>VXBP01005300.1:0-302142 GCA_013400115.1 Rhinopomastus cyanomelas | reverse complement strand
CCCGAATTTGCCTCCCTCCCATCCCCCCCAGCTGCCAGCCCATCAAGTTTCCGGCACAGCTCACTTCTGCTGAGCACAGGAAAAGCGGAACCGCCGTATCGCCCTCGCACCAGAGCTGTCTGCAGGGCTGCTCTGCCAGCTGTGGGGAGAAGATGTCAGACTCGGAGCGGTGCCAGGAGGGTGCAGAAGGTGTGAGCCAAGTGGGAGAGGAATCCCCTGGGGAGACTGAGAGGTGAGGCCTGGGGACCCCGCACCCCAACACTTCTAGCCCTGGAAAACTGGGATGCTGGGAAATGGGGAGGCTGATGGTGGGAAAGGAGCACACTGGCCAAAATGATGATGACCCATGATGCTGAAATGGGTTGGATGCTCCAGCAGGCCTTTGGCAAGCTCCACCTGCTAGGGAGAGACTTGGGCTTCTTAAAGATCTCATCCCCTTTGAACTTCAAAGCCTTTGGCAGGAGGCTGATCAAGCAGGGAACTGCAGCTCCAGCAGCAGGCAAGCTCAGAGAGGTCTGGAGACCTGGTCCTACTCCACAGCTGGAATCAGCCTCACTTTAAGACCAGTGAGTAGAGACCACCTGCTCCTCTCCTTGCAGCAGTTGCTGGCTCATCTGATTCCCTGCTGCATCCTCTGCATCTCTAAGTGAATTAACGTGCAGTGGCTGCTCTCAGGCTGCAGATCTCCCCATGTCTGTGCCCTGCTTTGGAGCTTTGCCAGCAAAGACTCTAAAATGTGGAGTCTGTTGGCTCCAGAAGACAGCATTCTGTGGGGGCTGAAAGATCAGCCACAGAGACCACACCTGCCTGTGATGGTGGCAAGCAGATAGAAGCTGGAGGTGTATCACCCAGCAGAGCTCAGAGATGGACTGGTTCAGGCTGAACATCCCTCTTACAGGGTGGTTGCCTGATTTTTCACCTCCAGCTTCAAAGCTTGCATTAGCATTTCTCCCCAAGGCTTCTGAGAGCCAGTTAACATTGACAGGAAAAAACCAAGCCCCTGAGTGACAAAGAGAGGAGCAAGGTGTGTCATCTCCTGCCACTAATGGTTCCAGTAAGTGTCTTGGCTGACACCTGACAGCAATTAGGCTTGGCTGAAGGCTTGACTGGAAGCTTCAAAAGGTGCTTGAAGGCTCTGCTCAGACAAAAGGGAAGCTTTGGCTGCTGGGGGAGTGCAGGGGTTTCTCAAGGTGGTAATTTCCAGCATCGTTCTGGCCTAGCCCAGCCCTGGCTCCTCTTGCAGGAGCATCTTCTGGGGGTGGCCCAGGGCAATGAAGCCTTCTTGCTCCCCTCTTTCAAGTGCAGGGACATTGGTGCCACCAGGACCAGCATTAGGGGCTGTGGGTGAGGCTGTTGACTTGTTCCCTTCTCTGTTTCCTGCTGGAGTTTCAGCTGTCTGGATGGGTCTGTTCTGCAGCACCCCAGCTCCTGCAGCTTTCAGAAACACATTGGAGAAGGGCCCATGTGAGCCCTGATGGCAGTAGAGCAGAGCTCTTCCTCCTTAGCTGCATTTTCATAGTCATAGAATGGTTTGGGTTGGAAGGGAACTCAGACATCACCTTGTCCCACCCTCCAGCCATGGGCAGAGACACTTCTCACTAGACCAGGTTGCTCAGAGTTCCATCCAACCCATCCTTGTACTCTTCTGGGGATGGAGCATTCACAACCACCCTGGGCAACCTGTTCCAGGGCCTCAGCACCCTCAGGGTGAGGCATTTCTTAGGATCTAATCTAAATCTGCCCTCTTTTAGCTTGAAAACATTCCCCATTGTCCTATCACCAGATGCCCTCACACAAAGTCTCCCTCCAATTTTTCTGTAGCCCCTCGAAGCTTTTAAAAGACTGAGAATTACTTTCCCTCACAACTTGTGAAGTAGTTTCACGTGCAGCTCTACACTTCTTCTGCTTTTACTTTACGTGTGCAGCTCTCGCTAGGCTTCGGTGATTTCCACTCTTAGAATGGAGGAAGGAAGGGTTTAGTTTGGGGCTACCTCCTCTCACACTGTGGCTAGCTCAGCTCTCTCATCTCCTTCTCCTGAGGACAGAGCTCTTTCCACGCTGACCCATGCATGGAGGGACGCGCGCTCCTAAGCGTGGTGGAGGTGTGAGCAGGGACTCTTGTGATGGAGCTGCCAGGAAGGTCAATCCCAAATGCACACATGGGGATATGTGGGAGGATATCGGGAGAGAAAAGGTTCTGGATTTGCTCTAACAACCCCCCTCATCTACAGGGTTGTGCCCAGGGTACGTGGGAGAGGAGCTTTCATCTGAAAGCATCCTGGAAGTGCTGCTTTGGACACAGCTTGTTTCCTGACACTGACAGCGACCAGCTGGCAAAGACCTGCTCATGCTGGTGTCACACTCTTTCCCATCAGCTGGAATTGCTGTCTAGGAAGCCTCTGCGGTGGGATCCTGATATAAAGCTTTCCCAGAAATAGCTGGGGGTGCTCTGGGGAGGTGGCTACTTGGGTTGTCCTGCTCTGATGGGACAACAGGGACTCATCCTGCCTTGATGGTGGGAAGCTGGAAGCCCAAGGTGTGAGGGAAGCCTTTCTTACACCAGGGCTAGATAACCGGGCAGGTATGGAACAGGCTGCCCAGGGGGGTTGTGGAGTCTCCCTCACTGGAAACGTTTTGAGACCCACCTGGATGTGTTCCTGTGTGACTTGGTCCAGGTGATCCTGCTGTGGCAGGGGGATTGGACTAGATGATCTCTCGAGGTCCCTTCCAATCCCTAATGATTCTATGTATCAGGTCTGTTACTTCAAGTCCTCTCCATGAAGCTCTGACAGGTTCATGCAGCCCTGGACCTTGGTTGCTACACCCATGGCTGTGGCCTCAGAAGATTGGCACCTGAGCAGGTTTCTCTTGTCTGTGGGGTCTGAGATGAAAGGTTGACTTCTCCCAAATTCCCTTATCTCCTTCCTTCTGGAGCTTCCCACCTGATGCGCTGCAGGAAGCCCTCACCAGCCCATGTATGGTCAGCAGGCTGGGAGAGGCTCTGCCTGTGTTAGCCAGCCTCAGCCTTTCCTTTGCCATGTTTGTCCCCAGCTGTCTGGAATTCTCCAGATCCTTAGAGGAGTATCAAGGGTCCTTGCTGGGCTCACTGCTGTTGCTAAGTTTATCCGTGGCTGGAAGGAGTTCATCTGGGAAAACTGATACGTGGAGAGTCTTCGGACCCCTTGGCACACAGGATTCCTTGGGGGAGGGATGGCTGATCCCTGCTCAGGAGTAACTGGTCGCAGTTTGACCCAGCTGGGCTCTCTGAAGTGGAAAAATAGTTGGAAAATGAGCTGGGGAGGGCCAGATGGATAATTTAATGAAGCTGAGCAACACTCGAGTGTTTCCAAATTGGACATAGGTGCTCTGGCCATGGCATTAGGGGTGAAGAACTGTCTCTAATTATAGGGAGGTATCAGGTGCCTTCACTGCCCCTTTCTCCTTGCAAAAAAATTTAAATAAATCAATCCAGGCTGAGTTTGTCACCGAGTTTATTTAGCAGGGCAAGGCTGAGTGTTAAATCAGAGGCTTGCCCAGCAGCCTTTATTTGAAATTTACTTCCTGGGTTTCTCAAATCACAGGAGATGCTGCTGGCTGGAGAGCTGGCTGGCTTTGAGCTCTGGGACCTGTGGGAATTCTTTGCCCCTGGATTTTGGAGAGATCTGGCTGTGGGGAAGGTTGTGCTGGCTGAGGAAGTGCTTGGGCTTCTGCTCCTCTGGAGGCAGATGGGCAGAGGCAGAGCCCCACCTTGCACCCCTGGGGTACATAACCCCTCTGGCTGCAGGCCTGAGGGGCTGATGGCCTGATATGTCCAACAACACTGGTAAATCTGGGGCAGTGAGGAAAGCAGAGATGTCCAGGCAGGGATTTGGGGTACAACAGGGCTTTACTGCTTGCACGGAGCATCCCCAAGGTGGAAATGTCCCTGAGGGAGAGCTGTGTCAGGAGTGCCATGGCACTGTGGGACAGGGTAGGGTGCTGGCTCAGGGTCTGAGTGCTGATTTCCCAGCTTTGCTGCAGCTGCAAAAAGTGGATCTTAGAACCATGTAGGCTGGAAAAGACCTTTCAGATCATTGAGTCCAACCGTTAACCTCTCTACCAAGCCCACTGCTGGACCATGTCCTTGAGCCCTGCAGAACAGGATGCGTTCAGCCTGGAGATGTGTGTGGAGGGCTGATGTGGGAAGATCTGGAGGACAGGGATCTTCTCCCCCCCTCCTGGTCTGGGCTTTCTCCCAGGACAGTGACTTTTGTGTGGTGTGTGCTGCTTCACAGTGGACTATCCCAAAGTCTGAAAGTGCTTCTTCTAGCAGTAGCTGGGGGGTTGGAAGTATCATGGCTGTCTCCACAGCAGTGAAGTGGTTAAGCTCAGCATGCCCTGGGGATCCTGGGCCCCTCTGCTCTGACCCCAGTGACACTGCTAGCCCAGTCAATGTTGTGTTCTGCATCCCCCCTTCACCATCCATCACCTCCGTGACCCCCATGCTTGCTGTGGTGGCTTGGTGGGCTCCTTGCTGCCCTAGGCATGCATCCAGCCCTAACTCTTGGCCCTGTGGGGGCACTGGCTCAGACTGGGGCAGAGTACTGGGTCTGGAGGGGCTCAGACCGTTGTGTTTTCTTTGCAAAGTGGGAGTCCTGGCCAGGAGAAAGTTGTTTCCCGGGGTCTATTGGGGATTGATGGCTGCCAGGCTCCTGAGGCTGTAACTTGAACCTAACTGACAGTGCAAAGCTGCTGTGGTCCTCAGGAGCTCAGAGGAAATGCTGCAAAGATTTGCTGTTCTCCTTTCATCATCCACATTTGCCCTCTCAGTACAGCCCAGCTATGTGAACCTGCCTGGGAAGGATGGTGTCTCCTTGCCTGGGGCAGCCAAGGGAAGGTTCTGCTCTGCCGAAGGCAACACCCAGCTTGTGCCCCAGCTTTGCCCTCCCACTGCTGTTTCAGTTCCCTTAGTACAAGTTCTACAGGCTCCTCACCAGGCTGAGCCTTTGGGCTCCCTTGGAACGTGCTCCGGCATCTTTGGACACCAAGTGCATGGGGAATGGCTTCTCATGGGGTGGTTCTATTCTCCTCAAGTCCTTCATTCCTAGAGAAGTTGTAGATGATCCATCAGTGGATGTGTTTGGAGCCAGGATTTCGGCACCCTGGCCTAGTGGGAGGTGTTTCTGCTCAGGCAAGGGGTTGAAACAAGATTATCTCTAAGGTGCTTTCCAACCTTAACTGCTCCATGATTCATAAGGAGAAATCTTGAGGATGCACATCAACAAAAGGAAGACAGGGTGGTTTTGCTTGATAAGGACTCAGGGGCCTCTATCCAGGTGGTTTTGGCCATCTGGCATATGGTCCTAGCAGGTGCTGTGTGCACTGGGAAGGCAGCTGTCCTGCATGGCACGAGAGGAGCACGACTGGTTTTAGAGCAGTGCCTACAGTGCCCAGTCAAGGTCAGGGAGTCTCTGTGGTGGGTTGTCTCTGGCTGTCCCCATGGCTTGCTGGCACAGGGCAAAGAGGACAGACTACCTCTACTGCAACACCAGACAGGTTGAGATATTTAGGAAGGGGAAGAGATGCCCTAATCTGTGCCCTAATTAGTCTGGAGAAGAGGAAACTCAGGGGGGGCCTTATCACTCTCTATAACTCTCTGAAGGGAGGTTGTAGGCAGGTGGTGGTTGGGTTCTTCTCCCAGGCAACTAGTGACAGGATGAGAGGCAGGGCCTGAAGCTGAGCCAGGAAGCACTTCCTCACAGAAAGGGTAGTTAGACACTGGAATGGACTGCCCAGGGCAGTAGTGGAACCACCATCCCTGGAGGTGTTTAAGGACAGACTGGACGTGGCACTTAGTGCCCTGGTCCAGCTGATTGTGGTGACGTTAAGCCATAGACTGGGCTGGATGATCTTAGAGGTTTTTCCCAGCCTCAATCATTCTGTGACTCTGTAATCACAGGACTTGCCCACTGTGGGTTGTGTGTCCACTAGAGGTTCTTTCCTACTAGACACATGTGACATCTGCCAGGCCTTGGCAGGTATCACAGGTAAGCCAAGACCTCCTCAGAGGCACTTGACACCTGAACTGCTCCTTCATTTCCCAGTCTCCCCCAGGAAGCACAGGCCACTGCTGAGATTCAAGCCAAAACCTCCTGAGGTTTGGCCAGTTACCTCACAGCCCTCAGCCTGCCCACAGACACTCAGTCACAAATGGGTTAACCACCCCCACTCTGAGCGTGTGTGTATTCTCCTTGCCAGGGTATCCCTGCTAACACACACCAGATGTGTGAGGCAGCTGCTGGAGTGTCTTAATCCCAGGTTTCGGCACTCAGAGTTGTCTTTCTCACAGGCAGGTCTGCAGCAGCTTTCTGAGGGCTCTGGAGGTGCTGGTGCAAACCCTGAGCAGGGGGGCTGGCAGTCCCCCTCCTCGGCAGAAGAACTTGCAGCAAGGCAGGATGAACTAGCTTCTGTTACTTGCTGCTTTAAACTAGGCACTGCTGGGACGGGCAGCTGGGGCAGGCAGCAGGACTGATGCTGGCAGCTTCATCTGGAATCCTTTGGGGTGAGTGTTAAGTGCAGGAGGTGCCTGAGTTCCCAGAGGAGCAGTGGTGGTTCATACTGGTGTGTGATGACGGTCAGAGAAGGGACTATGTGGATCAAGAGTGGACTTCTGTTCTTAGCTTCAGCGGTGACTTGCACCCAGTGATCTAAGAACTTGGAGTGACCTGTGAGAAATCAGGCTGAGATGTGCCAGACTTGGTTTGTCTGGAGCTCAGGTGATTTGGACTTCTCTTGCTATTGCACAGGTATGTGAGTCCAAGTGCTTTCACTGGTGAACTTTGCTCACGTGCTCATCTGTTGCTAGGGATGAACTGTGCAGGACCAAAAAGCCTCTCTCCTGGCTGTGGGTACCTGCTGCTTGCTGCAGCTAAAGAGACAGTGTGTGCAGAGCCTTTCACTGAGCCCTTGCCAGGTGGTTGGAAAAGTCTCTTCTTCTGTGCTTGTGCTCACCAGTGCTGCTCTGTGAAAGCCTGCTCTGGAGCCAGAGCATCAACAGGCCCTGAACTATGGACAGACCCCAAGCACTCATGACTGGCAGCCCTCTGGCAGGACAAAGTTCTCCCTCAATAGAATTGATGACAATAATAAGTCTCCTCTTAAAATAAGTGACTCAGTGCAGGTGTCACTTAGCTTCATGCAACAGGAGCTTACAGCAGTGTGTCTGAGCTGATATGGACACTGCTCTGGTGGGGCTGCTTCTTCCTTGGGGTGGCATTTGTCTCTGCTGCTGCTTCTCCACTTCAGTAGCCACCTTCCAGCATACAGCTTGTGCAGCAAGGCTCACCTTAACTTTGCAGTGGGCCTCATCTTGGAGCACTGATGTCTGTCCTCCCCCTTGATGGAGGCATGTGTTGGTCTTGTGGTTTTTTATATCGAGGAAGACACTGTTGTCTCCCATTTCTGCCCAGCTTGGTGAGGGAGGTGTGGGTGGATTCTGGCCAGATGAGATTAAATGCCTTGCCCTGGGACAAGGCACATCTCAAAGTGAGGGCACAGTTTGGAAGCAGGAAGATGGTGCTTTGGGGTTCCTTCTCATCAGTTAGTTCACCCTGATCCCAGCTGGNCTCTGGTGGGGCTGCTTCTTCCTTGGGGTGGCATTTGTCTCTGCTGCTGCTTCTCCACTTCAGTAGCCACCTTCCAGCATACAGCTTGTGCAGCAAGGCTCACCTTAACTTTGCAGTGGGCCTCATCTTGGAGCACTGATGTCTGTCCTCCCCCTTGATGGAGGCATGTGTTGGTCTTGTGGTTTTTTATATCGAGGAAGACACTGTTGTCTCCCATTTCTGCCCAGCTTGGTGAGGGAGGTGTGGGTGGATTCTGGCCAGATGAGATTAAATGCCTTGCCCTGGGACAAGGCACATCTCAAAGTGAGGGCAGTTTGGAAGCAGGAACTATCAGATGGTGCTTTGGGGTTCCTTCTCATCCGTTAGTTCACCCTGATCCCAGTAACCAGCCTGGCAGCGTGAGGCAGGGATTACTGGCTGCTGAAGCTGCTTGTGTTGCACAACACGGTGCTACTCCAGAGCCCTGAGCCAGCTGTGGATGAGCTCATCAGTTTATGTCAGGCAGAAGCTGTCTCTCACTTCTTGAAAGCTGTGAGGATCAGCTGAGCAGCACAACTGGGGCTGTGTTAAGCTCTACTTAAACACAGCACCCAGGTGCCTCTTAGTGACAGAGGGTGATGCCTGTCTTCCAGGTTGAGCACCTCTTACTCTACACACAGGAGATGTCTGAAGGTGTCCTCAGTTGCCCAGTGTCCGTCTGATCCACGTGGCCAAAGCAAAGGCCCCCTCCCTCTATTTTAAGTGGACACTCAAAGTCTAAATGCAGCTTTCCAGATCTCAGGAGGCAAAGACCAGTGACAAGCAATGTGATGCTGCAAGAAGGCCTTTTTTAGAGGTTTCCTACAGTGTCTGTCCGTGGGGGGGGACAACCTCTTGGCAGAGTTGCCTCATCCCTTCTGGAGCCCTTTGTCCTGCTTCTTGGCCCATCAGTGCAGAGGCATCCCAAAGAGAAGGAGCTGGTCTCCTGAAGGCCAGTAGTTCTCCTCTCATCCTGTAATGACCCTCCTGCGTGGGCTGGAAGCATCTTATCTGCAGCCATTGTTTTGTCTTCCTGTCTCTTTCCCAATGGCTTTGTTGATTTAACCTAATATATAGATACGGCGCGTGCTGGCTGGACGTGCTGGACCAGCTGCAGCCCTCCAGGGCTTGGCTGAGTCACTTGGTCTTGGCACTGGTTCTGTCCAAGCTGGGTGGTAGCTCACAGCAGCAGCTCAGGTGGAATCTCCCCGTTTGCACAGCACCAAAGCACAGCAGGGGCTCTGATCTCCATGAGCCATGCTGGGCTGCCCAGTCAATGCTTTCACCAGCCCTCTGCACTTCCTTCCTCACCCTTCTTAAAATCAGCTTTCACATGCTCCTTTTGATTCCTTCTCCCTCAGTCCCCCCTCATTGAACAGACTTGTGGGACTTTAGGTTGATGGATGTATCCACAGGGTACCTACCTCACAGGATGCTCCTTCTAGACCCAGCCTCTCCCTCTCCTCTCTGCCTCTTTGGATATCTTAGCAAGAAAGTCATCACTGATCCTGAGCCAAGCACTTTAGGCTTTGTGTGACACAGTGTTTGTTGACTCTTTGGATCCAGCCTACATTTATGTTCTTTGTGATTTGCCTCTGAGCCAAGAGCTCCCACTTACAGTACCCCCTCCCTGAAGAACCACGGGGTCATGAGTTGGCTTGAGCACGTCCCCTCATGACCCATGGCCAGGGCATGACAAGGCTTGCTGGGGAGCATCACTGGGACTGGCCTCCTTCCCTTGGACCCTGAGCTAACTGCAGGGTCAAGGTGCTCTGCCCTCCTGACAATACAGTGCCGGAGCTCGTGGTGGGCTGCTCTGCTGTGAAGGAGACAACTGCTGCTTCTGGCTGCCAGACACTCTGTTTCCTCAGGATTATCCCTGGCCGCCTGGTTTGGCTGCCCAAAAGTGGGGTAGGCTGGACTGAGCTTACTGGGAATTTGGGATGGAGGTGGAATGGGCAAGCCCTGTCAATCACCTAATGTGTAAACCACACCAGTAAGCTGACTCACTCACTGGTGTGCCTCGATGGGTAGTTTTAGACTGGATCTGAGGAGGAAGTTCTTCACCGTGAGAGTGGTGAGAGCCCGGAATGGGTTGCCCAGGGAGGCAGTTGGGGCCCCATCCCTGGAGGTGTTTAAGGCCAGGCTGGATGGGGCTCTGGCCAGCCTGGTCTAGGATGGGGAGTCCCTGCCTGTGCTGGGGGGGTTGGAAGTGGATGATGGTTCCTTCCAACCCTGAGTGATTCTGATTCCATGGCTTCTCCAGTGAGGTGAGCCTGCTCTGGCAGGGGGATTGGACTGGATGATCTTTCGAGGTCCCTTCCAATCCCTGATGATTCTGTGATTCTACGACCACTACACTGGGGCTCATGGGTGCTGGGCAAGTGCTGATGTCTGCCAGCCTGGTTTCAAAGTGCATGGTGAGGAGAGACTTGGGAAGGTGTCAAGATGGGGCAAGAGGTCTGGGGTGGCAGAGGGAAGGAGGCATCACTTCAAAGGCAAATCAGAGAGACCCCAGCTACTCCATCATCTTACTGGTACTCCTGGTAGAAGTGCAGGGTCTCTTTCTGAGGCAGGGCTCTTTAGTCTGTGCCAAAGAGCTGAGGCTGTTCCCGTAAGAATGTCTCCTCTGGGTGGGATCCTACTGTTGTCCACAAAGCAGATTCATCACCCAGTGTGCAACAAGCCAGAAATCACAGAGTCAGGACAGACCTTGGGCATTAGGTTTGCACAGAGTTGGCTGCTCGGTGGATTTTCACAAATTGTCAAGCCCCCTAAACCACGAAATCAGCCACTTAGACAATCCACACTACTGTAGGTCACATAGTCATGAATTGTTCAGCTTCTACTGGTCATTGCAGCTATGGTCCTAAAGATAATTGTCTAATTCCTTGCTTCTAATTCAAGTGGCAATGAACTTCCTTTCTACTAGGCATGTCCAGAGAGTGGAGGGCTTTTACGGGCTAGGGTCTCAAAATTAGCTGGAGGTCTCTATTGTAGAATCACAGAACATTAGGGGATTGGAAGGGACCACAAAAGATCATCTAGTCCAATCCCCCGGCCACAGCAGGATAACTTAGATCAAGTCGCACAGGAACATGGCCAGGTGGGTTTTGAATGTCTCCAGAGAAGGAGACTCCACAACCCCCCTGGGCAGCCCCTTCCAATGCTCTGTCAACCTCACTGGGAAGAAGTTTCTTCTCATATCTATGTGGAAGCTCCTATATTCCAGCTCACATCCATTGCCCCTTGTCCTATCTTTAGATGATACTGAGCAGAGCCTGGCTCCATCCTCCTGACACCCACCCTTCACATATTTATAGACATTAATGAGGTCACCTTTCGTTTCCTTTTTTCCAAGCTAAAGAGACCCAGCTCCCTCAGCCTCTCCTCGTAAGGGAGGTGCTCCACTTCCTTCATCATCTTTGGGCCTCTGCGCTGGACTCTGATGTCTGTCCCGCCTTAACCCCTGTCCCAGTCACTGCAGATTTCTGCTGACTCCATACCATGGGGCAGCCTTGCTGGAGCAGATGCTTCCCCTGTTATCTCCGTGGCCTTCAGAGAGCAGAGACTGTCTTTGTTTCTGTCGTTGGTTCTCTGGATCCCTTTCCAGGAGGCTTGGCTGATTATCTGAGTTGTTCGCAGTGTTAAGCTTATACAAG
The DNA here is from genome assembly GCA_013400115.1 of Rhinopomastus cyanomelas. Classification (NCBI taxonomy): domain Eukaryota; kingdom Metazoa; phylum Chordata; class Aves; order Bucerotiformes; family Rhinopomastidae; genus Rhinopomastus; species Rhinopomastus cyanomelas. Next base: position 290,858 of record VXBP01005300.1, on the reverse strand, counting down.
GCTCATGAACATTTACCTTTCATCTCCTCATTTGCTCAGCACCACCACTGACACACAGGCATGGACCTCTGGAGACCACGCTGGCAGCTCGGGCCACCGGTGTCGGAATGGTCCCCAAAGTGACTGTGTGTCGAGGTCCGTGCTGGCCGTGCTCTGAGTCCCAGCGGCGGCAGAAAAGAATGTCTTGGGCTCTGCTCCTCTGCCGTCAGGGCTGGAGGCTTTTTGTTTCTCTTTTTTTTCCCCCCAGACCGTGTGTCAGCCTCCAGATGATTTTGCAACTAGGCTCACATAGCAGAGAGATTGTGTCATGGATGGCAACTGCTGCGGGACTCCCGCCCCTCGCTCTCTCCCAGCCTCTCACCTTCTCCTGCTGATGGCAAGGGAAGCTCTCTGATGCCCCAGGGTGTCCTTCTGGGTGCCGCGGGCATCACTGCTCCTGGGGTGCTGGGTGTGGTTTTGCTGCAGAGGTTTGTGGTGGTTCTTCTCAACGTCAGCTGTGCCAAAAAAACAACAGATGAATTAATTCTTTGTTTCTCTTCCTGTGTCCGCTCGACTCCTACCCGCTTCCTGGTGGGACCAGGAGGTTTGTGTCTGCAAAAGGATACGAGCAGCTGGGGTACTGACGCTGACCCTTCTGCTCTGGGCTCTGCAGCGTGGCTCTGACTGATGCCCCTGGGCTGGCAGGGAGGAGAGGGGACAGAAGGTGCCTCTGTTCTGCAGTGATGGTGTGAGATTTCTCTTGTATCGCTCTCTCCCTGCAGTCTCCTAGGCCTGGCCTCTGTGTTTTTGAACCCTCTGTTTAGGTGTTGGGGACCATCCTTGTGTTACTTGGCTTCCTCCCTTCTTACAAGCTCTGAATTTAGAAAGAGGGTCCTGCTCTGCTCTTCTTTCCCTTTGGGCCTGCAGGACCCTGGTGATGCTGGGGGAAGGAAGAGTTTTCTTGACACATCGGTCTTTCTCGAAGATGAAAGCCAGGGAAGAGGGCAGGAAACCCTCACCAGAAGTTGAGTAGCTCAGCCACCTTGGGAAGGCTTGAGTATTTCCAGTACTGGGAATTTCTCCTTCCAGGAGCAATGCAGAGCCCAGCCTGCTGTGATGCAGGGACCCCTTTCCTCCCTGCTTCACTTCTCATGTTTCCAAATGATCTTAGCACCTTAGACCAGTGAGAGCTAATGTCATGACCTCTCTCTGGTCCTGGATTTCATCATCCCAGCGTGGTTTTTGTCAGCCCTGTTCACTTGGAGGCCCCCGTCTCTGCAAGTCAGTCAGTCCTGGACTTGGAGTGGAAGTCTGCCAAGTGCTTGGAAGATGAGGAGCTCATGCTGGCATCTTTCAGAAGCCCAACCCAGCTGTGGAGGGAATCAACAACTTGCTGGGGAATCAACAGCTTTTCCCTGTGCCCACTTAGATGGAGCATCTCGCCTCTGGTCGATAGTGCTGTGCCACTGGCTCTTCCCCTCCACACACCCAGTTTGCTGCTGCCTTCTGGTGACAGCAGCTGCATTCCTCTTTGCCCCTCCTCAGCTCCCTGCAGACTGCCTGGCATCCCTGCCTGAAACAGGAGTGCTCCAGGGATTGCTTTCGGTCCCCAGTTGTTGCAGGCTCACAACTGCCAGCTGCATCCCGCCTGCCAGGGCTCCTCCATCTTGCATCGTTGGCTGCTTGGACCGTGGCACTCACTGGCAGGTTTGGGCTGATTCTCTCCAAAAAGAAAACCCCGTGGGTGCACACGTCATTTCAGCTCTGTGGGCAACCACAGTGAAGTCAACAGGGTTGTTCACATACTTCAACCAGACTGGTCCTGTAAGCACATGCAGTGCTGGGACAGGTTCTTTTCCAGCAACACAGACCTTTAGTGGTGGATCTCTTGCACCTTCTCACCAAGCTTAGCATGGAAAAAATGCAGCATGACAGCAGCTGAGCAGCCCACAGGGTGAGGCCAACACCAGTGCCTGTGCTTAGTGGGCTTTGTTGCTCCTGATTACTCAGGAGATGCTCAGTAAATAGCAGCAGACAAAACCAAGCTGTTTTGAAATGACCAGGTGGTGGGCAGGAACTTCCTTCTGCTCTGGCTCAGCGCACTTCCCTCTTACTGGGAAGTACTGGGGGTACTTCACGGGCATCTTCCCCATTTCAGCTTGCAAGGCAGCAAGAAACACTGCTGCAGAAGGGACTGAAAGGGAACGTGCACATGAGACCAGTGGGACTGAAGGCAAAAGGAAGGTGAGGGTCTAAGCAGGGTGGCCCCATCTCAGAGACAGCAAGAGGAGTGTTCCCACCAGCCACAGGGGAACACAAGTGGGCTATGCCATGGGCACCGTGCCATGCCAGTATGAAGTAGGGCTGGAACTTGCTAGGTACAAGTCCAGGCACTGCCAGCTTGGTGCAGTAGGTCTCTCCACCCCAAAAGCACATGTGGACCAGGAAATGCAGGACTGGGAAAAAAAGAGACCTTCCCCCCCCCTCGCCAAGACTGCTCTGATGATGAGATGGTATGAAGAGCAGTCATGTGAACGTGTGGACGACGGGTACTTCGGTTGAGCAGGTGGCAATGCCGCTCGTCCTTCACCAAACCTCTTGAAATGCCAGTATTTCGTGGAGGTGAGCCAGAGGTTTTTTCCACTTGCCCAGTTTGATGGCTGGGGAAACTGAGGCATGGCAAACTGGTCACTTGACGAGGTGAAGGGGAGGTTTGAGAGCAGTAGCTGTTAGTTGCTTCCCCCAGAATCCATCCAGGGGAACAGCAGAACGTTTTCCTCTGGAGTGGCATCTCCCAGCACGAAGGCACTCACACTAATGGGGCTCTGGGCTCACATCTGGCTACCTGGGAGACTGTCTGCAGGTGACCCCTTCGCCCACGGGCAGCAGTGCCTGATTTACAGCAGAGGCTAACGTGGTTTGCGCTCTCATCTCGCTTTGTGCGATCGGGAAGACGGTGGGAAAGGAGTAAAAAGGGGTGGAGGGGGAAAAAAGGTGTGTGGGGGAAATGAAAGGGGGGGATGGAAAAAGAGGCGGGGGGGTGGGGAGATAAAAAAAGGCGGGGGGAATATGGGGGGAAGGATTGCCAATGGGAAGGAGGAGGGGGCTGGACAAGGTGAAGGAGGGAGTTCAGGCAGAGCGGGGAGCTCCGGGCAGCCTCGGGCTTTGTGCGGCGGGACCGGCCGCTTCTCTCTCCCGTGACACTTCCACGAGGAGGAGGAGGAGGAAGAGGAGGTGGAGGACAGCAGCCGGGGGTGTGGAGCAGCACGGTGGGGGGGGCTCGCAGGAACAAAAGGAACCCGGCGGCAGAACTTCCGAAGGCGGAGCGGGGGGAGCGGGCAGCTGTCGGCGACGTTGGGGAGGGGGCGGCAGCGGGAGCCCCCGCCCGGCATCATGAGCAGCGCGGTGCTGAGGAGGAACTCCAGCAAGCAGGGCCTGCAGAACCTCATCAGGTGAGAGAGGACCCCTGCCTGGGGTTGGGCTGGGGGTCTGGGACACAGCCCCCACCCCTGTCTGTCCGGTGAGGCTGCGCCGGGGGGCACCGGGTGGGAAGAGAAGCTGCGTGCGGGGGCTCCACCGGTTTCGTGTCCCTTTAAATTGGCTGCATTTCCAGCTCGGGCAGACTTGGAAGGAAGGAGACCCCCTCCCGCTGCGAAAAGCAGGCTGGAGCTCACAGCTGGCTCTTTCGGCCGTGCCCGTCGGAGGGGACCGGGCAGCCTGCGCCGTGACTCTCACCTGCGCCCGCAGCGGGGCTCCGCTTGAGCCTGTTCGTGTCTCCCGACACAGGAGGCTTCTGCCTAGAAAAAGGGTTGTAATTCTTCTTCTTTTGGTAGAACCTGTACGCTGGGCATGCTGCGATGTGCATCACCACTCCTAGGGTCTCGGAAGGGCTGAATGCTCCCCGGGCTGACCCCAAGAGCTGACAGCACTCATGCCATCTTATGAGCCACAGTAGTGTCCAGACCTTGATCTTAGAGGAGAATTGCTGGGACAGAGAGGTGGCCAGTGGGGTTCATTTCCCATGTCCCAGCTGGAGCTGAGATGGGGATGATGGCCACACTGTCTGCTGACACTGGGATTCCCTTCCAGGTAGTCACTCAGCTTTTCCCAGTGGGATTGGTAACACCGCTCTCCTCCATGGGTGGAGAACCATTCTGTGGCCTGCAGTGTGCCACTCTGCTGGCTCTGACCAGGCAGTGAAGTGGCATTCCTTGCCTCCTTATATTTAATCCAGCAGCTGGATGGGTGAGAGGTGGAATTTGGGAGTACTGGACTTAGGTCCTGCCTGTTAGGCACCTCGTAGCTCCCGGTGCCTGTTGGTCTCCACTGAAGATGCCAAGGTAGGGGTTATTTGAACACTTCTCTTCCAGTCAATTTGGGATTTTCCTGGCTGGTAACGGAGCCTGTAACCTCACTTGTTAGATAAGTTTGTTGTCTTGGAAGGCAACCTGGCTCCTACAGCCATCCAGTCCCTCTCCCCTTCTCCTGGGACCTGACTCAAGGGAGATGGCTAAAAAGCTCCCACTGGTTGCATGGTATGGCCCATGGGATGTAGAGTGGACAGGAGGAGCTGCCTCCTCTCTGCTCGTCTCTGGTTTGGCCCATTGTAGTCTTTCTGGTCTCAGTGGGACTGGCATCTCTGTTTCAGAACAGGGCTTGGTCAGGGGCTTGTGAGGGTATGGAAACCTCTGCAGGGGTGTGGAGCAGGCAGGGATGGGCTCGGATTTGGGGCCAGCTAGTGCTGAGGAGGGCCAGGCAAAGCAAGTAGGGTGGAAATCCCCTGCTCACAGCTGGCTACCAACTTACTTTGCAGAGAGGCAGTTGATGGGGAGCATGAGAAGCACACGTGCCTCACACAGAAAGGGGTGACCAGAGAGCTGTCATCGGCACAGCCTAAACCAGGGGTGTTTTCCTGTCCTTAATGGTTTCTCCAGATTTTTCCTGCTGTGGATAACGGACTTCTGGTGTCCCAGAGACTCCTGTGGACTTCTCTGAGAGGAACACTGGGATGACCTCTGTCTTGAACGGGGTTATTACACTTAATCTGGCTTCGTGGCTGTGTTTTCTAGTCCTGCTACAGGTGAGGAGGGAGGCAAGGTGTGAAGGCGTGTGAGGGATTTCATCTATGGTTCACACCCAAATAACCCTACTAACGCTCACAGGAACCAACAGGAGAGCAGGCAGGATCTGCACTGTGCACAGCACAGCTTGTAGTTGTGTTCCCTCCCAGAGCAGGGAGCTTGAGGCTCCTGGCCTGCAGATATATTGCTGTCGAGATGCTCTGCTCTGCTGTTACCTGTCCCAAGGTGACTGCAGGCAGAGCAGTTTCTCTGTGTAGGTCCTAGGCTCTTCTGATGTGCCTGAGTGCGTTGGAGTTTGAAGCACAAGAGCAAAACCGGCTGCTCAGAGCTGTATTTGCAAGGCTCAGGATGTCACTGTGATGCCAGGATTTGCCTGCCTGCAGAGCATCAGCAGGGATACACAGGGATACACCTTCTCCCAGCATTGCTCAGCCAAGGCAGCTGCTGCCCTACAGCTGGGTTAGGGGCTCTTGAGCTGAAACCAGTGTAAACATTTTGTGGATTTGGGGTTGAAGAGCTCGATCCCGATGCTCAAGCATGCAGCCTCGTGCCTGAGCCAAACCTGCGGCGTTTCAGACGGAGTGGCCCATGCCCGTGTGCGGGGCTGGAGTGCCTGGCTGCCAAAACATCATTCCCAGGAGCTGGAATTTGCATGAAATAGCTTTTCTACCGACCATGCCGACAGAGTGAGCACACGCCGTGCTGCGGGGTGGGTCGGTGTGCTTGAGAGCTGTGGGCTGTGTCAGAGGCAGCGCGGGGTGAAGTGCCGAGTCAGCACTCTAGGGAACATCCTTCACCTCTTCCTAGCCAGGGAGGAGGCTGGAAAAACGAGCCCTTGTTCTTCACTGGCTGTGTGGAAGGCGCAGGCAGGAGTGTGCTGCTGGCATCTGAAAAGCTGAAAAGGGCCCAGGGTTGTATCTTGTGACCCCCAAGCCTGAGTGGCTGAGTAATCACCTGGGAAGGGCATGGAGAAGAATGGAAATTAGGGGGTTTTTTGTCTCCCCACGTGTCCAGGCACTCCCCTTGGGCATGGTCTGGGGACATCCCTAGGGAGAGATTTCTCCCTTTGTGCACATTTACAGCAGTGATCCTTCACACACCCGTAAGACTTTGTGTTTTTAAAGTCCTCTCCAAACACCAGCTGCTTTTATCCTGTTATCACGGGCTGTTTTTCCTTATCCTTCTAATGAATTCCCATAAATAAGATAGGGATCCAGTGCCTGTCATGTCAATACAGGGAGTTCATTATCTATTCTTTCTGGAATTTTACTCTCCCTTTATTTACGGAGCCTGGAGTGTTCCACAAAGGGCTCTGGCTGTTTAATTAACCCACAAATCAGCCTTCCTGTAAACCAGCCATGCTGCTCCTCAAAAGGGATTATCAGGCCCGTGGCTGACACTTCTCCCAGTAAGCACAGAGCTGGGCTGTGGGTGCAGCCATGGGGTGAGGTGTGTGGATGGATGGATGGATGGATGGAGGTGCGTTAGCGGGTCTGCTCTCATCTCGGCTGCTTGGCTTCTGATCCAGCACGTGGGTGCCCTTTGGATTGGAGCTGTCGTGTGTTCCTGTGGGGAGAGGGCAGGTTTCTCACACGCTGCTTGTTGGCTTCCCAGCACAGTGGGGGACCTGGCCCAGAACACGGGCTGCTGCACAGACAACAAATAAGCCAGTGTCTATAATTAACGTGTCTTTACAGCACCATGGAGCCTGGAGTGCAAACAGTGCTGCTGCGAAGGGGGCTGAATGTTGAGGATGAAAAAGCTCAGGGAGAGAAAATGAGTCAGAAAATTAGTTCAGTTGATAAATCTAATTATTTCCTCAGTAGGATTGGACCTTTCCTACTTTATCTTCTGTGGAATCATTAACATGGGCAGCCAAACCATGAGATTGAGAGTGATGCTCTCGTAGCCCCGTGTCTTGGCCCCAGAGGAGGTGCTTTCTGCCTCCAGCCAGCACTTGTGGTCCTGGTGTCCACGAGGCCCCTTCTTTCTTCCAGCAACACACTGCTGCCTTGTCAGGCAATGCCCTGGTGATGCTCAGTACCCCAGCATTAGGGGTAGCTTTACAGTTCCCCAGTCTCCTTGAATTCTGGTGCCTGTCATGAGTAGTTTGATGGGGATCTGGGGGCTTTGCCCACCTCTGCAGGATGCCCTTCCTTTCCGCCTGCCCATGACATCTCCCAGAGCTCGCCAGGATGTGTCTCAGCAGGGAGGATGCTACTCCAGTGTTTCTGCCTTGACCTCTGGAGTGTTGAGCTGGGAACAAGGAGCTTGAAGAGCTTGGGAGGGCTGGGTGGTGCTCTGAAGGGGGAGATCACTATTCTGAGTGTGTGGATGATGCCAGGACGTGGCCTGGGCATGGTTTGTTGCCGGGGAGGCAGCCCCTGTCTGGGGGGTATTGCAGCAGCAGCTCTTGTCTCCACTGCCCTGCTGTGTGGTCAGGTGTGGGGAAGTGGGGCAACTCTTTAGGAGAAGATGGTGAAAATGAACGTGCAGGAGAGAGCCAGCAAAAGAGCAGCTGTGTGGAGGGAGAGAGGAGGCAGCAGCAGACACAGGTCCACCATCGCTCCAGTTCATGCTTTGCAGCGCTGGCCCAACCTTTCACGAGGACCCTGTGGTCCCTGCACATTTACCCACCACAGTGCCCGTTTCTGAATCCTCCCTATTTTGATGTTTTTATCAGTGGCCTTTTTTAATGCCTCTTGCAAAAAGCCCTTCCCCATCTTTCTTACAGCCTCCCTTCAAGTACCGGATGGCTCCTGTAAGATCTCCCCGGAGCCTCCTCTTCTCTGGGCTGAACAGCCACAAGTCTTGCAGACTGTCCTCATGGGACAGATGCTTCAGCCCTCTGACCATCCTCATGGTCTCCTCTGGACCCAGTCCAACAGGTCCGTGTCCTTCCTGTGCTGGGGGCTCCAAACTGTACACAGCACGCCGTGTCCCCAGGCAGAAGGCTGCTGTGGCTGTGCCCACAAAAGTGCAGGAGCTCCTTTTGGGGCAAAGGCCTTGGTGCAGCAGAGCCCCAGGGCTTGGGCTGACTCTGCGTCGCAGTGCAGCGCAGCTCGTCAGCGATGGCCGTAAGTGCCCAGAGCCTCAGCTCTCCCAGGGAGCAGAGCAGCCTGTTCCCACGGCCTCCCCGCTGCCTCCCGCCAGCGCTCGGGTAGCAGACGCCCTCCTGCTGCTGGGGGCTGTGGGGCTGGGGGGGCCGTGTCACCCAAAGGGCTGCAAGATGAAAGGTTCGTGGACAAGTCAGTGGTGCTATAAAAAGCAATGTACATGGTGTGAGCCACAGGACGGGCTGGGTGGGAAGGACTTTACAGATAATCTGGTCCCAACCCCCCTGCAGAAACATCTTCCACTGCATCAGGTTGCTCAGAGCCTCATCCAGCCTGCCCTGGAATCTCTCCATGGATGGGACTGTTACCACCTCTCTGGGCATCCTAGGGCAATGTCTCACCACCTGCAGTATAAAACATTCACTTCTTATATCCAGTGTAAATCTCTCCTTTTTTAATTTAAAACCATCACTCCCTGTCCCACTGCAGTGGGCCCTGCAGAGACCATTTGCTCATCTGTTTTATGGGCTCTCTGTAAGTAACAAGGGGTCACAATCTGGTCTCCCCAGAGCATTTTCTTCTCTTAATCTCACTCAATCCCATTTTGAAGCAGTGGTGAGGCTATTGCTTGCCTCCCTAGACTCAGACTTGTCTTCCAGCATGAGTGCATCCAGGTGGGTGCAGCGGAGGCAGGGAGGCTGTGGAGCCTCTGAGAGAGACGAAAGCTGGCTAAGACAGCCTGAACCTCTCCGACCAGTCTGTTCTCTCCTCTGGCGTGCTTCCCTCTTGCAAAAACAGAGTCCAGACTTCCTGCTCTTTAGAAAAAAACCTCCGATTTCTTGAACCTTAGGGCTGGGATGGAGAGACCGTGAGAAAGCGCTGCGGTCCGAGGCCGTGCGCTGCCCCGCTTTCTCACACCTACCGAATGCCGTGGGGCGCTGGGAGGGCTTGAAGTGCAGCCCTTTCCTCCCCCCCAGCCAGATTCCTGGCCGGTGATGTTCATGCATTAGCACACAGCCTATCTGTGTGCTCAGGGCCCGTGCACGGTCCTGCGGGTGCCATTCATCATCTCGTAGGCGACTCGTTGGGGTTCTGTCTGCTGTGAGTAAAACCAATAGTAGTGAGAAGCAGCAGTGGTTCGTGCCAGCTGCCTCAGGCAGCTACGAGCAGGCTGTGCGTCACCCACAGTGCGTGGAAGCGCCACCATCCCCGGTGCCTTTCTGGAGCCACTGTCCTGCGAGAGGCAGGAGGGGACACGCAGGGCTCGTGATGAAGGACTAATACTCCTCCCAGGTCTGCCTCTGCCACCAGCTTTCTCAAATGTCTCTAGTTTTACACACAGTTTGGAAGGGACCTCCAAAGGCCATCGGGTCCAACCCTCCTGCTCTTGAGGATACAAATTGCTGAAAAGCATCACTGCCTAAAAAACCCTGAATCAACTACACAGAACCACATCCAGCCAGGTCTGACCATCTCCAGAGAAGTGGACTCCACGACCTCCATGGGCAACCCATTCCAATGTTTAGTAACCCTGACTGTAAAGAAGTTTTTCCTCATGTTGAGGTGAAACTTCCTGTGTTCAAGCCTGCATCCGTTACCCCTCGTCCTGTCTGACGCCATCGAAAAGAGAGGGTTCCCTTCTTCTCAACGCCCAGCCCTCGTGTATTTATAGACAGTGATTAAACCTCCTCGTAGCCCTCTTTTGTCCAGACTAAAAAGTCCCAATGTTCTCAATCTCCCTTCATATGGCAGTTGTTCCAGACCCCCAGTCATCCTCGTAGCTCTGCGCTGAAGTCTCTCAATTAATCCTCTGTCTCTCTTGAGCTGGGGAAACCAGAACTGGACCCGATATTCCAGGTGCAGCCTCACTGAAACAGAATAAAGGGGTAAAACGACCTCCCTTGATCTGCTAGACACTGCTTGTGGAAGTGGTGAAAGACCACAGTGGCAGGTCTGTCTTTGCAGGACGTTTAATGGAGGCTCCACCAGGCAGTCCTACACCTGGCGCGTGTGGATGCGTGGCTGCACAGCTGAAACAGGATGTCCCTTCATGGAAAACCCCAAAATGCCTTTGAAACAGAGAAGTGGCTTTTACTTCTAGGGCTCAGCCGTGCTGCCTGTGGTTCTTCTTCCCTGGCTGCTTGATGACAGTTCAGGCCTTATCTTGTTGTGTGTGAATGCCTTGGCGTGTCCTTATCACCCCGTGCACGATGCCTCTCACCCTGCCAGCTCCCGCGGAGCCAGGCTCTGCCGCTGCCCCTGGGTGGGACGTGGCTCTGTGCTGCTGTTGGCATCTGGAGGGTGAGCTGTGATTTATGGGAGAGATGGGGGGGACGTGGCTGAGGCCGTGCTGCTCTGGGTGGGGCGGTGAAGCTTGGTATGAGAAGAAGGCTGAGGGTGAAGCACATGTATGCCTGGTGTTTTCCTCTCTTCCCCCTACTCCCCTTCCTGTTCAAACTCCACAGCCTGCACTCTGAGGAATTACATGAATGTATGGGAGGGAGAGGCTTGTGCAGCATCTCTGGCTGCCTTTGGCCAACAGGCTGATTGTTCAGAGCTGGGTAGAACCGTCTCCCTCAGGACTAGGCAGAAATAAACTCCAGGCTGTGACACAATAAGTTTTAAGCTTTATGACTTTCCCCAGTGCTGTACCAGTATCCACACCTTCCGTATCCAGTGGGATGACTACACAGCTGTAGTTCTTGCTATTAAGCTGGATTAATGCTAAAGCCACAGAAATCCATCCTTTGAGAAGTGTCCCCATTGCTGGTTGTTTCACTTAGCGATGGCCACGCTATAGACAGGTTGCCAGCCCGCGTCACCTGGTATCAGGGAGCACAGCCATGGCTTGCAGCAGCAGCCTTTTGGCAGAGTGGCAATCAAGGGGTCAGGATGCCAGGCAGATCTCCTCTGCAATTACTACACTTTCCTGGCTTTGTAGTGACCTTGGGCAAGCCCTTGGGCTTAGGGACAGGTTTCTGAAGGTGTCCTGATAGGTGAAGGCAAGCGTTGGTCTTGGACGGATCTTTGGAAAGGGCTGAGATGCTGAACTCCAGTGCCTCACACTAGTGGCCTGGGAGGCATCCCCTGCGACACGACGTGAGCCAGGACATGTGTGACTTGCAGGGACAGAGAAACTGAGCCATGGCAGCGTGACCATGCATTGTATGCAAGCGTCCTCGGCTGTGACTTCTGTGGTGGCCTGACTACTTGCCCTGAACAACATGAGCAGCAGCGTTATCTGGGTGCTTCAGCATACCTGACTGAGTCACGCCGATCCAGTGCGTGCTGTTTACAAGAGATTAATAAGTGATTAATTTGTTGGCAGAGGGTCAGTTGGATGAGGGAGATGCTCCAGTGTAGACTTCTGAGGGTGTCCTCTTCCATTTCACGTGACAGGGTAAGCTGCATGTCTCTGTACCCCTGCCAGCCTCGTCTGAGCCCGTGATAAACGAGAGATAACGGCAGCGTGGGGAAGTCTGGCAGCGCTGCTTGGCAGCGGGATCAGTCCCGGGCCATAGTCGGCCCTGATCCTGTGTCTGGCACCGTGACAAGGCAGTGGAGGCTGCGAAGGACTGCATGGAAAGGGGAAGGTCCCTTCTATAGGCTTCTGGCAGCTCCCTTTCCTTAGCCTCAACAGTGAGGCCAACAGGACAGCTGCTGAGGATGCAGGAAGACCCCTCCCAGTTCTGCTGTAGTTCACGCAGCCCCGACTCCTGTGGGTGACACTTTCAGTGGTGATGGGGCAAAGTATCATCTGGGAAACAGCACCTATCGTGCCAGGGGGCTGTTTGTGGCTCTTCCTAAACCCTGTTCCTAAATCCTTTTCCCTCGTGAGCCCTGGCTGTGCAGGGCAGCCAACCTGACAGAGGCAGAGGTCAGAGTCGTCGCTGCCCCGGCCCTATACGCCATCCGGCTCAGACCACAGGAAGGTCCAGTGTGCTGGCAGAGCATTGCTGGGTCTTTCTAGCCCAGGTCTGCAAAGCCCAAAGCCTCCAGGAAGCATCTCACTCTCCTTTCTGGAATTAGCTCTAGTGCTGAAGGTTGGGTCGGGGCCAGGAAAGCTGTCATCTGTGCAAGAGACTCCTCGAGTCTGCAGCGTTTCCCTTAAACACGGCTCGTCTGGTGCCAGAAATTTCCCTTGCCTGACTAGTATAATCTCCTCAGGGGTCGGCGAGGAGTTGCCCAAAGGAAACGTGACCTTCCCAGCAACTCTGGCTTGTCTGGGGCGGGTGTTTGTGGCGTGTGGAACGGCACGGGCTGAGAGTGGGCGTCTGCATTGTTGTTCTGCAGGGGGGGCTTTGTAGGGCAAGTGGAAATAAAGCCCCTTCCTTGGCTGGGGATTCAGAGGGAGCTGAGCTCAGGAGCTGGATGTGAAATGGGAAGGCGGTCTCGGCCGCACCGGCAGTCTGAGCATCCCAGGTGCTGACCAGGCTGTGCTCTGTGGGCAAAGCTGACTGGGGGTGCTGTCAGCCCATTCTCAACATGAGTCAGCAGTGTGCCCAGGTGGCCATGAGAGCCAGTGGTGTGGCGTCTATTAGAAACAGCGTGGCCAGCAGGAGGAGGGAAGTGATAGTCCCTCTGCAGTCAGTGCTAGAGAGGCTGCATCTAGAGTACTGGGTTCAGTTCTGGGCCCCTCATGGCAATAAGGACATGGAAGTGCTGCAGAGTGACCAGGGAAGGGCAGTGTGGCCTGTGCAGGGTCTGGAGCACAAGTCCTGTGGAGAGCAGCTAAAGGAACTGGAATTGTTTAGCCTGGAGAAGAGAAGGCTGAGGGGAGACCTTGCTCTCTGCAACGACCTGAAAGGAGGCTGCAGCGAGGAGGGGCTCAGCCTCTTCTAACTTCTGGCAAGTGATAGGACCAGGGGAGATGGCTGCAAGCTGTGCAAGGGGAGGGTTAAGCTGGATGTTAGGAAGAATTTACTCACCAAAAGGGTGAAGTGTTATCAGACACTGGAACAGACTGCCCAGGGCAGTGGTGGGGTCACCATCCTTGGAGGTATTTAAAAGACAGACAGATGCAGTGCTGAGGGACGTGGTTTAGGGGCAACCTGACAGTGCTGGGTCGAAGGTTGGACTAGATGATCTTAAAGGTCTCTTCTAAGCAAAGATAGTCTGTGATTCCTTAGACCTACAGACTCTCATCCCCTCTTCAGGAAGAGATAAGCCCTTCCACAGAGTATTTTGTCACAAGACCTCCAAAAGCTGATGGCAGGGATGTAGGGACTGCATAAGAGAAGTCATGTGGCCTTGTGATGAGGTCTTGCCAGAGCAAAGCTTGCTGCAGCTACTGGCAATGAAGTGGCCTCTACAGCTGCTGTCCCTCCTTCCGCAGCCCTCCTAATGCTTGCGTGAGGGTGCCAATATCTCCTCTTCTTGCATGAGAATCTCTCTCTATAGGCAGGTGAGTGGATGCAGGAGTGTGGCTCACCACAGCTCATCTTGCAAGTCACTGAGCTTCAAGCCTCCACGCTTTCCATTTTCCCATCCTGTGTCGGGTGAAATGAAGTGGGGAGCGCCCGGTGCTGCTGGTGGCTGTGACCCTGCTTCTTCCCAGCACCTCAGCAGCCTGTGGCTGGCCTGGGAAAGTGCTGGCTGGGGGAGAAGGCAGAGGGACATGGTATCAACCCAACCCCAGTAATTATTTCTGGCTGTGGGGAAGGAGGTTGTGCAACACCGGTGTGGACTGGGCTTGCCGACTGTGATTACAAGCAATTAGAACAAACAGGAAACCACGGCCACTTCTTAGAAAATGGAACCATTTGGAAATTAAATCTTTCCACCGTTCTGCTTTGAAAGGCAATTTAACAGCTGACCCCCTCCTCACACTTGGGCTTATCCACATGGCAATGGCAGGGTCCGTCCGCGGTCCAGCAAACCTTTGTGGGTGACCAAACAGGCATCTGGCAGCGTTCAGCTTCTCATTTGTTTGGGGGTTTCTGAGTGTTTTTTACTGAAGGCAAATATTTGTGCTGCTCGGTCAGGCGGAAAGGAATCATCATCCTTTTCCCTCTGCTTGCTGCTGTGAGTGCTGAACCCCAAACCTTGTTCTGCCGCCAGCCTCCGGGAGCATGAGAGACAGCGCGGAATCCGCTGACAAACTGGGTTTAGGTGGTTTCTGGAGGGTGCTGGTGTTTCTGAGCCCAGGGTGACTGAGGGCTTGCTGGAGGTTTATCTGCAGCCTTTTATGCTGAGAGGAGCAGGCTTGGAGCTCCCAGCATCGCAGTCCTATGGTGCTTGGTGTGTCTCAGCCGCATCTCAGCACGATGGGGTGATCTGGAGACCAGTTTGCTGTGAAAGATACTTCCCTGCTTTTGCAGAGAGATCCTCCTCCCCGACACAGTCGCTGCCGGCTGTGTCCTCAGCCCGTTCGGAGGATGCAGGAACAGAATAGCGAGCCGGTGAGGTCATGGGGAGAGAGTTAGTCACATCCAACTGGGAAGGGGAGAGAGCTGCCAACCAGCATTGCTTTTGCACTGTGGGAAGCTCATCTGGTTCCGGGGATCCCCTCATGGGCTCCCCCAGGCACCCCAGCCAAGCTGGGGGGGTTGCTGCAGCGCTGCCTCTGCTGCAGTGTCCCAGGGAGCTGGAGGAGGGGGTGAAGGAGTGAAATGAGAATGGGATCTGGATAAACGTGGACCCTGCTTCTCCTAACTGGGGCAGTGTGGGCGAGAGGGGGTTAAGAGCATTTCTGAACTGGAGACTATCTGGAGCTGTGGAACAAGGGAGGGAGATCATGGCAGAGTTTAATGAATGACTTCATTTATGTATTAAGAAAAAAAACATACAACAACAGGGTGGCTTCCTGCCAGGCCCACAGACAAGGGTTTCTATGGGAACTAGGGGGGAAACAATAAATAGGAGTGTGGGACGGGTAGGAAAGGGAGGAGGGGAGCCCAGGCTCTGGTCCAGTTCCCCATGGACAGTGGGGTGGTAAGGGGTGATGGGCGGGGAGAAGGGGGTGAGGTGGCTGAAAAGACCCCAAACAAGGCAGGTGGTAATTACAAGGTAATTACAGACTCGGTCCGGTTGGAAGAGACCCCTGGGATCATTGAGTCCAAACATTTACCCAACTTTACAAGTTCACCTCTAAACCAGGTCCCTCAACACCTCATCCAAACGATCTTTAAACACATCCAGGGATGGCAACTCAACCACCTCCCTGGGAAGCCCATTCCAGTGCCTGACCACCCTTTCTGTGAAAAAATTCCTCCTAACATCAAGTCTAAACCTCCCCTGTTGTGACTTGAACCCATTCCCTCTTCTTCTATCACTAATTGCTTATGAGAAGACACCAGCACCAACCTCTCCACAACGTCCTTTCAGGTAGTTGTAGAGAGTGATGAGGTCTCCTCTCAGCCTCCTCTTCCTCAAACTAAAGAGCCCCAGCTCTCTCAGTCTCTCCTCATAAAATTTGTTTTCAGGACCCTTCACCAGCTTAGCTGCCCTCCTCTGCACCAGCTCCAGCACCTCTACCATCTCTCTTGTGTTGACGTCCCCAAAACTGGACATATGACTCAAGATGTGGCCTCACCAGTGCTGAATACAGGGGGACAGTAACCTCCCTGTTCCTGCTGGCCACACTATTTCTAGTGCCAGCCAGGGTGTCATTGGCCTTCTTGGCCACCTGGGCACACTTCTGGCTCATAGTCATCTTCGTGTCAGTTAGAACCCCCAGGTCCCTCTCTGCCAGAGGGCTCTCCAGCCACACCTCCCCAAGCCGGTAGCCTTGCAGGGGGCTGTTGTGGCCCAAGTGCAGGACCTGGCACTTGGCCTTATTGAAGCTCCTGCCATTAACATTGGCCCGTTGCTCCAATCCATCCAAGTGTCTCTGAAGAGCTGCCCAACCCTCTGGCAGATCAACACTCCCACCTACCTAGGTGTCATCTGCAAACTTACCAGTGATACGCTCTGTGTCCTTGTCGAGACCATCAATAAAGATGATGAACAGAGATGGTCCCAACACCAAGCCCTGAGGCACAGCACTTGTGACAGGAATTACACTCTCTCGGCCTAGTCCTGCTCATGCCCTGCTTCATGCCCATGAGCATGGTGGGGTGGGTGAGCTGTTTCCATGTGGCTCTGCATCCCGGCTCTGCTGCCTCAAGGAGGTTTGGGAGGACAAGGCTATGGGGTCGCTGCCAGCTGCCACCGCTGAGATTTGTGCTGAACTTCACATGAAAGCAGCATCTTAGTGAGACTCTTGATGATGAGAGGCCTCTCATGTGTTTGCAGTCCATGGTGCATGTCCCTGGCTGCCTTAACCCGACAGGTGCCTGTCCCCACCTGAGGACTGAGGTGCTTTAACCATCAGAGGTGGAATGTGGTAGCTGCCTTATCACGTCCTCTGGGCTGCAAGAGGCTGTTCTGCTGACAGAGGAGTCATTGTCCAGCGGCTGAGCTGTTCGGGAGAGGCCAGGGCACGTTTGTGTCTGCAGGGCAGGAAGGAAGCCAGGCAGAGCAGAGCAGGACACAGCTGCTGCCCCTCAACACCACTCCCTCTGCTCTGGCTCCTCTGGAGGAAACTGGATTCCAGGGGGTAGATGTAGCCCTCCCTGGGCCAAAGCTTGAGATGGGGGTGTGGGATTTCTTGTCTTGAAGACCCTTTACACACCCTTCCTGGGGTGTGAAGGTGTTTTGCAGAGAATGGTGTTTCCTGGTGGGCTCCCAGGTCACAGGACGGTGGCTGGCCTGGGAGGAAAGGCTTTGAAAGGCTTTCCTGCACCTTTTCCCCACTCCTTGCACCCCACCTCATCCTTGCACAACAGCCAGTTCCACTGCAGTGCTAAGGATGGGTTTTCCCTTTGCCTTGGCAGGCTGACAGCACAGTGGAGCGTAGAAGATGAGGAGGAGGCAGCAAGAGAACGGCGGCGGCGGGAGCGGGAGAAGCAGCTGCGGTCCCAGGCAGAGGAGACCTTGAATGGCACCATGTCCTGTTCAGAGAGTGCGAGCCCGGCACAGGAGAACCAGTAAGAATCACCCACTGATAAGTCCTTCAGCATCATACTCTCTCCTTACAGCTACCTCCTCGCTCCTCCTGCATCCGTGGAGCAGGTGTCTCTGCTGCTCAGGCTGGTTTGGGGAGATGGGGAAGTTCCGTGGTAGGTTTGGGGATTTATCCCAGGCTAAGAACAAGTTGGGTTCTGGTTTGGGCAGAACAAGCCAGAGTCCCTCCTTTACTCCTCTTTTTGCTTTTGGGCAGAAGCTGGGTGTTTTTACTGCCTGGAGAGTTTGAACTAGAACAGCTTGGGTAAGGCAGGGCTCAGGCAGGGAGTCCCTCCCAGCATGGATTTTAGTGCCTGGTTCAGTTTCAGCTTGTGAATCATCCTACTCTGAAGCAAATGGCAGATCCTGAAGTTCCTGATACGTACAAAGGCAGACACGTGCCTGAGGATGTGAGGCTCAGCCAGGGCAGGTCATGGTGTTCTCACCTCTCCTGGCTGGACTCCCTGGAAGATGCCGCCCAGCTGTGGAGGGTGTCGAGCAGCTCCTGGGCTCCTGCTGTTCATCACTCCAATGGTTAATGTTAACTTGATACCTGAACAGATCATGTCCTAAGCTAAGGCATTTGTGGAGATGCTGAGCTGTCTGCTGTCAGAGACAAAACTCCTGGAGGAGGGATAGGATCACCCTCAGCATCCCATCAGAGTGGGATCCCACTGCCAGTGCTTGCAGTTCAGCAGCCCAGGAGCTGTTCAGCTCTGGCACTGGCACCAGTCTGTGCTCTGAGTTGCCAAACTCTATCTTAAAGGCCCCATTTTCCCCACTATTTAAGTCCAACTTACTTCTAAATGTATTAAACACTGAGGGACAAGTAGTGGCAGGATTTGGGGTTACAGTCAGGGAGAAGCAGCAGCAGGTTCTTTACAATGGAAAACCAGCAAAACCTATTTATAAAAGTGAACTTTTCCCCATTAAAAGATCTTTTATTCTCAGGTCCTTCCAACACTTTTCAGGATTCCTTTTTGAGGGGTTCTTAAAAGAATTGGAGAGATGCTTCAGAGTCTTCTGTGGAAACACACACGCTGATGCTCTGCAGATAAAACCACTGGGGTCTGCTCTACAAGCAAACAGAAGCCCTGCAAAGTGATGATTGTTAGCTTTTCCAAACCCCTCTTCACACAGGGGCTGGAAAATAACTTGCAGAGGTCTTTAAAATGGCAGTCTGTCCTGGCCATCTGCTTTACCACCCCAGTAGCCCCACGTGCAGGCTCCAGTCTGTGGGCATCAGCACAGACCTCACTGCACCAAATTTTGAGGACTGCTTCAGCTCCTGCTGAGGGGGCAGTGACAAGGAGAACTAAGAAGATGTGTTTTGCTCCCTGTTCCATGAAGTTGGAACTTAGAATGTGCTGGGTTGGAAGGGACCTCCGAAGATCATCTAGTCCAACCCCAAACTTGCTGGGCCAGGCTTCACCAGAAGGATGTTTCTTCTGCTGACAGCCACCTGGGCTTGCTCATGCAGCCGGGTCAGCCCCAGTTATTAATCTTCTGAAAAGCTTTGCTCTTTCTAGTGTAAACACTTCCCCCTCCTTCCGCAGCTCTTCCCACGCTGGGGCTCATCCCATCCATGTCACAAACATGTACAAACCCACCCTCAACATTTCCTTGCCCCACAGGGACAGAGTGAAGCTCCTGTCCTGCCTTCCCCCACTAGAAGGAAGAAGAGTCATGCTCTCCAAAAGGGTGGGTTTGCAGCACAGACTCACATAGTCTTCGGAGCTAGAAGGATGGCCCTGAGCTGAAGCAGTGCTGGTGGGGCTGTGTTGGCTTCGTGCTGCTCCTGGGGCCACATTTGCAGAGGGGCACAGGGAAGAGCCTAGGTTTCAGCATTCAGCCCATCTCCCCTGCTGCCTGGGAGCTTTTCTGATGGCCTGAGCACATGTCTGGGGCCAGGGCCACAGATACCAGAGCTGTTCTGCCTTGGGCTTCATCAGGGCTGATGGGCATCATCCCCTCAGCAGATCCATGGTCCCATCCTGGCTCTGCATCAAATTTCCTGGGTGTTACGCTGAGGCATTCACAAGCTACTGCTGTACACAGAGTGGAAAAACAACTAATCCTTAGCTGTGGTGTCCTAGATGTATGTAGCATCAATTCTCAGCAGCGTGAGAGATGCTGAAGCGCAGCAGGAGCCGGGCTGTGCTCAAACCTGTGGCTGAGCAGCTCCTGCAGATGATTCAATACGAGAGTTCTGAATCGCGGAGAAGTGCCCCGCGTTCCGGGTCGCTGCAATCCCAGAGGTGGTTAAGCATCTCCCAGCACCTCCTTCTGAGAGCTCAGAGGGGCAAAGAAAAGACTCACCCGTGTTTATTGTATATTTTTGGGCCTCTGAGTTCCAAGCTGGTCTGAGAGCCCCACAGGCTAATTCCCATTCCCAAGTGATGTGACTGCCCTGTGTCCCCAAAGCATGTGTGAAGTCACCTCCTCAGGCCAATGCTTGCAACGTGGCTGCCTGGCCAGAACCCCCAGATGTGAGGAGGCTCTCCCTGTAAACACAAGGAGAGAAATAAGAAAAAGCCCAGCAACCTCCATGCACGTCCAGGCCACATCTGGTGCTAGCAGCTGTGCGCTCCAGGAGGGCGCGGGGGGCTGTTCACAGTGTGGGGCCAGGGTCGTACAGTGCCTGTGACCCGCTCAGATCTGTCAGGGAGCATGAGGGTCCCACCTAGAACAACAACTTCATCGTGGGTTACGTGTCCAGCAGGTTGAGGGAAGGGTCTGTGCCCTTCTGCCCCGCTCTGGTGAAACCCCCCTGCGGGGCTGCTTCCAGCTCTGGACTCCTCAGCACAGCAGAGACCTGGAGCTGTTGGAGTGGAGCCAGAGGAGGCCACAGAGATGATGTGAGGGAGGAACTCTTGTGAGGCCAGGCTGCGAGAGCTGGAGGGGTTCAGCTGGAGAAGAGAGGGCTCTGCTGGGGAGACCTTAGAGCAGCTTCTTAGTGCTTAAAGGGGGCACTAAGATTGATGGGGACGGAGCTTTTATTCGGGAGTGCAGTGATAGGTCAAAGGGTATCGTTTTCAAACTGAAAGAGGGTAGACTTAGAATAGGTGTCTCTGGCATTGGTGGGGGATGTGAGCTGGTTGACCCTTCCAAGGTCCCTTCCAACAAGAACTGAGATTCTGTGAACGTGAGGCAGTGTCCTCACCTTTGGGTCTTTGTGCTGTCCTCATCCAGCAGTCCACTCAGGCTGGCTCCTGCTGATGGCTGCTCTGTGGTGCTGAGCACAAGCATGTGGCCAACAGCAACTGAGATGGGAACTCCCCTGCTCCAAACAAGTTGTGGCTGGGTCCTAGCAGAAGAAAGAAAGACTTTTTGGTTTCACTGTGCTGCTTGTGTTTAGCTTGACTGCAGATGGCCAGGCAGGCAGTGGGTGCTCCTGATGGAGACATCATCCATCTTCATCCTGCAGCAGTATCATGAGAGACCCCTCACTTTGTACAGGGTGGTCCTAAGCACGTGGCAAAGGCTTCTTTCCTGTCATGGGTGATAAGACTTCAAGGGGGCATTGGGAGCAGGCAGACATCATGCAGTAAGTGGAGGGACAGAAGGACAGCATCAGGTTGTGGCTCTTTCAGGCCAGACTCAGGGATTTTGCATCTTTCTCATCCTGGTTTTCCTTCTTGCTGTGTTTCAGCTGTGACTTCAAGCCGTCTTCGGAGCTGGAGGAGGATGAGGGATTCAGTGACTGGTCCCAGAAGCCCGAGCAGCGCAAACAGAGGTGGGTAGGATACAGCCAGACTGAAGGAAGGGGGAACCTCTGTGGCCAGCAAAAGGACCGTCCCTGAGGAGGGGTGGCTGAGCCCAGCTCAAGCCCAAGATGTGTAAAACTGAAGCCAGCAGCTGGAGCAAGAGGCTGAATGCTCCGCTTTAGCGGGGAAGGGCCAGGGTCAGGGGCTGCCTCAGGTATCAAGGATGTTTGGACTGAGCTTTGCACTGCAAGCAGTGGCAGCCAGCCAGGACGCCTGGGTCTGGAGGAGTGACAACAGTGGATTTAAGCCACCCGAGCTGCCACAGGGGCTGAAGCAGCCTCTAGCATAATCCAGGCCAGCCTAAAAAGCTGATCTGAGTTACTGCTGCCTCCTGGCTCATGTCAGCATAGTGGCTGTTATAGCCCAAGCCCACCTTGACTCCTCTTGTTATGGCAGGGGAAAACAGGCAGCAAGAGCCCTGAGAGGTGCTGTGTGCCAGCTGTTCAGTCCTCATCTCCCACCACCTTCCCCTTGCTGAGCTGAACCAGACTCCTGCCCTAAACACTTCCCTCAAAGACCCTCTACCTGCGCGTGAAGTGTGACCTGGCTCTCTCAACAGCTTGATTTTGTAGGGAATTTTGCCCGTGTGATGACACATTCTCTCTACTCCTGAGACTGAAAAAATGCCTAAGATTAATATTTGCTGCAGAAGCAATAAACAGAGCTGGCCTTTTCCCTTCTTTTCTCCAAACACTGTAGCTGAACCACTCTGCAGGCTGTACCTTTGCAGCCCTGACCTAACCGGTATTGCTCAAGCATCCCACCACAGCCTTGATTTTCACATCTGTGACAGCATGAAGAAATCAGCTCCATCTGCTTTTCAGCATCCTGCCTCTCTTTCCACTTCCTCCGTGCAAAGAGCTTGTCTGGCAAGAGAAGCTGCTGCTGTAGTCTTCCCTTAACTCCACAAAACAGAGTTAGTTATCCCATCCTCTTGGAAAGTCAATTGCTCCTTGCGTGTTCGTGTGATGCTGTTGTGTAGTGGGGCAGGAGGGTGCTGAGCAGGAAGATGGTGTCTGTGGCAGGTGAAGCCCATCACAGAGGGTTGGTGCTTTAAAGGGAGGTGAGCAGGAGCAGGAGGGGTTTAGCAGGTTTGTTCCCTGGTGGGTGGGTGTGCTCAAGTAGAGCCCTCCCTCAGCTGAAGGGCAGGCTTGGTAGGAGTGAGTAGAGGTAGCTTGTGTGTTTGGCTGGGAAGCCTGGTCTTAGGATAAGCAGTGCTGTGGCTGAGATTTTCTGACTTCTCTTTCTACACTTTCACTGAATACACTGCAAAGTCCTGTTGTTTGATGTGGAGGGTGTTTAGGGGGTGGTTGTAGGTGAGGGGATGGGGTAGTTGCTTTCTGCTGGGTGGAGCTAAGCCAGCTTGTGCATCCCCTGAGGATGTATTAGGGCACGTTGTCCATTTGGCTTTGGTTCCCCACTTTGTAGGGGACATCCATGCAATCACCTGCATCTGAGAGTGTCAGAGTTGGGTCAGACATCTCCTGTGTGAGCTTGCTGTGGTGCAGAAGGTGTTCTGTGGACGGTGTTTCATCTGGGGGCCTTCATTTGAGCATGACCTTGCACTGTAGGTGGGAGTGCTGTTGGTGTTGTGGTTAAGAAAAGCTAGTTACCTGGTCTTCAGAGTCCATTTGCTGTGGATAGCTGCACTGTTGTGGGAGGATGATGAGAAACAAGCCAAGTGAGCCAGTGTGCACATCAGCTTTTCCCCTGCATGGCCAGCGAGGAGGGCTGGAGGGCGGCTGTCCTGGGAGCTGCCTTCCCGGCAGAAGAGGGGTGGGTGGAAGAGTCTTGCTTGAACTTTGTTGTGGTGCTAGCTAGTGGGGCAGAAGCAGTGAGTCAGCTTTGGCCTTTGGGAGCTGCCTGCTGGCCAGTTCACTAGCCTGGCTGCTAAGAAATGGGTGGGAGGAGAAAGCTATTATCCAGTCAGGGAAAACAAGGTGGCACTAACATCTCAGTGCAGGCTCTGGGGGGACGTGCTGCTCTGACTTGACCCAACAGCACGGGATGCTCTGCTTTTGTGAAGCAGTTGCTTTAACAAATCCCTGCGTCTCCTCTCCACAGCCTCAGAGACCGGGGAGGATTGTCTTGTCCAAACCCCCTTGTGGCTTCTTGAACTGAAGCCAAGGGGTGACTCTGGGGCTCCTTTGTTTTGCTGGGCTGTGACACGAGGGGCACGAGCAGAGCTGTGATGGTGTGAAACCAAGGCTGGGCTTGGGTGTAGGAACAGCCTTGCACCGTGAACCAGACCCTGCGCGAGTGGCTGTACAGCCTTGTCCTGTGGTTTAGCTTCAGTTAGAGGAAAGGGGAATCTTGGGGAGCAGGTTTGTGTGGTGGTGTGGGATGAGAGGTTCTGTTACCACAGAAGGTGGGTTTGGTGCTCTGTGTTGAATTGACACTGAAAACTGCGGGGACAGTGTAAGATGTGGGGGTAGCTTTACCCTAGATCCCGAGAGCACTTTGGTCCCACTGGGGTTAGGGCTATAGCTGAGCTGTGCATGGAACCAGCACCATGTCATGGAGGTAGAGCTCTCTCCCTGCCTGAGTGGAGGTCTCATCTCTGCTTTCCAGGAGGACTTACCTGCTGTGAGGCTGGAAAGGGGTAGATACTTTCAGCTCTGCCACATCTCCTGGTTGAGCTGCATCTGGGACATTCCAAGTGTGTGAGTGTGATGTGACTGCTGGTACATCTGGGTGCCTAGAACTGGATGGGACCGTGAGCCCTGGTGTAAAACATCCAGCAAGTTTTGGGCCAGGGGGTGTCAACTAACTGTTTCTAGAGGTCTGAGGCATCTGGTGGTGTCTAAACTCGTAATGTGTTCTGCTTCTTCAATCTCTGCCCCACCTGCAGGTCTCCAAGACAGTCATATCAAGAAGAGGACGGTGGTGTGAGTGAAGCTGAGGTCAAACTGGAGCAGATCCAGCTGCATCAGGAAAGCCCGGAGGAGATCCGGGAGGAGAATGTAGTTACTGGGGAGGAAGAGAGTCTGTGCCAGGAGGAAGAACAGGTCCAAGAGGAAGAACTGGAGAGAGTCAAGAGAGAGGTGTGCTTGGGGAGAACTGACCTTCTGTCTATAGTGCAGCTAGGAGAGCTGGGGGCTGCTCTTTAAGACCTCAGTTCACCATTGCTGATGCAATCATGGCATAACCTGGGGCTGGTGCCTTCTTGGGGTCACCACTGTCAGCCTCTGCCCCCTTGCAAGGGTGGAGTGTTTTGCTCCCAGAGTTTGCAGTGGTTAGTCATGACCCTGCAAGACTGAAGAGGAAAGTGCTGTGGCTTTGTGGGCAGTAAGCAGCTCTTCAGGAGAAGTCAAATCCAGATTTCACTGCCTGGTTCTTTCCTCTCCCCAGCCTTTGTTGCGCCTTTTGGAGCGCTTTGGCTTGATGCATCTCCAAGTCTTGCCCTGCTCTCAGCTGAGGTTTCCTCTGTGCTCTCCTGATGAGGTGTAATCCCTGGTTAACAAGAGAGACAAGGCTGGCCCTTGAGTGATGTGCAAGTTCTAACGTCAGCGTGGCTGTGCTTCGAGTACCGTTTGCTGTAAATGAGTTTTGGGCTTGCTGAAGCTGGGGTGGCTTTTGCGTTGGAGCTGCTGTGACTCTCTTCTAGCCCTTTATCCTTCAGGCAGCTGCTCTCTTTCCCTGTGGTCTCTAAATGAGAAATTCATGTGTTCCTATCTCAGTACCAGTAAGAAATCTTTAAGCAAGGACCTCGTTCCGTGTCATTTTGGAACCCTGAACCAGCAAAACTTCCCCCGATATCTGCTCCCTGTCCTCCCCCAAACGAGACAAGTTTCTTCCTGGACGTTTCAAACTAAGATGATGTGAGCTGAAGGCTTCTGCGCTCGCGTGTTTGCTCAGTGTTGGAGCAGGAAGCCTGAGAGACAGGAGGGAAAGCGAAATCCCATTTGGTGCTCTGTAAGCACTCCGACCAGCTCATTTCCTGCTGCCTCGCTTCTGCTCTCAGGAAAAGAAGAGAGGGAGGAATGAAGACGAGGAAGAAACATCCGAAAAGCGCCAGAAGGCCCCAAGCCCGGCCAGCCTGGAGGAGGAGGAGGAGGAGCAGCAGTGCTCTGACCACGTTGCTGTGTGCTCTGTGAAGGTCTGTGCTCCCGGGGTTCCTCATGGCAGTGATGGCAGTAGAGCACCCAAGTAATGACGAGGGAAAATAGTCCGGGGCTTGTGGTAATGGAGAGTGTGAGTCCCGTTATCCCAGCCCTGCTGCCAGCTGGGACAAATCACTTGATCTGTTTCTCTCATCTTCCCTGGTTGTCAGCCGCTTCCTCCTGCTTTGCCTGCTTGAGCTGTTGGAGGCTGTAACTGTCAGCGTCTGCTTTGCCAGTCACCGTAGACGTCTAAAGTTCGTAGAGGACTCTGGGGAGTGTTGTAATGCTGAGAAAGATGTCTGGGCTTTCAGCTTGTGGATTTGGTCAGAGACTGCACGATAATTTAATCAGAAAATGAGATTTCCCTTCCCTCCAAAAAGCCCCCAAGCTCAAAGCTCTGGAATTTCCCTAGCCTGCCTGCAGTAAAAACAGCAGGCACGGCCGAAGGTTTAGTTAAGCAAGCTGGGATTCCTTATCTCTGAAGCACCGTGCCCTTTCCAGTCAAATCTGTCTGCACTGGTGCTCTTGCAACACTTCCATTCTTAACACCAACTCCATCTCCTGACTTCTGGTGCCTCAACTCCAAGCCCTCACTTCTGCGTGTGTGCTTTTAGATCCAGTAGACATGGACAAGTGCTTTCTGTAGTGAGTAGCTCTTTGTAAGCTGTAAGGGGAGGGAAGCGGGGAGGAGCCCGGGTTACCTCTTCAGTTGCTGGTGGCATCTTTGCTGTTTGCATCTAGAGCTGTGCTTAGCCAAGGCATGGGATTCTCCTGTTGCTTTTTGGCTCTGTAGGTGCTGATGTAAAGAGCCTCCCTTCTGACTTTCAGAGTGATCTTTCTGGGTCTGTGTGTTCTGGGGCACACAGGAGATGCGAGGTGCAGCAGTGTTTCAGCTTTCCTTTACTCAGTGCTTGCGAGTTGGCTCTGCAAACCCAGTCCTTGCACAGGAGTCTCTTGTGCAAAGCCTTCTCCATGACTTGACCTGAAGGGCTGCCTTGCAGGTGGCTCCACAGAGCGTTAGGGATTGGAAGGGACTTTGACAGATCTCCTGTCATTGTGGTTTTTCTGTGTGGTTAAGTCAGTGTAACTTGGGCAGCTCTCGTGCTGCTCCCACTTCTGCACATGGGGCTGGCAGTGCCTCTAGTTTCCCCTCCTTGTCTTCCCACACTTCCCGCTTCTCTGTTGCGTTTGGCTGGGAAACCAAGTGTCTGAGAAAGATGTGTACTCTCTGAGCAGAGATGGGACAGAGGTCTTGGGTGCTCTTTCAGCTGTGAGTCGTGCTGCATGTTGTTGGGTTGGGCCAGTATGATGCACTGGTGCTTTTAGTGGGGATTCTGCTCACCTGCCTTGAAAATGAGAAGTAAATGGGATGATCAGTGTTGCTCTGACCAGTGCGAGTGGGAACGTGGGACTGAGCTGGGGCATTTCTAACCAGTCTGGGTGAGGGATTGGGGAAGAGAAGTAGTTGAATTGTGGTCAGCTGAGGTGATGAGGTGACCTACATCCATTGGAGGTCCGTGGACAAAAATGATACCTTTTGTCTTCTCTCTCACGCTTTAGATCACGGACAGAACAGAGTCGCTGAACCGCTCAATAAAGAAAAGGTATTTCTAGGGTTGAGCTGGGGGTAAAGCAGGTTCCTTCCTGCAAATGGAGGGTGCTGGTGGGACCTGCTGTGGGGAAGGGCAGGAGTCACAGGCTGCCCTTCTGCTTGAGATCTTGAGGAATCACATTCATCTTCTCTCCTCTGCTCTCCAGTAACAGTGTAAAGAAGTCACAGCCCCCTCTCCCAGTGTCAAAGATCAATGACAGGCTGGAGCAGTACACACAGGCTATTGAGGTGGGTATCACAGTATCACAGTAATGATAAGGTTGGAAAAGACCTTAAAGATCATCCAGTCCAACCTAAATCCAAAAAAACCTAGTAATCCTAACATCTAGATCATGCCACTCAGAACCTTGTCCAGCCTGTTTCTCTGTCTCTGCTCTCCAGTAAGACCAGCACAGTGGGTGCTGGTCTCCCACTGTGCCTTAGTCTTACCATCTCGGAGGTGACAACTGAGTCATCTCCCCTTGAAAGGAAGTGACCCCTTCTGCTGCATCTGTTTCCCTCTACAGCATGAAGGAGGTGTCAGGCTGACTGTAACCAGCTTAATGCCTCCATCAGCTGTCCCATACTTGTTCCCTCATGCTCCCTGCTGAAAGTGTGGGAGCACCTGGCAGGAACTAGGAAGACCCTACAACTCTACTTTTACAGCCCCTCATACCTGAAAGACCTTCAATTCCAGAGGGAGGGTGGGGTGGAAAAAAGCACACACTCCCCAGTGGTGACCTTTGTCCATTTATTTCCCAGACATCCACAAAGGCTCCAAAACCTGTCCGACAACCCGCTCTTGACCTTCCTACCACCAGCATGATGGTAGCCAGCACTAAAAGCCTCTGGGAGACTGGAGAGGTTGCAGCTCAGTCTGCTGTGAAACCCCTGCCCTCTAAGGTATGGTGCTTGCAGGACTTGTCCTGTTTGAGCAGGGAAATGGGAACTGGTCGCGGGGTGCAGCACGTGCTGTGCTTGCATCAGCCTCCTGGTGTGGGTAGAGGGACCCACCAGCTCTACGGGTGTCTATTTCAGAGATCCAGTCTCCTTCATCAGGGTGCAAGGCCTTGTATCTCAGTTTGCTTCACCTGTGCTAGGGTCCCACATGTTCCACAGCTAAAACAGCCTCTGGGATGGCTTGAGGCTCCATTTTGGAATAAAATCAGCTAGTGGGGAGATTATGTAAGTCTTCTGCAGGGGCTAGGACACAGGACAGCACTGCATCTGGTGCCAAGGTGAGGAATGTTGGAGAGCTGGGAAGCGCAGGGGGTATCGTGTGCTGATCTCTTAGTGGTGTTGTGAGCGGGGCTGATTCTGGAAGGTGCTGGTTGCACGTCTGTGTTTGTGAGCTAAATTTCTTCCACATGGAAAGTCTTGATGTTAGCACGTCCTAAACAGTTAACAAATCTAAGAAAATAAACATCTTGGATCTCTGGTTTGGGTGGAAGGGAGTGAAAGGAAAACAGGCGGTGCTGGGAGTAGGAAGATGATTTCCCAGTGTGAGCTTTAGCTGCAGCTGTCATAGGTCAGATGTGATGATATAAATAAAAGAGGTCAGAGATGTGGGTTGGAAAGGGTCATGAACAAAGGCAAGTTCAGCCATGTTAGCAGTGAAGGGTAATGAGAGCATCTTCTCAGGATATCGTGGCTGGAGACATCGTGAGCAAAAGAAGCCTTTGGGAACAGAAGGGCAATCCCAAACCTGAGACCAATGCCAAGGTGAGCTACTGGGTGTGTGAGTATGAAAACACTTGCTCTGCTGTGAGGAAGACCAGTACTGGTGGCTGTGTTGGAGGTTGAGAGAAGAGCATGTCCTCTAGATGCAAGGGCTGCTTGTATGTAACTGCATCTCCAAGAGCTCTTCTTACCAGGGAGCTACTGTTGCTTCAGCCCTAGTGAAAATTAGGGCAGAAACGCTTCTATGATCAGTAACAGTGACAAGTCTCTTGAGGAGCATCCAAGCTTTGAGGAGCCTCAGCTTTCTAGGCTCAGTCTGAACTGCAATTGTGTATTTACCTTGCTCGTGCTAAGATTTTTAATCCCAAGAGTAAGGAAAATGTGCAAAATTTAGTCAACTTGGGCCTGAGACAGCATCAGCAGATGGATCTGGGGTCTCCTGCCTACCAATCCTTTGTGGGAATGGCAGCAAGTAGTTGAGCTGTCCAGGCAGGGAGGGGAAGATCCGTGTCTCTCCTTTGTTCCTGGGTCAGCTCTGCTGTCAGGAGGTGCTAAATGAAACTGTCTTTTGCCAACAAGGTAAAACCAACAATGGCTTGAGGGCATCTGGGCTCTCCAAGCCCTCCCTCATGTTGCCCTATCCCTCTCCTGCAGTACCTCCTGTGCTTGCTCTTGCCTTATGCTTGTAGGAAGGGGTGGCAGGGGCAAGAAGGGAGTACAGAACAGGCTTCCTCCAAGCTCTCTGGGGGTTACCAAATCACATGCTCCTCTGGCTTCAGTGATCTAATTTTGCCTGCCTATTTGAGAGAGAAAAATGCTGATTTGGGCTCTTTCTTCCTCAGGCTGCTCCTGGCAAAAAGTATAAATTTGTGGCAACAGGCCATGGCCAGTACAAGAAGGTGCTGATAGATGATGATGCAGAGCAGTAATGTGCCTGAAGGTCTCATTAACCAGGTAGGTGGATATGACCTTGTGCTGTGTAACAACTCCTTGGTGCTGTCCTGGCAGGACCCCGGGGTTATTTCTGCCAGCAGCACTTTGGGGCAGCTGGAAGGTCCTGTGTGGTAACAGCTGGAGCTTTGTTTCTGGGCAAACACTGGATTTTGAGATGGGAGTGGGTGCACAAGAGGGGTTTGGGTTGGTCTCTGACTCTGTGATGCTGCTAGGAAGCTGGGTACCTGCATTAATTTAACCTGCAGAGTAAGACCCTGAGCTACTACTGCTTGGATGAAGATGCACTTGCCTTTGTTAGTTCAAAGCAGTGGCTTTTATCTGTAGTTTTTAGTTTTCTCTCGTGTTCCAAGGAGTAGATAGCTGGAGGTCATCTGGCTGAGTGTGAGGGCTGATGTACTCTGGAAACTCAGATGCTTCTGGAGTCTAATTCCTGGGTTTTCTTAATTAATCCAGGGGAAAAACTTCTAGTTGTTTCAGTAACTGCTTGGAACTGTTCCACAACAGGGTTGTAGTAGGAAGGACCTGAGCATCTGCTGTGTAGAGTGGACTGACAGAGCAGAAAGGACAGTCCTCTGATGGGCAGCAAGGGGGAAGGTGGAGCTGGGTTACTGCCTCCATGTCCTCTCAAAATGGGTTTTGGCTCTCACGCCCATGTTGTGGTTGCTAATAGATATCCTGGTGTTCTCTTGAGTGGATGATGGTAGAGGGCTGTGGCAAGAAGGAAGACTGGCACAGAGGGAGGTGGTAACTGACTGGATCCAACAGGGCAGCATCTGGCACAGTAAGAGGAGAGGAAGTTGTTGGGGTGAAAACAAGCTTGCTCTCTTTTTTCCTTACTATAAAAAACCAGCTTTATTTCATAGCCAAGATTACAAACAGTGCCTGCTACAAAACACCTTTTGTTTCTGAGTTGTTCTGGGGGCTGTTCCTTTATTTTTTTTCCTGTTTTGCTTGAGGAGCTGAGAGTGTTTAGTGCAGTGTGTGTGTGTGGGTCGGGGGTTTTTCTTTCCTTCTGTGGTCGTTTAGAAGAGCATCTCTCCTGAATCTCTTTGAGAGGTGGCACCAGTGCAAACCCAAGCCTGCCAAAAGCTATGGTTTAGATGTAAAGCACCAGTCCTCAGGATTTGTACCCTCAATTTGCTTCCCTGCCTGTTCAGAAACCCATTTTAAGATCTCCTCTTTGATCAGCCCTTTTTCCTGAAGTCTGCATCAGGTGGGATTCTACTGAGTTTCAATTTATTATGGCAAGCAAGTTTTTTTCTGGGCTGTCAGAAGGGTTTGTGTTATCCAAACAGCTCAAAACAAAGTGCCCTCAGCAATGGCCTTTTCCAGCATCCATTCCTGTCACAGGGTCTCCTCTAGGATCCACCCTGTTGTCTAAACAGCCACAACAACACTGTTGCCTTATGGGCTCCTTAACAGAGAGATGTTGAGGGATTTTTTTGGGTGTGCTGTGGCTAACAAAATGACTGTGATAGCTAAAGAATTTTGTTTTGCTTGTTTCTCTTCCTGGGTTTTTACCTGGCTGTTTTGTGAGGTCCCGGCTCCTCTCTGCCCCCCTGAACTGTGCTTCTCCTTGTTCCTACTCTTGGATCCCTCCGTGATCGCCTTTTTGCTCCCAAATCCTGCTGGCTCACTCCTGTGCCACTCACTCAGTGCCACCTTATCAGCTTTCTAATTGCTTGAACACGGATAACTCTTCCTCCTTTCTTGAGCAATGGGACTTCTGAGCAGCCTGCAGGGCAAGAGGCTGCCATTTGGTGGCCATTTGGGCTCTTGGCAACTGCATGAGGCTGTCTGACATTGAAAAAACAACCAACCTCTTCCCTCAGCACAGCAGCTCAGGCTGGGACATGCTGCAGTGTCTCTCAACACAGAGCTGCTGGTGGGAATCAGTTTTCTCCAGGCATCTACTGTTCATCTCCTCTGGGATGCCCTTGTGGCAGGGTCAGTCGCTGGAGGCTCACTGTGCTGGCTCTCTGCCTCTGCCTTGGAGTCTTGGTGCAGAAGGGGCTGAAGCATGCACTCAGACCTGCCTGCCCTCTGCAGGGCTCGTGCTCCTCACCCGTGATCCTGGGTCCCTGTGCCGTGGGGCTGGGTTGTGGACACAGCCTGGTGGGAAGCCCAGCAGGTGCAAACATAAGCCTTGTGTGAGAAAATCAAACTTCTAGTAGACTTCTAGTAGTCTTCCCTTTTTTCCCCCTTATAATAGGGAATGGTTGCAAAACAGGGGGTAAGACCAGCAAAGTGAAAACTTTAGTGAAGGTTTGATGGTAACTGGGCTCTTACAGCATTATTGCAGAATTGCCAGACTTCAAGAGGGCCTGTTGAGTTTGATTCTGTTTGCAGTTGGTCTTGGGGAGGTTTTGGTCAGCTCTGCACATGAAGAGAATGTGAAGAGCTGTGTATAGAGGTTCCTGTTGATTAAACATAGCAACTCTCTACTAGCTGTGTAGGAACACCCCAGCATATGACAAAGTCCCTTGTGAAACAGAAATCTCCAGCTTTCATGCTTGTAAGTCCGGTGGTGATGGAGATGCACAGGGTGCCTGTAGTGCTGGAAAGCACAGTTGTCTCTGTGGATGGTCAGAGTTGGGGATCTTGTTTTAAATACCCCTCCTCAGGACATTGAGCGCTAGTAGCGATGCAATTATCTTGATGTTACCTCTGAAAATCATAGAATCATTAGGGATTGGAAGGGACCTCAAAAGATCATCCAGTCCAATCCCCCTGCCACAGCAGGATCACCTAGACCAAGTCCAACAGGAACACATCCGTGTAGGTTTTAAATGCCTCCAGGGAAGGAGACTCCACAACTCCCCTGAGCAGCCCCTTCCAGTGCTCTGTCACCTTCACTGGGAAGAAGTTCCTTCTGATATTTATATGGAACCTCCTATGTTCCAGCTGACGCCCATTGCCCTTTGTCCTATCACTAGATGACACTGAGCAGAGCCTGGCTCCATCCTCCTGACACCATCCTTCACATGTTTATAGACAATAATGAGGTCCCTCCTCAGTCTCCTTGTCTCCAAGATAAAGAGACAAATGAGACTGTGTGGTTGGCAGAACCCCCCAGAAAACAGCACCTTGTTAATTCCAGAGCTGGATACCCCTGTGCTGAAGGAGATCCTTGTTGGTCTATGAAGCAGACCCTCTGCTGGGCTATGATTTAGTACGCTGACCTAGGAGGACATCAAATGATGATGCCCACTTCTTTGTTTGCAGGGGAAGTGCTGTGTGAGGGCAGGATGGGTATCTTCTGATGCCCTTTGTCTGTGCCTTGAGCAATGTGGTGAGCTGCTGAGCAAGTGGATGTGGAGTGCACTTCTAGTGCAGGAGCCAGGGATGTGCACCTTCAGAATTCAGTTTTGAGTACTTTCTAGAGGAGATGTGGAGCAACCCAGACTTCTTGTTTCTCATCTACAGCTGCTTTTTGTTTTAGACTTTATCTTGGTCTTAAATGCAAACTCAGATTCCATTATCTTCCCCTAAACTGAGTTTTATCTACAGTCAGTTTGTCCTCTTCACTGTGTGCCTCACATCTCCGTGGACAGTTGGCTGTTGTTAAAATAAGTCCCACGTTTGTTTCCCTGGCTCAGGACCTGTGGATTACAGCTTGTCACACGTTTAAGCTTTTGTGTGTATGGAGAGTAGTAACCCTGAGAGCCACAACATGAGGCTGCTGGCTTGCAGGGGTTTTATTTAATTCTCTGTCTTCCTTACACTTGACTCTGTTGGTTAAGTTGCTCTCTTAGCTGGTGCCCTGTGGGAACCTTCCAAGATGTGTGTCTGGTGAGGCAGCCTGGCTTCAGTTGACTGACCATCCCGACGCTGTTCTGTTGAAGTTCTTGGTGTGCTTCTCGGCTGCTTCGGGTCTGAACCGGCTCACGTCGAACATAGTGGTGATCTTTGTCATGGGTTTGGCAGCCAGTTCCTTCAGCTTCCGCGCGTCAAAGCGTGGCTTGTGTAGAAGGATGGGTAAGCGGCGTGGAAGAAAGAAGTTGTCTTCCTTCTGTGACCTCTTGTCTGCTTGCTGCTTTCTCTCTTTGCCCATCGTTATCTGGTATAAAATGGCATCCCACATGCTTGAGGCCTTCGACTTGAACAGCCGCTGCTCTTGACTGACAATGGCCTGAGTGTCTTTCTCTTTGCTTCCTGCCTTCTGTCCCTGCTTTTCTGGCTCGGAGAGACCGGGCGCTTCCGGCTGCACCATCAGGTGCTTCTTGAGGCGATGCCAGCCGCTGGTGGTGTCTCTAGGAGGCTGTGCTCCCGCTGATGATGGTGCTGCCTCAGCTTTGAGGGGAGGGCTGGTGTTTGAGTTGGGAGTCAGTTGAGGTTGGTTGAGGTCTTCTGCCTTGATGTCTGTGGAGGTGGCTCCAGCACCGTCAGCTTGTGCTGGGGTTGCTGTGGCAGGATGCGCTTGCCTCCAGGGAGCACTGGATGTTGATGGTTTCAGGGTGTCACTGTCCTGCTTGGGTACCTCAGAAGTTTTCTCTGATGCAGATACTTCGGTGTCATTTCCATCGAGCGAAGGTGTATTGTTGTGGACACTGAAGGGGCTGGGCTCAGGTGCAGGGATCTTGGTGGACTCTTCTGTAGAACTGGGATTGGGACCTTGATTAGGAGGCTCTGCCTCTGCAGCAGAAAGGAGAGGCTCCAGTGTGGGAGCAGTGGCCTTGCTGTCGTTGAGCTGGGTGGTTGTCTGCCCTGGAGATGGTTCAGAGCAGCCTGCTTCAGGTGCTGGAGAAAAAGGCCTTTCTTCTTCATGGCTGACTGTTCCTTGGGCCTGATTCATTGTGGGTGTCTTAGTCCTGGGTGGCTGGACACTGTGGAAGTAAGCGCGTACGTTGGTGTAAGTAACCTCTGGCGCCCTGTCTTTACTGGGTGTACTGGAAGGAGGAGGCTGGGAAGAAACTGGTATCAAAGGGTCATGTGGAGAGGGAAGGTGGTGGGTGTCTGTGCTTTCAGGCTGCTGCAGAGTCTCGGGAGCTTCTGGTTTGTGTAGCAGAGGCACAGCTGGGGAAGTCGTGAGCATGACGTGTTCAGCAATGCGCCGCTGCTCAGTGACCTTCAGAGCGAAGGGCTTGCTCCTCCGGAACGGGGAGGAGACGCGCTGGCTGATGGGTTTGATGGGGAGGTGGGTTGGGAGACTGGCGGAGGAGGGTGCGGCAGCTTCGAGGGTCTCTGCTGGGGGAGCGCTCTCGTCATGCTCTAGGTCAGGGCTGGCCTCGTTCACGGGCGAGAGGCTGGACCGGAAGGGCTTGGCTTGTTCTGACGCTAGGATGGCGTTCTTCTTGGCTGCCTTCTTCAGCAGTCGCTGGAGCCGAAGGTTGTCTTTGCCAGGCTTTGGTAAGGTGGGAGGGGGAGAAAGGTGGTGGTGGATGGGAGCAGCTTGAGTGGAGGATGATACAGTTATCAGCATTGTCATCTCCTAGAAGAAAGAACAAAGCTTAGGGTTGGTGTGGACTTAGCCCTGGGCTAGATGCTGAAATATTTATGCATTAGGCCTCCTCATCCTCTCTCCAAAAGCTGAGTATCAAGTCAGTATTGTGGAAGGAGAGCACTGCTCTTGATTTCTGTAGCCTCAGCCAGTCCTGAGGGGCATGTAGCAGGACACGAGTTGCACTGGAGGGAGCCCTCTTGCTCCTGGCACTATCACAGAATCAAGAGAGAGCTCCCTGGGACCCCAGATGATCCTCTCTTGGCAAGTCCTGGTAGGATTTGGAAGAAGATGTCACGAGTAACAGAGTGGGTCTGAAATTTTGGAGCTTTGAAGCATTCTCCAGAGGCATGAGCCAGGAATGTCTCGTGGCTTTCCAGATCCCAGCTGACACCCTGGTATGTGCCATGTACAGCAGGACAGCCACAAACCACACGTGTGGCAGAGCCAGCGCTGGCCTTGACCGAGTTCGGCCGGCACAACGGCAAACCTACGACGTGCAGGTCTTGAGAGAAGAGCTGCACTGAGCTGGGAGCAAGTGCTTTGCTACAGCTCTGGCTGTTCCTTCTGTGCTGCACCAAGGCCAGTGAAAACCTCCTCCAGGAGGAGTCCTCAAGATAAAACCCAGTTTTCTCTCCCCCTCTGGGAGCATTGGCACTGCCCTGCCTGTATTGCTTGTTCTTCAGCACAACAGGAGTGGGTTGTGGTCTGGGTTGGGTCTTATTCCCAACAGCAGCTGTAGCTGGACCTGCTGTAGCTGGCACTGCCCTGCTCCTGTGGGGGATGCACAGCTGCTTGTCCTGCTTTCTGTCCAGCCTATTGCCCTCTACTCTTCTTTCTGGGCAGCTTTCCTTGCAGTGGAGCTAAGGGTCTGTGGCAGGGACTGACAGAGAAAACTAGTTTTTCTAGTAGTCAGGGCCACAAACACAATCCAAAGTCTGGAATCCCTTTTTTTTGTGAGGCTAGGCTGAGAGTTTTTGGATTCATCATCCTGGAGAAGAATCCAAGGAGACTTATTTGGCCTTTCAGTGCTTAGAGATGGGGTGAGACTTTTTAGTGGGACCTGTTGCAACAGGGTAAAAGGTGATGCTTTTAAGAGAGGAGAATCAGGCAAGGTTCAAAGAGGAACCTTATTCTTAGATTGGTGAGATGCTGGCTCAGGCTGCCTGGGGAGGTGGCAGAAGCCCCATTCCTGGAAGCATTTCAGGTCAGCCTGAATGGGGCTCTGAGCAACCTTCTCCAGTTGACAATGGTGCTGCTTGCTGCAGGGGAGTTGACTGAGATGAGTGGTGATGGTTCCTTCAGCCCAAACCATTCTGTGATTCATTTTGGCTGCGGCATGAGAAACCTCCTGCTCTCTTGGTGTGGGGGCTCAGTGGGGATTTGTGCCAGCTGACAGCTGACAACTGTTGGGGATTCCCAGGGTCTTATCAGCCTCATGGCTTAAGCACAACGCTGGGATTAGGACTGACTTTGTTCAAGTGCTGCTCTTAGAAAGAAGGCTGCACTGGCCCCCAAAAAAGGCTGGGAGCCCCTTCTTTCACAGGCTACCTGCTTTCCTCCCCAGCCCTGTGGGTGTTCCAGATTCTTCTGGTTCAGCAAGCTAAAATGCCCGAGTGGGACAGGCGCACACTTGCTGCTCTGCAACGCTACCCTCGTGCTGTTGGCAAAGTCTGCTGATGACACCAAGCTGTGTGGTGCAGCAGGCACACTGGAGGGCAGGGATGCCATCTAGAGGGACCCTGACAGGCTGGAGAGGTGGGCACAAGCCAACCTCATGGGGTTCAACAAGACCAAGTGTAAAGTCCTGCATCTGGGTGGAGGCAATCCTAAGCACAAATACAGGCTGGGCAGTGACTGGCTGGAGAGTAGCCCTGAGGAGAGAGACTTGGGGGTGCTTGTGGATGAAAAGCTCAACATGAGCCAGCAGGTGCACTTGTGGCCTGGAAGGCAAACTGGATCCTGGGTTGCATCAGGAGAAGTGTGAACCAGGATTGTTTGGAATACTGCTTGGCAGGACAGTGAGCTTCCCAGCCACTGATTAGTTCTTTGAATGTTTTCCCAAAAGAATGCAGCTTCCCACAGGGGTGAGAGCAGGATCTTGCCTGGAGTTGACTGCAAACTCCTGAATGCTACTGAGGATGGTGTGGATGCTTTGGGAGTGGCAAGCAGAGATGCAGCCTTGTGTGCCAGGGAATCTTTCCCTTTGTTCCAAAAGCCAGAGACTGCTTTTTCTTCTGACCTCAAGATTTGTGGTTTCTTTGCAGTAGTCTGTGCACTTAATCACTCTTTGCTGCTATCTCAGCATCTTGTCTGACTTGAGACCTGCTGTGCTGTGGTGTTGGAGACCTCATGGGTGGTAACTTCCATGATCTGTTACTGTGCTGGAGAGTGTGCTTCTCTAGTGAGGCAGAGATGTGGAGAGATGGCAAAAGGAAACAGGCTTTTGACTTATTTGCTTTTACTGTCATGCTGGGCTTTGCTTGAGCTGCCTTCAGAGCTTGTGTGCTCAGGAGAAGCTCTGCAACAGAACAGTATTTGAGTGGCTTCCACCTCACCGTGCAGTAGAGCAAAGGGACAGATGGGCTTGCTTTGATGCTGCTGGAAGGGCTGGAGCTGAAAACCTGGGGCTAACAGGAAATACTGAGAAACTTGGGTGGGTTGTGATGAGCTGGAAGGATATTGAGCTAGAAGCTGAGTCAAGAGGGTTTCCAAGATTAAAGTTTCCCTGCTGCTGGTTGAGTGCCTGTGGGTGGACGGGAGGTTGCCCACTCTTGGACCCAAACTGTTCTGCTGAACTCTGCTGCATCTACAGTGAACCCCAAATCAGGAATGGAGGGGAGAGTGTCAGTACAGAGGAGTCCTTGATCATGGGATGGAAAAGTCATCTGTGTGCTGGCGTCCCTTAGCTGTCACACGTGGAGCAGATGGAGACCTGCAGGAACCCAGTACTGCTGCAGATGGTCCCAAGCAGAAAGCTGTGGCTGTAGGAGCGTGCTGTCTGCTCTAGTGGCTTTCTCAGCCACAGAAGGAAACCTACAAATATCCTTCTTGAGATGAGGTGCTGGGCAGGAGCAGGTCCTTCCCTCTGCCTGGGCAGCTGAGACCTCTGCTGGATGTTAAGCCTCTGGCATCTGCTCCACGGTGGGCAGGTAGCATGGCTGGCTGTCCTGCAGGGCTGGATTTATGGCCTGATTTATGGGCTTTGTGGGAGAGGGTGGGAGCAACCCACCTGCAATTGCTGCTCACAGCAGTCTGTATAAACACTTTGTTTTCTTGTCTTGCAGCTGAGCTTGTCCTGGCTCGATGCGACCCCCGGTGCCACTATGTCCTGTGCTCCACAGAAGATCATTGAAGGATGTTTCTTGCCTCCTGCCTGATGTCAGTCTGCTTTGGTGCAGCCAAACTCTTCTCTGGGCGTGAGCAATACCCCATGCTGCCTCTGGCTGGATTAAAGGAACTAGATCAGCTGGCAAAACCCATCCCTGTTATAACTTTGTGTGACTCTGACTTTTTTCTTTTTTTTTTTTATTATCTGGCTCTGCTGTGGAGATGGGAGGCTGTGGCTCTACTCCCTCTCCTCTCCTCTTTTTTGAGTGTTGGAAGTGGGATTTGCTGCCCTACTGAGCTGTCAGGGCTTTTGCTACGTGATGACGTTCTACTTGTGTGGCTCTTGGTGGTGGGACAGAGGGAGCTCAGCAGAAACCTGATAAAAGAACGTGTTTGAAAGGAGGGCGGTGGGCAGACCCTGAAGGTGAGGAGACTGCAAAGGTTACTTAGCATTCCACTGGTGCCAGCTGTAGGTAAAGTCTTCCCCTGTTTACAAGGCAGTATCTGTTTTCAGGGACTTCCATCTACTGGTCTCTCTGTACATTCAATCACATTCCACTTAGACCTTTCCCTTTCTTTCTGTAGTTCCCAGACCATCCTATAATCACAGCTGTATGCCCATGCCAAACTGTTCCTGCCATGTCTGTCTGAACAGTGGCAAGAGCAGCTTCACTTCAAGTAGCTGCTGCCACCTTCTCCCTGTCTAACATGGGCTGGACATCTCCTTTCCCACATGGGGAGTGCTGGTGTTACCTCCCTTCTCTGGGAAGAAAGGGTTTTGTTTGTTCTCTGTTGTGTGGGTTCCAGTGCCAGCAGCTGAAACTCTGTTTCTGAATGTCTGAGGTGGTGGACACACTGAGAACCTGCCTTCTGAGCTCTTCAGGCTGGGCAGGGTATCTGGAAGCTGCCTCGGTGAAAGGGCGTCTTGGTGAGCTGGCTGGGAAGGTCGGGGCATGTTGTGAACATGGGGAAACAGCTCCTAAGGATCAGTACCCTGCCCTGGGCCTGAAGTTTCTAAATCAGCTCCCAGAGTTCATTCTGAACTCTCATCTCTTCACATTTCATGGAGTTAGCATGTCCCTCATCCCCTCTTCATGTCTTAGTCTTGCCCTTTTCTAAAGTCAACATAATTTTGTGACTTGTTTCTGCTCTCCTCCCACATCAGTGCTTTCTGCTTAAATTTACCACATTCTAGGTTGCTGGGGTTTGGTTTTTTGTAAGCATTTAATAAAATTTGGAGATGATGTAATGATGGCTCCTCCTGAAGACTTTTGTTGATGTAGAAGATCCTGCAGCAAAGTGTTTTTCCAAAACCTCACAACTCTCTGCTTGAGCAGAAAGTGGAGGAGGGAAAACATCAGGCTGAGGGACAAGAGAAGCAGCTGGATTATGCACAAAATGGGGGTGGTTGTTTTCAACAGGGTCTAGCAGATGGCTCTATACACATCTGAGAGGGCACTGAAAAGGATGGTCTGCGACCATCGCGCTGCCTGTTTGCTGCAGGTCCTGGACTAGTGCTGTTGGAACTTGAGGGTACTTGAGGGAAGCTGGGTTTGAAGGGGGATGAAACTGGGCTTGCCTGAGGGGCACCTGGGGGGTACTGGCTCAGCACTTGTGGGGCACAGTCCTGGTGGCTTTGAGAGGCAGGAGGTGGACCACCCCTCAGCGGTGGGGACTGTCTACTCAAGCCCCTCCCTGAAGTGCCTGAACACCAATGCACTGATATGAGCAGGAGACAGGAAGAATTTGGGATCCTTGTGTGGTCATGAGGCCACAGTCTCACTGCAATCACTGATGTGGTGCAGTGACTCCTATAACTTGAGGTTGCTTCTAACCTAAACCGTCCTATAAGTATATGAAGAGTGGCTGATGGAAGGCTTGCATCTGATTTACATGTTGTGTCTTCATACATGGCACTCGTTCTGCCTCCAGACTGTGGGACAGACTTAATCTGATTCTCTTTCCATGTGTAGAAGTATTACAGGCTCATTTTTATGGCTGTCCTTAGGTCTGTGTGCTGACTAATTAACAGATCTTGCTCGTGCTGGGCCTCCAGTGAGGTGATGGACACTAGAGTCTGGAGTTTCCTTGAAATGTGTCCGCAGTTTCTGCTCTTTGAACGAAAGGTCAGGCTTGAAGACACCTGGGCTTGAATGTCAGAGCTTCCCTTCCTGCCACCATCACCTTAGGGAAGCAAAACAAACAAGCTCAAAGAGCAGAGTGTCTATAAATAATGGGGTGACAGCTGATACGCTGCTGAATAAGGCGCTGAGGTCGGTCTGTTGGTAGCTCTTGCCAGCTTAACACACTTCCCCTAACACTGCCTGATACAGATATTTTATATATTAAAGCTGGGGATAAGTGACTGTGACAAGGAGTGCAACTGGAGCTGGCATTTGCTTCAGAAACTATGGCTGTGTTACAAGGATCCTGATAATGAGACATGGCACAGGCATTGCCCTGTGATTTTTGGATTGGGTCCCCCGAGGGTTTTGGTTGCCCCCCAAGGGACAATTTGATTTAGATCACAGATTTCAGAAAGGTACTTAAATTGCTTTGTGATAACTGGGTGATAGTGGTTTAGCTGTGCTAAAGGCATGAACTCTGTATTCTTCAAATAAGATGCTTAGAAAAAAGCATCGTGGGCTTGGGACTTTGGAGGGTGGTGAGAAGGACTGAAAGGTAGGGGCAGAAGCAAGGGAAGGGGAACATGGGATGGGCATTTATGTGAGGGAGTGTTGTAAAGGGTGAAGGCAGCAAACTGCAATGTAATTAATGAATCCCAGGAGCTTGGTTGGCTGGGTAGTCCTTCCCCAAGGTTGCAGAGGCTGTGGGTGGTTGCTGTGAGCACCTTGGCTAGTCTCCTGCTTTTCTCACATCCTCTAGGGACAGCCCAAATGAGCTCCAGGCATTGGTCCTGGCTCCTGTCCTGCTGCTCAATCTTTGTCTACACTGTTGTCTCAACCATTTAAGTATAAATGGCCTATGGATGAGACCAAGGCTATGTCTTGGATGGTCTTAACCTGATCCCTTATCTCCAGAGATATATCTAGCCTAGGTTATCTAGAAGCACTGTGGATACCTGCTCCCTGGAAGTGTTCAAGGCAAAGTTGGAAGGGGCTTTCAGCAACCTGATCTAGTGGAAAATGTCTCTGTCCTTGGCAGAGGAGCTGGAATTCGATGATTCTATTCTATTCTATGATCTTTAAGGTCTTTTCCGTTCCAACCTGAACCATTCAATGATCTAGGAGGAGGATCTATCTGAGGAGGGTCACCTGCATCTTTCAGGGATCGTGCCTTGGCTGTCTAAAGCAGATGCAATAAACACGTTTCCTAAAGCAAACCACGAGGTGATGGAGCAACAGTCTGCCACAAAAATCAGAGTTCAATATTCGCTGGAGAAAGATGAAATTCAGGACTCACTGATGTGTGATCTGCTTCCATCTGCAGTCACTTGCACGTTGGGTGCACCATGTTCGGTTTGCTTTACAGGGTTAACGGGTCACTGTTCCTTCCAGGCCACTTCTGGCTGTCACTTCCTCGTGATTTTTAGAACCCTGCAGGTAAGTGCAAAACATCAGATGGAAAAGTGTTTACAGTAGCCAAGTACAAGAGGCTTCTCAAAATTAAGGTGACCTGTTGAAAGCATTCCTTCTCCTAAAATTAGTGTGAAGAAGGGCTATCAGGTAACTCCACTGCATGCTCCCAGCTTTGGCTCTGCAAAGTCTGGCATCTGAAGTACTGGAGAGGTGAAGGGCAAGTGATGGTGGTGTTGCCAGGACAAGATATTCTAGCAGAGTGGCTCCAGGCAGTGAAACCAGTTGGAGGTTTTTCAAGTTTGCCGGGCAGATTTACTGTTTTTGCAAAAGCCAGGGTTGCTAAATGTAAACTTGGAGCTGTGCTGTGGTTGTAACCATCCCTGGAGTGGAAGAGTACAAATGCTGCCTCTGACTCGGCATGTTTCTGGTGAGGGGCCTGCTGTGTGGGGAGATGGCAAGTGCAGAAGGTGCAGGCTTGTGTGGTGGTGTGAGATGGAGTTGATAGTGTTGCACTGCAGAGAATTTGGGGTGGGGGTTTGTGTGTGGCTCAACCTGAAGGCCAGAGCTGAGGCAGTGGTTTTACTAAGGATGGTGCCAATTCCTGCCTCTGCCCTGGCTGAAGGTTTGAGCTGCCCAAGGGCCATGCAGCTATATACTGCCTCTTGCAATGAAGACCTTTCATGCCCTTTTCCAGCCATCATCCCAGTTTGGGCTTTGCCTTTTTATACCCTTTCAGGAGCTTTTCAGTGCCTGTGCCAAGGCAGCTGGTAGGTTCGATGTGCTCACAGGGAGAGGTGGACATGCAAGACCATGGAGGTGAGCAAGCGACTTCACACCTGGGTTAAGCTTGCTCTGTTCCACCTCTTGAAATGCAGGTGGGCTCTGCCAGAAGGCCATCTGTACAGGTGTATTCTTGCTGCCTCTTCAGTACCACCCTCCCAAGCCCTGTTGCTTGTTGACCCTGTGTACTAATGGATCTGTAAGTAGGCTTTAAGTTGAGGCAACAAAGCATTTCCTGCATCCNTCAGCCTCTCCTCGTAAGGGAGGTGCTCCACCTCCTTCGTCATCCGTTGCAGCTATGGAACATACAAGGAGGTCAGTTCTCACAGCAGGGTTGCAGATGTTGGCTTTTTTGGATTAGCATCACAGGTGAGCTCTCCATTTACTTTCCTGCCTTCCCAATGCCTCTTGAGATCACATCTGGCTCTGCAGTACATGCTGCTCCTTAGAGCAGCTCCTGCCTGTGGAAAGATTGATGGATAAGTGCTCAATCCTTTGTGGATTCTTTAATGAATGACTTCAACATCTCAAAACTGCCACTGTCTTGTGGGAGCACTGGTGACTTGTATGTGTCTCCAACACTGCAAAAGTTGCTGGGAAAACCCCAGCTAATAGTAACCAGAGCCAACCCAACTGCAAACTTGGGAAAAACCCCACAATCCAAAATTATGAATAAGAAATTCAAGAGAATTGAAAACTACTCAAGAACACATTTTGCCCTGCTCTGGCACTGTCCCTGCTGAGCCCACACCAGGGTGTGCTTGCAGCAGGCACTGGATGAATGATGCACAACGCTGGCTTGTGTGTGCATTTGATATCCTGAAGGAGGTGTTCAGATGCTTCCCTATTTCTTATGCAAAGATGTAGAGCTTCTGCTCCTGTGGGCTAAAGGGGGATAAGACAGTGTCAGCTTGTCTTATCAGCTGAGTGTTAGAGTGAGTTTTCCACAAAGATGGATTGAGTTCCTCTCTCCAGATGCAAGGAGGAGAGCAGCAGCATCAGGAAGGTGGAAGGAGATGCACAAAGGTAATTTTGTCCTTAACAAGAGGAAGCTTGTTTGTTGCCCTCTGTTCTCCTGGACTTTTTGAGATGTCATAAAGCCACCTTTAGGAGAAGTTGCCAGTACCCTAAGGTTCCCCGGGTGCCATTCAGGTAAGTGAACCTACTGCCTCAAGGTACTTGCTGTCCTCTGTGTCTGAGCAGCAGCTGCAAGAGATGCATCACTGTGTGGGGCAAGCACTGA
The DNA here is from genome assembly GCA_013400115.1 of Rhinopomastus cyanomelas. NCBI lineage: Eukaryota > Metazoa > Chordata > Aves > Bucerotiformes > Rhinopomastidae > Rhinopomastus > Rhinopomastus cyanomelas. The sequence goes on along the minus strand of VXBP01005300.1, from coordinate 247,330 downwards.
ACCAGGTCTCTTCTGGCTAAAGGAGGACCAAGATCTCCACCACAAACACCAAGCACGAGTACTCAGGGAGGAAGTATGATGTTTGCTTGGCCCGTTTGAGTTGTGTTTCTGATTTCTCAGAATCCTGTTGCTGCCAGTAAAATGGCAGTGGTCTGCTGATAACGAGGGAGAGGTACTAATGTTAGAGTTTAAGGCTACTCTGATCTCTGCTTGAATGGCTGCAGAAAATAGATAACTGGGTGCTACCCAGGAACAGAAAACAATTTTGTATGTGTCCTGTCCTGTCTGAACACAGCCACTTGGTCATTACCTGATCTGCCTTTGTATTGGCAGCCACCTCAGCTAAGCTGGAAGGAGCAGTTCTGGTGGATGCAGAACATCTCCTCTAACCTTGAAGTGCTGATTAAACCCTGCAGTGGAATCCCTATCTCTGGGGTGGGATAAAGAGTATTGATGGAACAACCCCAGTAAACCCCATTTTCCTTGCACATAAATTCACTTTGGATAACTTAACTATTTTTGGATGACAGAAGGTGTCAGGATCTCTTCTGAGTGGTGACAGCCCCTGTTGCATAGGAAGGATGAAGTTGATTTATTTACTGATTCTATAGTCTTTAGTGACTGTGAAGTTGCAGGTAGGATTTCAGACTTCCAGGGCTGCAGAGGTTTTCAGATACAGTTTTCCAGTGTGTTTCTTGCTGGCTGAGGGGCATCCAGCCAGAGGAGGCAGTGATCCATGGAAATGCTGCTCACTGACTGTTGTGCAGTGAGCACAGGGGTGCAAAGAGACAAGTGGTTGCCCATAGTGCTCATCTGAGCAGTTTGAGGGGCTACTGGAGCTTGTGAGTGTGCCCTGCATTTAGAGGCATCTCCCCCTGAGTGCTCTGGCTCCTGCAGTAGGTCAGCCAACAGCCACAAAAGGTGAGGAGGTTGGTTGTGGCCCTCTTGCAAGTGGCCTTGCTAGTGCTGAGCTCCTGTGCTCCATCTAAAATAACCAGTCTGGGTCTACTACCTGTTAAAAAGAAGTGAGGTCCTGAGGGTTGTTACCTGATGGGAACTTCTCCAGATCTCTGCCCCAGCCTCTAGTTTTCTGTTCAGAGATGAGTACTGGTTTGCTGTATCCTGTCCCTGCTGGAGATGCTTCTCTGTAAAAGCCTAAGGTCAGCAGGCAGATGGACTTCATGCAGTTTGGGACCCTGGTTCATGCCTGTGACCTGAGCACTGCTCTCCTTAGCCTCTGTGCTGTCACCTAACCTGGCAGCTGCTGAGGGGAGCTTCTTCAAAGACAGGTGCTGGCTGTGCCCTTGCCCAGCCAAATCTGATAGCTTTTGGCAGAAGTGTAGCCATGGCCAGCATCACCTCTGCTTCATCTGGTCCATGCTGTGTGTGAGGTAGCTAGAGGTGGGTTGCTTGCTTTCTAGGCTGGTGTGGCTGTGCTGCAGCAGCTCGGAGGTGAGTCCATGGACACCTCGCTGCTGTTGCAGGGAGAAGAGATTGTGTCAAGCCAGTGTAAAATACATATCCCAGAGCTGATGAAAATATTACAGGCTGTGAATGAAATAGCTGTGTGATGGCAGGGCTAGTCGCGGGGTACGTGTGAGAAGCACAGGGTACGCTAAAGCGGGAAACAAGTGCTGGAGAGGGTTACAGCTACATGCCAAAGCACACAGAGACCCAGAGAGGGAAGAAAGACAAACATGAAATGGGCTGTGGGGAATGAACCTGGGTTGTGAACGTGTGTGCATCAGAAAAGGTCTCTGCACAGGTACAGAGGAGATCCCCTCAATCCTGTGAGAAGGAGTAATCTCTTGTCCTCTGGAAACAAGATGCACAACCTGGACATGAGGGCTCTGACAGCAGCTTGTAGGACGGATGCACAAGTGTCCTTTGGGATAGCATTGAGCAGATGGGCCACACTCGCCAGGAGTGGCAACAGGGAAGACAGAGAGCACAGATGTGATCTCTAACGTAGAGATGGATTTGTCTGGAGCAGATGCCGAACACGTCCAGCTTGGGAGCTAAGGGCAGGTGTCTGTGTGCAGGAGCTGAGGTGATGCTGCAGGCAGCATCGTTTGCCGATTTGAAAGTAAAGCTGCAGCAGGTGGAAACATCTAGTTACCTGTCCCTCCCTTAGCCTGTGCCATGAGGACATGATGTGATGTTGATGCCTAGAGGACATGAGTGATGTTGAGCAATTCCCTGCCACTGGTGCATGAGCATCTCTGCTCTGGCAGAGGCTGCAGAGCCCCGCAAGGTGCTCATATTGCTCCTGCCAGCCCGTGGGGCCAGGTGGGACCATGTGAGCATTCAGCCTTGTGTCTGCTGAGAACTGCCCTGGTGCAAGCCCAGTCTTCACAGAGATTCCTTCTCTTCAACGGGTGGGGCAATCCTTGGTGGGGGAGACCTGAGTTGTGACACCCTACTAGCAGCTGGGACAGGCTATAACTGACGAGGGAGGCTGGTGAATACCATCGCCAGGCTAGGTCCACTATGAGCATAAAAGGAGAAATAGCTGGGGGACTCCCCTCCCATACATCCCCCTCTGCTTCCAGTTTGGGAAAGTACAGTACTTCTTGGGGACATGCCTGGCTGGTAGAGTGCCTGAGGAAAACGAGCCAGTGGCAAAAATGGTGCTGAAAAAGCAGCACGGGAGCTGGTTCTCTGTGTTAGTGTGTTTGGTGGAGCTGGGGAGGGGGAGAGGAGGCACGATTCTTGCTCTGGCTGTGCGTCCCCATGCAAGTGCCCACCCTGGCTTTCCCTCCTGGCAAAGTCACAGCAAACCCAGGATGCTGAGGATGGGTGCGCTGTCCCCCTCCCACCCGACATGTAACAAAAGCATTGGCCCATGCTGGGGAGGAGAGGGGACAAGCTGGACAACGCAAACTGGAGAGGGGACTTTGGCTCGTGCACGTTACCTGGTGAACAGGAGACTGCAGCTCTGGGCTCCCACTCCACGGCTTTTTAAGTTCCTTTCTACATCCTCAACTGAGGACCCTTTTCCTGCAAGTAGCAGGGAAAGAGTGGGCAGGAATCAACCTGCGACCCAGGCCAAAAATACCGCCTGCCCCACAGCTCCTGAACTTCTCCTCTGCTTTTACAGGCTGGGAGAAAGGGGCTACTGGGCTGCCAGGCACAGCAGAGGGCACGCTCTGCCCCAGGAGCCTTGCCAAGGGGACAGGGCTGGGAGGGAAGCCTGCCAGGGTGAGTGAAATGGAAACTGTGAGCCAGAGGGTTGTGCAAGGTGCTGCGATCCCCTGCCAGCACGGTCTGCCACTGTGGAGGTGCTCAGAGCAGAACTCTGAGCACCCAGAGGATTCGAACTGGGGTCAAGCCACCTGGACTCTGCTCCTTCTGAGTGGTCCTTACTTGTGAGTGGCTTTCCCCTCATGCTAAGCAAGGCTCAGAGTGTGCCTTGAGGTCAGACAAGCTCTCCTGCTGCACTCCTGCTCTCTTGCTTTTCCTCACAGAGCCCCAGTGGTCTTGGTGAAAGGTGGATGTGTGACTCACAACACTCCCACACACATAAGTGCTATGTGCTTCTTACTTCCCACCTGTCCTGTGACCACTCATTTCAAAGAGTGTTAGGCAACAGAATGTCACCAAATACCCTGCAAGCTCTGACCCTGCAGCACAGCCAAAGCTGTTGATGTGGAAAAGGGCAGCAGGGAAGAGCCTTGTCTGGGGAGCAGAGGCTGGAGCTGTGTGGTGATATGCAAGAGCTAGGCTGCCACATCCAGGTCTTAAGCAGTGACTGTGCACCTTAGAGCTGTAGGGGTCCCCAGTTTGTGTCTGAGGTGCCTTTGCCTCAGATAGCCCTCTTTAGGTTCTGCCTGCCTGCTGGGGTTGTAAATATAGAAACAGAAGCCCTCAAGGGTGGCTTTTTATTTTTTGTCTCCAAACATGTCCCTCCCATCTCAGCATCATCTGTGCAGTTCCTCCAGCTGCTCCTATACATGGTGTGACCTTTTTTTCCCCTTCCCTTGCTTCCCCCTCCTTGTCCCTGCTCCCTTCCCTGCCCAGCGCAGGGAGTCTGGGGCCAATCGGCTCCTCCAGACGATCAAATGTCACTATAAGTTGAGGGCTGCATCACCTTGGGGCGCTCGCAGAGCCCAGCCAGCCCGTCCCCTTCGGCAGGGAGCTTGGTGCTTCTCTCTGCTCCTCTCAGGTAAGTGAAAGAGCCAGCAAGGACACCTGCTAGATCGGTGTGAGCCTTGGTTTGAGTGGAGGAGCATCAGGGGAGGGTTGGGATCTACAGGATCTGGGATCCAACACAGGATCCAAAAGAAAAGGCATTTTTCCTTCTTGGCTTTGGTTGGGCATCACATAAGTTTTGTGTCATCTGCAGAGGTTTGGGTGGTCTTAACTTTCAGCGGTTGATGGAGGGGGAAAAGACCCTTTCAAAAGCAAGTTATGGGAATAGGAATTTTGTGGCATCTGTCAGGACACAGGGGGAAATTCTTTCCAGCTGTGGGAGGGAAGCACTGACCCTCCCTCCTCTGTCACCTGGAGAAAGGGACAGTTGAGGAAGGAGGGATGAAGGGCAGGACCATTGGGGAGCTGCTGGCAGTCAAGGAGGGCTCTGGGGCTAGAGGGAGATGTGAGAATCGCATAGTGGTAACGGAAAACGGCCTCCTCCCATGGAAATGAGGAAAAACTGGTTAAGAAACTCTCTGCAGTGAACCTCAGCCTTCTTGTTCCTAGCAAATCCCACATGGAGATTGGACAGATCACATCACCCCAACAACAAGGGTAAAGGGCACATTTTGAACTGGGATTTTGCTGTGTGTCAGTGGAGCCTGCAGCAGCACGGGGTCCCTGCTACTCTGCTTGAGCATCAGTGCTCCCATGGGTTCCCGGGGGGTGGGAACTGCCTTTGGAGCAATGAGCAGTTTAGAAACAAAGAGAGGAGGCAGAGGGATGGCAGACACATCTCCATATCCTTTTTCAACATATATTTTTAACACAGAAAATTGTATTTACTTTGATAGACTTTTTTAGCATGCATATTTTAAAAGAACACAGGGGTTTGTGGTGGCTTCTGCTGGGAAAGCGTATCCGGGTGGTGCTTGGTGGATCATACCCCAGTCCTCTCCTGAGAGCTGTCCCTGCCAGATCCCACTGGCTGTGCACAACCACTTTTTGTCCTTCCCCCAGTTCCATATGTCTCTTGCTCTACCTTGCCTCCCATGTATGGCCTGGCATGGGAGATGATTGATGGGCGAGTTATTTCCAGGGATGGCCTGGAGGTGCAAGGCAGCCCATTCCCTCCTCCCGGGTGCATTCTCAGCTGCTAAAAGGCTTCTTGGGATGTGCTGGCTCTGCTCTTTCAGCCAAGGGTAGGAGCATTTAGGGCCAAAATGGATGTGGTGTTCCTGCCCACCTGAGGATAGGGGTGTTTGTCCTTCTAGCCATGACCTGCTTGGCTTGGATGAAATGCAGAAAAGAACCTTCTCGTTCACCTTTAAGGGTGGGAGCCAGCAGGAAGTTTTTGATCTGGTGAAACTTTTCCCCTGGGTCTTGATTTCCTTCCAAACGGTGGGCTGTACTAACTGATTTAATTACATCCTTAAACCTCTGTCAGGACCAGAGTCCATACTTTTTTGCCACTGTACAAACAACACCCAGTTACTGCCTGAAGGTGCTAACAGCCTTAATCTTTGGCTGCATTTGCTCCGTGTAAAGTAATTTCCACCGAAGGGCAATCCCAAGCCAGCTGGAGACATTCCATCTCCTTCAGTGGGCTTAATCCTAACTGCAAAAACCACTGCTCTTAGCAGATTGCTTGTTTTATTGCCTTTGGATGTAAATTGAGTTTGGTTTTACTGGCTGCTTTGATGACAGAGTTAGCTACGTGGTCAGTGCTGGGTGTCAAACAGCCTTTCTCATTTGGGGGGGTGATCTGTGTTTTGCCTCTGGCTTTGAGGGACCAGATGGCCTTTGAATGCCATGAAGTGGACAGACTCGTTCTTGAGCTGAGACCTGGCTTTCCAGGCAGGGCAGCGACAGTCAGCTACAGTCTTAAACACCAGCTCCTCCCAATGGACCACCCAGGCAAGGCTGAAACCCGCATCTTCCTCTTAATTGGCACCCTCCTGCCCCAGCCTGGGTGGCTTCTGTGTCTGGCCCATCTCTGCACGGAGTCTGCCAATGCATTTGGTATTAATTTGCTTTATCTGGGGCCCAGGAACCCCCTCAGGATTGGGGTCTTTACAGCATCAGGGATGCTGGCATTCTCACTCAGCTTTTATAGCACACGGGCAGATGCCATGCAAAATCCCATTCGCATTTGCAGCGCTTGGATTAACAAATAAGGAAGGGTGAAGGGGAGCAGCCAGTGTGACAACCCTCAGCAAGATGTCCTTAGAGCTAAATGGGAGCCTAGATGAGCTCATTCCAATAACTGTTAATGGAAAGCCTGATTGCAAAGCCTCCCGTTGGCTTAAATTGCCTTGGAAGAAGCAGCATGTGCTGCGCTATGTCCCTACCCTACACCAAAAGCTGTTTGCTGTCTGTGTGCGTGCGTAGGGCTCTCAAGCTCATCTCTTCCCCACCACTGTGCAGTATTAGTCTTCTCACGGGAGCTCAGCTCAAAGCCCTTTAAAAGTCCTCTTATTTTTCCCTCTACCTCAGAAACGGGAGGGTTATAAATGAGATGAAGAGTCCACGGGAGCATTGGCCATTGCCCTGAGCCTTTACAGATCACGGGTTTAGGAAGGAGCCAACAGCTGGACATCGGGCAGGTTCCCTCTGCAGGCTTTTGCCAAGAACTGCTCTGCTGTCCCGCTACATAAAACCAACATACTGCCAAGCATTACTACTAATAGCTTGAATAATGTTTGGAGGCTGAGATAAGATTGCAAACCTGCTAGCCACTGTGCAGATAGCAAGTAGAAGCCTTTATCTTGAAGGTTTGATGATCTAGATAAAAAAGACTCGGGAGAGAGCCAAGAGCTCGTGTAGCGTCCAAGTCAGTAACAGAAGAAGCAGCAGGAACTGATGCAGAAGAAAAGCCTTTTGCAGAGCTGAAATTCCTCCCAAACACAAAATTCCTCCCAGATTCCTCTTGCTTATTGGGGTTGGAATCCCCCGAATAGTCTTTGGGAAGGCTGCTGTATTTGAGTACTGGGCAAGGACAGCTATCGGGGTAGAAGCAGCCTGAGACTACGAGATCACAGAACCCGAATCTCCTGTGTCCTAGCAGTAAGACATCCTCCCATCCAGCTACTTGGATCAGCCAGGTCAATGCAGACTTTCAGAAAGAGGAGAGATGCTGAACTAGAAGGAAAAATGGTGGCTGTTTATTGCTGCTTAGAAGATGGGGCTTGTAAATCCTGTTGGGGTTAACATGTTGTGCCCAGGGGCATTGCTGGGGAATGGAGAGAATCCCTTATAGGGCAGCATTGGAGCCTGTGGGATTACTGCCTTCTTCTGAAATAGAAGCCTGCTGAGCTGCAGTTGTTTCTTTTGAGCCTAGGTCAGTCCACCTGCTCCTTCAAGACTTCTCTCATATGTCAGCTAAGTAATGAAGTCATGAAAGTCACTGTTTGCCTTTCCCAGTGAGGAGGAGCCTGGCTTTCTAATTTAAGACCTACCATGGATTTGGAGGAAGTTTCAGGGGGCCCTTCCCCATCTCATCCCCCAGCCTCAAGGCAGTTGGTTCTTTTAGGATGGCCATAAGCTTGCACCACTGCCATTGCTGAGCTCTGTTGCCTCAGGCTGAGGCTCCTGCACATGCTTTTGGAGTCCAGCACAGATCAGCAGTGGCCTAACCAGGCATGTGGCCAGTTTTCATCTTAAACTGATCAACAGAGAGCTGTTCATTCTTTCCTCAGCTGTAGAAACCAGACATGCTTTTGGGTGCTGACACATGTGTTGGGGGTTCTAGTTGGGTTCTTTAGCTCACTTGCTCTTGCTGGAATGAGAGAAATACCAGATGGGTGTGAGAAGAGATCCCACCCTGCATCCACCCCCTGAGCTCTGGAGGTCTGTGACTGAGAGCCAGGTCCAGGTTCCTCCCTGGGAAGCAGATGAGTTGCTGGGGCATATCTTTCCAGATGATGTTTCCTTGTCCTCTCTCTTTCTCTGCCCAGGCTGGCTAAGGTCTTTGCTGGTCCCAGAATGGCAGTACTGGTGGGGGGGGGGGTTGGCTGCTGTATGGGGAAGCAGGTGCCTGATTTTTTAATCCCCAATCAACCCATCTGCTCCCACCTTGGTATTTCTTAGGTGGTGCTCTCACTAATAACACCTTATTCTCTTCTTCTCTCTCTCTTTTGTCTAGAAACTCCTTGCCAACATGTCTGATACCGAGGAAGTGTAAGTACAGAGAACACATCTGTCTGCCCAGCTTGGCTCCATGCAGCAGACTCAGGGCATCCTGAGACAGGAGAGTGCCACTCTGTGCAAGCAGTAGGGAAGGGGCTTTGGGTACCCTTGTTGGGGTTGGCATGGGTGGCTGAGGTCCAGCTCCACCAGCCTCGGCACCACCCTAGCGTGTGTCTTTGTGACGGTGGGTTGGTTCCTGGTTATGGATGCAGGCAGCCTTCAGGTCACTACTGAAATCAAGCCAGACCAGTTGCTTTGCTACTCTTAAAACCAAAGGGCTCCTGCAAGAGTAGAAGGAGGACGGGGCAGAGAAGAAGCAGCAGACTTCACACAACTGTGCAGTTGTTGCTTCAGGATGTGGGTGAACCTATGGAGTGAGAGAACTGTTTACCTAGTTTCAATAACCTTTTCTCCTCTCTCACAGGGATCAAGGAGAGGGTAAGTCTGAGATCTGTGTCTCGTTGCCTCCACGCGAGCCCGCCGTGTTCACTGGCCCTCTCCGTCTTCTCCTTTCTACCCGTTGTTGAGGTTTTGACCACCAGTGCCCGTACGCTCAGACACACCTGAAGGTTCTTCTTGAGTGTCTGTCTGTCACCAGCCCCTGGCGACTTGACACGACCCGTGGCCCTGTGGCCGTGCCCGTGCTCTGCGCAGCCCTGCGTGCCGGGACGCGCTGATTTTTGCAGGGGCATCGCCACCTGCTGGCGATTTGTCGCCGAGCCCGTTGCGAGCATCACCCCTTCTGGTTTAGAACCTCGCCATCCCCGGTGTGTGCCAGCAGCACTCAGGGAAACACACGCAGGTGTTTTCCTCTGCTGTTTTTTCTTACACCCGGATGCCCGCTCCGCCAGCTTTTTCCTTCTAACAGCCGAGTTCCCGTGGCCCACGAAAAACTGCAGTAGGCTATCACCTTCCTCTGCTTTTCATGCCTCCTTCCTTCTCAAAGTCAATTTATTTGCTGTTTTAGTTGATGATTTGTTAAGTGGCCTTTCAGAGACCACCTTGCCCCGCATCCCTGTGACTGCAAAGGGCTCTGCCGATGTGTCAAGGCTGATGGTTGATTTGTCTGCTTTTTCTTTTCCCTCTCCCCTAATTCAATGCCAGAGGAGTACGAAGAAGAAGGTAACAAAAAACCCTGGAACCTCATTTATCTTTGATTATTGGTCCTGCTTTTCCCTTGTCTGTATTTCACCCTCCTCTTTGGTGATTGCTGCTAAAGGTGAACTGAAACACTTGATCGGTGCCTCAGTCAGCAACGGTACAACTGGCCCAGCTGGGGCACTGGTGTGCAGAGCCCGCCCCGATGATGAAGCACGCTAAGCACACTATATACGATTGTAAAGCTGGCAGCAAACCTGCCCCTAAACTCGGAGTGTTTTAGACCAGAGACCCCACAATGTACCGGTGACATCCCACCACTCCCACGCCGGCGGTGTCCATGGACTGAGTTTAAATTCTGAAATTGAGAAAAGCAGGTTGCCCAGCTCCTGAGAGTGGAGAAGGTGAGGCAGGGAGCCGACTGGCAGAGATGAAGTTTTTTCACGCGCCTTTAGCTGGCAAAAGGTGATTTGACAAGCGGTGAAAGACAGTGTGCTGATCGAGAAAGATGGAGCATGGAAAGCCCTTCACCCCCGGAGTTGTTTCAGCTTTGTAGGCAGCAGGGAGAGGAAGTTTGGGGATGTAGCGGTGTTTTTTTCTAGGCACTTCTGACAGGCTGCCTTTGGTTCAGGCGAGTGCAGCTTCTTGTTGTCATCTTTCATTTTCTCGAGGTGCCTGGAACAGTGATGAGGGCCAGCCTGCAGATCTTTCTCAGGATCTGCCCTTAGCAACCTCGATATCTTCTAAGTGGTCAAGAGTAAAATCCTGTACTGGGGGGTGGAACTGCACGTGGAACATACGAGATAAGCTTCAAGACAGAGACTTCCTCTCCAATGTAGGAATGCCCTTAAGAATTTTACATATAGCTGGGCATTATATGGTTGCTTGCAATTTGCCATGGAGGGAAAAGGGTGCCACCGTGGCCATGCTGAGAGCAGTTCCTACAGTACATTAGCCTCAATCTCTAATTCCTCCAGTTCTTGCTGCTGAAGGGAATAAAGGCTAGAAGTTTAAAAAACCATAGGCCAAATAGAAACGGGCTGCAGAGCTGCTGCCTTCAGCCATCATAGTGTTTCTAGTCCTGCTCAGAGAGGCAGAGCCAGGGAAGTGAAGGTGCTGTTCATGCTCCATCCTTCATGCCTTGTCAAATGTCCAAAGAGTAAGCAAAGGGTGTTGCTCCCAGACAAACCTTCCTCAAAGGAGAAGCATTTCTTGCCTTTCTCCTTACTTCTCTAACTGTCTACTTTCAAGACTTTACTATGAAATGACTAGGCAGGTGACTTCCTGTCTTGTTAATCTGCATGACTGTCTGAGGTGTATCATCTCATTGGTCACCACATCTGCCTGACCTTCTCATTCTCTTCCAAAGTCATCCATTTCCTTTCCATGTAACCCTTCTCCATCACATTCTAACCACTTACTTCCTCCAGGCGTGAGCTCATGCCAACACCAGTTTCTAACAGTTTTCTGTTTTCATTTTCCTGCTTGCTGTTGCTTCTCATTCCATGACACTTGCCACCTGAAGCTCAAGAGGAAGGTATGTGACGTGGCTTCTGCTTTCTTTCTCTCACAGTGCAGAGGAAGAATGTGTGTGAGCAAATGGTTTACTCCTAGGGGCCGGGACTCGGTCCTGAGCCACAGACATCAATGCAGTGATGGACATTGATGTCACTTATTGAGCTGGTAGGACATTGGGCCTGAGTTTTTTGATTTATAAAGGTTCTAGGTATCTTCTAAAAATAAAAACAAGTACAATACAACCAGGTATAAACCCAATGTGTATAATACACACACAGATGTAGTTTTGTAATATATAGATGTATATTCATATATCCATGCATATCAATATATCCATATTTTGCATATATGGAAATAAATAAATGTATTTGGTTTGGTCTGCATTTCTTAGTGAAGTGCTTGATGTTTTTTATGTCACAATGGCATCAAGTCCCCTCCTTCCTCTCCAAAAGCTTAATTTTTTTAAAAGGGAGGGGACTTTACAAGCTGGTACCCATCTGGTGAAATTCAGGAATGAGTTTCTTTTGAAGTTTTCAAAATTGAGAAATGTTGGTGAAAATTTTTCACCATTTAAGAAAAAGAGATGGAATTAAAGAAATGCAGCTATAGTATTTTGGTTGAAAGTTTACCAAAAGTCAGTTTTAGGAACTTTTAGCCAGCTCTAATAAAGCATAGGATGTTGGGTGCCTCTTGTAATGTGGTTTCCATTTGTGATCCTGTTCCCATAGTTCAGTAACATTTATAGCCCTGTAATATCCCATAAAAATGTTATTTTAAATTCTCTTTCACCCTGTAATTCCATCATTACCCATAACGGCTTGGGAGCTTGGCAAACCTCAGGGATGTTCCACTAAGATACTTCTTGTTTTCGTTTTCTCCTCCCATTCCTTTTGCTGGATGACATTTCCCACCTGCAGAAGAGGTTCAAGAAGAAGGTATGTGAAACAGCTTCCTGGCCCCCCTTCTTCCCCCATGACAGGTGCCAGTGTGCACCCCACTTTGCAAGGTGGTAGAAGAAAGCAAGAGGCAAGAGAAGGATCTGCAGGCTGAGGGCTTTCCTTGACCCTTGCACGGGTTTCACCGAGAACGTCCAATATCCTTGAGTGTTTGTGTGGACATCTCCGCTCTGGTGTTGGGGAGAGAGCAGCAGGGGAACTGGGGATGCTCTCCACTCACCCAAGTCATAGCAGGCTAAAAGGCTGAACGGGTAGCACTGGGTGTTCGTAAGCCCCGCCATCGAGTAACTGGGGTCTGGCTAGGAAAGGTTTCTATCAGGTATCAACTGGTTTGTCCTGTGTAGCTTGGCAGCTAATGACTGGATGGATTTTGAATCAAAACCCATCTGTGGTAAGGTATGTGTGTAGCCCTACCTCACAGAGCACATATTCTAGAAAATGTAATATTATATATAGTATGTGGGATATATTATGAGTTTATAGGCTATAATATATCACATATGATATAGATTATATAATATATCATATTATATATATAATATCATATTATATATAATATCATTATATATAATATAAATAACAATGCTGCTGAATGCAGATCTTATTAATTTTATCTACGTAGGTTGCCAGCAGGTAACCCCAGCTGGCTCCCCACCTTGCAAGTGGCTTTTGCGAGGTGGGACAAGCGGAGCAGAAGAAGGGCTGGAACAGAAACCCACCCTTTGCACTTGGGAAGTTTGTGATGTGGTGCTCTGGGTACAAGGAGCCAAAGGGTGGGTTGGTTCCACATTTGCAAAGCTTTGTGTCCTGGGTGCATCCCAACGTGGGTAAGTGCCATGGGAGACCCACTCTGAGCAGTTGGCCAGGGTTTTAGAGCATCCAGGTCCTGAAGGTTTTACATTTCCTGTACCTGCCTGTGCTTTGGTTGCCTGTCCACATCTCATCTCCTCCTCTGTTTCCTTGTGTCACACCCCCTGTGTTTCTTCACACACACTAACCGTTCTCATTTTCCATCTCATTGCTCTTGCTCCCTGCCACATCCCATCCAATGAAGCCCAAGAAGCAGGTACGTGCCATCACCTTCTGGATTGCTCCCCACCATTAATTTGGCAGTGGGAGGGGATTCAAGGGTGGTGTGAGAGAAGCAGGACCCACTTGCTTTGCCTCTTTGCTTCTGTTGTCTTTGCTTCCCACCTTTCTTCCGTGACTGGCTCTGCCACAGGAGAGCACACGGGAATGGTTTGAGTGCAGGGTCCAGCAGATTTTGGCCTGGTGCTATCCCAGCCTTTCTGTCCCTCCTGCCCGGTGTGGAGCCCATCATGAAGCCCACCTTGGCAATGGCAGGAGGGTGTTCCTCTAAACTTCAAATTAGAGAAGTGTCAGTGTGTACAGCTCAAATTTACTGTGAGATTTTCCCTCTCTGGTAGGTTTTTGCCTCTTTCACATGGTGAGGTGGTTTTCCAGCCCCATGTGCCCCAAATTCCTTGACCTCCTGGCCACTAACGCATCCTGTCCTGGGATAAAACTTTTACCTGTAACTATAAGAGTTTTTAGCCTGTGTAATATCAACCCATGTAATAATGTGTTTCTCCTAATGTTCCTCTGCATCCTGTCCTGTGGCTCTTCCCACCTAAAGAAGCTCAGGAGGAAGGTATGTGACAAGACTCCTGAACTCCTGTGTTCTGAGTAAGCTCTGGTATAGCCAGTCCACCTTAGGATGCTGAAAGGAAACAGGAGATAAAAATAGGGATATGAACGTAGGGTAGAACTTGCCATCTCTTTGTTTTTTGTGTTCCATGTTCTGTCTTGAGGCTGAATGTGCTGGCAACGCTGCGTGGTAGTTGTTGCATGGAAATGAAAAGGTATGAAAACTGCTGGGAAATGTAAACCTCTGAAAGATGAAAGCTGAGAAGTCTTCACTCTGAAACTGGGTCTCTCTGGGAAAATTTTTTGGGACCATGTGGAGTGGGTTGGGCCTCTGGATGATGTGCCCATGTGCCCATGCTTGGTCTGCTGCTCCAGCAGTGGGCTGCTGTTCTTAAGATGCTCTTTTAAGGACCCTTTTTTTTTAGCTTCTACTCCCCTGTGTGAAGCAACCGGTGATGATAATTTTGATGCTTTAGCTTTGCAAATGATAAAAGATGCTTTTCTTCATGCAATGGGGTTTCTAGATCACTGTCTCGTGGTAGTATGTGCAGCTACATGCTACCAAAAACCTGCCAGCCTCGGGGTGGGCGAGTGTTGGGTGAGCAGTGGGGCTGTGGCATGGCATGCTGCTCCAGGCTTTATGCAGGACTGCAGGAATATCTGTACGTGACCAACGCCATCTGATGCAGCCAGTTAAATGAGCTTTATGTTCTCAGTATCTCAGGTGATTTGTACTTCCAGTTGTGCTTTTCATATCCACATTAATTTTATTTCACCACCATTCTGTATGAGCAACAAGTTGTGCTGATGTCTCCAAGGCTCTTGCCTTCCTTTGCATTTTGCTTTATGCCTCTTCCCACCTGCTCATGAGAAAGGTATGTGCCATGGCTTGAGAATTCCTGGAGTAGTAACATGTGCAGGAATTCTGAAGGTGGTTGATGAGGCAAGGAGGCAAAAATATCCTCTGAACACTCACTGACAGCTGCTTCATTCTCATGGACTGGATGGTGTGACGGTACTAACCGCTGTGTTGAAAACAATGCCCAGAACACAGGCTGGGCATTGCTTGTATATTCCCCAGCACTCTGTATCTAACTAGGTTATTGCTTTGGATACCAGTTGGTACAGGATAGTTCCCAAAAACACTCCCTCTAGAACATGCACCGGGACTGGAGGTGGAATGGCCATGCACTCTCCCAATTTTACATCCCTCAGTCATGTGCACCTCTTCCCCTTGTCCCCCTTCACCAAGCAGCCACAACTCACTTGTGCAGCGATGTATGCTCATAGAATTGTAGACTAGTTTGGGTGGGAGGAACCTTCAAAGCTCATCTAGTAGTCCAATCCCTTGCAGTGAGCAGGGGCTTCAACTGGGCCAGGTTGCTCAGAGCCCAATCCAAACTGACATGAAGTATTTCCAGGGATGGGAATATTCCCTATTTCCCATTCCAGCTCTCTGGGCAACCTGGGCCAGTGTTTCACCCTCAGCATAAAAAGCCTTGTCTGAATCTTTCCTCTTGTAGTTTAAAAATGCTGATGTGGTGAGACTTGCGTTGGAAGTCATGGACAAGTGACGCTGCATCAAACCTGTGTTTCTGCTGGGTTATGAACTGTCCCCAGTGGCACCAGTGTGTTTGCAGAAACTGCTGGTTCAGAGAAAAGAGCTAGTTGCTTGCTGGTTCCATAACTGTTAGTGTTTTGTGGGGTCAGCGTGCATTATGTAAAACCAGGGATACTGGAGTTGTACTTTTGCTTGATTTATAATGTGAATTCAAGCTCAGCTCTGGTAAGACAATCTGAGTGATGAGCACAACAGCAGGTCATGCTTATTAAAGCATCAGCCTGGCAGCCTGAGCCCATTTACCTATCAACTGCCCTTGAGCCTCCCCCTCTCTGCATGTCCAGCAAGGCTTTCACCGGGTGCTTCATCCTGCAGGTCAGAGAGCAGAACCCTGCTTGCACTCACCCCCCTGCAGTGGTGTGCAGTCCCTCACCCCAGTGGTGAAATCCTAGGTGCTGAAGGAATCACTGCCAGCTCCTTCGAGCCCGCTGATTCCTGCAGAGGCTGGGATTTCTATGCACATGAATAAGGGCAGGTTATCCAAACCCTTTTTGCACAGTCAAACCTACGGGTAATGGGCTTGATTTAAATACAAGTCAGTATTCTTGTCAACCAAAGGCTACCAATGGCACTTGATTTCTAACACTAAGAATATATATGTTAGTCACCTGCAGCTTTTATTTCCCTGTCCTTCCTCTCCATTACTTTCTAATTGGCACCCATATGTGCCCTCTATTTATCTTTTAATCTTATTAATGGTTTTTATCCCTTTAACCTCTCTACCCTGGCTAAAAAAAGTGAAAGGGTTTTTTTTTTAATAATCCTCTGTTTCTTGCTCTAATTATCTTATCTTTCTTTGCATCTCCTTCCCTGCTACTTCCCTCTTAAAGAAGTGCATGAACCAGGTACGTGACTGAACTCCTCTGTGTCAGTCTGAAGGGTTGTTATTGTGTGCTGGAAATCCAGCTCCACTTAGCAATTTCACAACTGGGTCATGTTCTGAATTGGGAGAAAATGGAAACTTTCCAAACAAACGACGACAACAAAAAAAAAAAAAGGAGGAACACATTGTTTGGCAACCACTGAAAATTAATTTTTTGAATTTAGTTTAAAGAAAATAGTTTATTCCAACATTCAGTTTCCTTCCCCTCTGTCCCCAGTGGAAGAATTCCAAATTGTGAACTGAAAATTCTATTTTAGATTCTTCCAAAGCATCGCTGCTCTGGATAATGTGGAGTGCATATAAGCAGTGCAATGCACAAACAAATCTGGGATGAGCAATTGTCACCAGGCAAACAAGGAGAATGTGTTGTTCTGGAGATGTAACTATCTACGCAGCCTTTTCTGGTTGTGAAACTGGTTCTGTTTTTTTAGCCAAAACCTAAGTGAGTTTCAAAGTACTGTGTTTTCATCGAAGCTACCACTCCCACTGGGAAACTACACCAGTAGCACTACTGGTGTACTCAGGAATTCAAGGATGGTGGAAGCAGATACAAATAAAATATTAATGACAAACTGTAACGTGCAGCTTCCTTACACCTTCCACCAGCAGTAATTTCCTCTGCGATGCGTAATAATGAGAAGAGCTAACTGTTGCATGGAAAACATCATAACACCTTTGCAAACAAATACCTTGACATATAAGCTGTAGCAACAGCCACTGACTGGACTTGGCCATCCCTACGCTGTGTATGGGAACCTTATCCCGTTTGGCATCTGGAAAAGCAGAGCCTGAACTGCAGTGTCCTCTAAACCGTGTGTGTGTGGAAAGAGTTCTGTGCCATTTGGAGTAGCTTTGCTGAAGCAGTCACAGCTCTGTGGCCACCCAGCCCACCAATTCACTCAGCTGTCCACAGCGGGAGACCAGCCTCTGAGTCAAGACTAGATCAGTACTTTGGCCAGGGTCAAAGCGAGGAAGGCGAATGTGTCTGGTTGATTCCTGCATGACTTAACACTTCAGCATTCATCTGTGTGCTGCTTCTCACTTCTCTCCTGTCCTTGCTGCTTCTCCATTCGCATCCTCCTTCGAACCACAACCACTCTTGTCTGTTATCTCAGGAATTTCTGACCTTGTTTTGCATGAGTTAAAGGTCAGTGCTACCACCACAGCAGCTTTGCCTGCCTCTGTACCTCTTGTCTCTGACTGCTACTCACTGCTTGCGTGTTGGGCTTGAGCTATGACATACACGAGCTTGCCATCTGTGCAGAACACTGCAAATTCAATAATCTGATTAAAAATAGAATCATCCCCTCTCCAAGGTTTTTGTTTCCCTCTGTAACATAGCAAAGAGGGAAGTTTATAAACAGACATAAGTGTATGTATAGTTGTAAGAAGATGTAAATGCAACAAGCTTAAAGAAAACGTTTATGTGTCTGTCTGGGCTTTCCCTGTTGCTATAGGATGATTTGGTTTCTCTGTTATTAACACTGTCTGTCTAATACATCTAAGTCACCATTTTGATCTGCACAAGTTGAGACTAGTTGTTGTTGTGGGATTCTTCATTTTCCTTTGCTGACACTTTGCACCTAACCAAGCACATGCTTTGTGTTGCACTCAAATTCCTGTGTATTCATAGGAGATGGTCCTGTACGCAGGAATTTGAAGATGAATGAAAACTGAGTCATGAAGAATCAATCCATTCTTAAGATGTGTTTTCCCTGTAGAAATGTATGGTTCATGTTTGTGACTGAAGAGTGATCTTCTAAGAAGCTTGCTTTCAGATTTAAGGATCACGGGGGTTTCTTCCCATTATTTCTATGTTTGCGTGGTTTGAACTGTTGCAGTTCTCAACATTCAAATTCCCTTCATCTTCCATTTCTATGGCAACCCCTGCCTGTTGGCTACACCCCCCACAGTAATTACTCTCCTTTTCCACTCGTATTAACACTCTAGCCCCATAACCTAGTCTGCAGATGATTGATACTCTTCCAATCCCATTTTACCACAGTTTGAGGTGATCCCCTCCTGAATAACTTCTTTCTAATTCTTTTATCTTCCTTTCCGATGTTGTTCCCCTGACACTTCCTACTAAATGAAGCCCCCCCTCCAGGTATGTGGTTTAACTTCTAAACTCCCCAGTGCCTGCCTGCTGGGATGGGGTTGTGGGCAGTGAACGCAAGGTGACAGGAGATAACAACCTACCTGTTACTGAGAGCTTGGAACGTGCATGACTTGGTGTGGTTGCTAATCTTTAGTTCTTTCCTCAGTAAAGCGTAACCAGCAGTAAGGAGCAGAAACTTAACCGCTGCATGAACATTGTATTGGGGGAACTCAAATACTGTTGTGAACCAGAAGCCCTGGGAAGAGTCCTTGTGGAGTGGGTTAAATTCTGCACTGTGATATGAGAATGAATTTTCCTGCAGGGAAAGCTTCGTTTCAAATCTCAGGGTGGAATTTGACCAGTTACACACAAGGAAGAGAGATGCTGTTGAGATTTTGCATTATTTTTATGCCTGCTTCGCAAAATACTCAGCAGCGCGTGCGCAGCTGAAAAGCAAAATCTGCCCTGCAAATCTGCAGCGCTGATCGATTCTTGCTTTGCCGAAGAGCCCAGAGTGAATTGTTAGACCTGCACAGACTCCTAATGAACCTTTTCTTCCTGTGAAGTAATCCATTTGTAATCCTGCATTGCAAATGGATGTGAAGAACAGCAGGAGGTTTATTTAGGCATCGGACTCGTCTTCAAGGAAGAAAATAGCCTGAGCCATAGATCTGGAAAAGAGAAACTAGCTTCTTTGGGAGGTAGCTGAACGCTGACCATGACTTACAGCCAGTATTTCAGTGGGGTCCTGAACTGACTTCCAGTGTCTGAAATACTGCTGTAAGAAAGAAGGGATCCAGCAGCCCTTTGCAAGTGCTGACTGTGTTCATGTGCATATTTCACATCCAGGTAAACCTCGGAGCCCCGTGCTGTCAGGTTGTGCTTTAAGTCATCTAATGATCAGAAGTTGGGTTTTTTTTAAGCACTCCTGTTTCACCTGAGTATTCCTGCCCTGGGACTTGTGTTTCTGTGCCATTTCAAATGTAACTGATTTATTCTACCGCAGGTTTACGTCACTTCGTTTCCCTGCTCCCCTTTTCCTCGCTCCCTTTCCTCTCCTTTGGCCCAAAAGCTCTTCAGGTCTGTGAAGTAACAGGTGTCTTGTTTTCATTTTCTTGTTTTTCCATCGCATCTTGTTCTATGACACTTCACGCCTGAAGTTCAAGAGCCAGGTATGTGATGACTTCTGATTTACTCTACCTAGTTGCAACACAAGAGTGTCTGTGTGTGAGAGAGAGAACAGGAGTCTTGGGCTGAAAGGAAAAAACAAAATAAGGGAAGCAAATATTAACCACAGTTATCACTTGCAGCCCTTTCCTCCTTTAATCTCCATGCTTACTACTACTTTAACCTTACAGCACCTTTAACTCCTGACAGCATCTCCAGACACCTTTTCTCCCTGCCTTAATTCACTAATTCAGTTTTTTTCCTCCTTTACTTCTGCCCCTGCTCCTTCATGCATTCCTTGGTCTCTCCCTCAGGCTTCCAAGAGCTTAAATATCTGTTCTGTGTTTTTCCTTCCTATTTCCTGTCATTCCATCACTGCTTGCACCATGACTCCAGCGGAAGAAGCCCCTGAAGAAGGTATGTGATGCACCCACAGATTCTCACCCTTTTTCTCTTTCAGTGGTGGGGAAGCAGCTTTAGAAGCACTGACCTGGCCCAAAAGCAAACAAAGCATGGGGGGGAAATGGTCTCTCAGGATGACCATGGAGGAAAGGGTTGTGTCTTTGTCAAATCAAATCACTTTTTTCTTCTTGTTCAAGCTCCAGAGAGCCTGAGGTTCTCAGTCTAGTAGGGAGGGAGTGGGGACAGTTGCTTTTAGGAGAACCCTGCTGGTTGTGAATTGACTGCTCTGCTTCTTCTCTCTTACTTTTACCCTTCAAGCCACAGCTGATGAAGGCGGCGAATACTATGATGGTAGCTCAGTGTTGTCTTTGGACAACGTAGTCTTTCTAACACCTCATTTGTTTTTCTTTATTTTTTTGATGTTTTTCTTTTTCTTCTTATTTGTTTTTGTTCCTCCCTTGATTTTAAACTCAGGAACTGGGCCAAAACATCTCTGCTGCAAAGAATTGCTCACTGTGCACATCCAGTCACCCTTGGGGGTCACTGTTGTATTGAGAAGCTTGTACACCCTCATTAGGATAGTAGATGGTGATAACCAAGCTCTAGAGCATGCTCTGCACTTGTCTTCTAGCTAGAACCTGTTGTGTCCTAGCCAAAATCATAGAAGCATCTCTCAAATCACAGTGGCACGCTTGAAAATGGAGCTGAGCCCTGCAGAGCCCTGCCTTCCTCACCTAACCTTACAAGGTCATGGTCTTCAGGCACAAACCCACAGATACTGACGTTTCTGCTTCAGCCAATGCACCTAAAATTGTGCTGAACATCAAGCACGTTACTAAATTTATTCAGAGGCTCAGGCCATGCGCTTAAGATAGTGTGTTCATGACTCTGGGTTGAGTGGGCACTGCAGCATGTGGGTGGGGACAAGTCTCATGTGAAAGGACCAAATCTAAATATACGCAGGGTCAGTACTGTGGCCAAGATACCTTAGGTTCCCTGGGACAAATTCCTGAACAGTTTGAATGTGCAAAACTAGCCTCTTGGACATTTACAGGCCTTTGAAGTTGCATTCTGACCGCCCCGATCCCTAGAACACCTGGCCAGCTGTTTCGAAAGACAAAGCCTAACATCACTTGAAACCACCTTGAATTTTCTGTGTTTCCAGGTTTTGGGGAGGTTTTGTAGATTTTTTTTCCCCCTGTTTGTTTTAATTTTCTTGCTCACTTTTCAGCTTTTTTTCTTTTTAAGGGAAATACCCTGAGGAGACCCTTATGAGCCACTTCTTTTTCTCTCTCTTTCCTTTTATTCTTAATAGCTATTCTTTCTCATTTTTCTTTTCCAAAGGACACAGTGTGAGTTAAACACGTGGCTTCTGAGAGGTGGGATTAAGGGAGGGTGTTTAGGGATTTCTGACTGGAGTGAAGGCAGTTCAGATGGATTTGCAGGGATGGGGAGCACTGTGCGAACATCTCATAGACTGGGCAGGAGAAAACAAGGTGGTGTTTCTGTACTTGCCCTGCACTAACCCTTTTGGAAACCAGAAACTCAGAGACTCTCTCATCACCAGGGCAGTGGACTTGGATTTCCAGTGGCTCTTGCCTTCTTTTGGCAGGGTTGTGTGTGGGGATTTTGTCACGACCCCATGGTTCGTGGGCAGAGTGTCAGACAAAATCCACCACAGGACAGGAACTTGCTGTGGCAATTCCTGCTCGTCAACAAATTTTGGCCCAGTTCCTTGGCTCATGTCTTGAAAGAAGGGGCACTTCAATATAAATCTGATCCCTGGGCTGCTTCTGATGCATCGGGATGGAGCAGTGCTGGGTCACACACTGCGAAGGGCAGATTTATTACCTTTTTGTTTTTCAATAAATGCCCCTGTTTCTTTGTTATCTCCTTTTCTGGTTTTCAGGAGGTACCTTTAAACACTCTAACTACAATTTCTTATTTCAAGAACAATTATCATCATTTTTCTCTTTATTTTTGCAAGCGTTTGTTGGTTTAATTAAGTTGAAAGTGCTGATTTGTGTCAGCTGAAACCAAATTCCTGAAGTTATTGACAGGTGTTGTTCCTGGCAACCAAGGTCAACAAACAAACCCAGTTGTTTCCTGTCTCTTTTTTCCTCCCTATCTCTGAAGTGTTACTAACTTGCAGCTTTAAGCTAAACAGGAATGTTTTGAAAATTCTCTGTGTATGTCATGAGGGAAGGGAATCCTGTGTGAATAGCATCCCAGAGAGACTGGTTACTCATGACGACTTTTCCTCTCTCCAGATTAAAAAAAACAATTTAACAAATACATCGAGAAACTCACTGGCGGTTTGGTCTACCCCCAAAATTTCATTCCTAATATCCTTATGTGAGAGAAAGGAAAGGTTGGTTTCTGATCTCTTTTACTCAGCTCTCACATTTGAGATGTTTTATCTCAATAACCCATTTCCAGTCACTTTCTCAATTTTTTATTATCCAACATCCTTACACTGATGCCTCCACTAAATATTTTGCAGCATCAGTTTTTGCTGTCTTTTTCCTCTTATAATGTTTTGCTTTGTATTATCCTATGCTGTTCCATTTGTTGTTCCAAATTCCCTCAGTCAGTCCCAAAAGAGCTGCATGCAAACAAGCATTTGGAAAACACGGAATTTTCTGTGGCAGGGGCTCCTGCAGGTGCCTGGTTTCACTTTTACTTTAAAAGCTGTTTGGTTTTACCCAATTCCATAAGCTGTGAGCTTTTATCCTTCCTTCCTCCTGCAGAACCAACACAAAGAGTAATTTACAGCACAATCCAGCAGCATCCCACAAAGTTCAAATGTAGTGGTTATGAGAGTCAACTGGAGTCCCTCTGAGACCGAGTTTAATTTGGTTCTGTCTGTGAGAACAGCGGTGCTGAACTTACTGGCATTAAACTGGAGTTAATAAATAAAGTTTGAAAAGCAGAGCAGGGAGGGGAATTGATCACAAGCGAAATGTTAATCAAGTAACTCATAAAGAAAGCACCTTCCTGAGAGCCAGGAAAGGTCACTTGTTGCACGGGAGCACCTCCACCTGCCACAGGGCCCAAGCTGACAGTCTCTGTGATGGTTTAACCTGACAATCAGGGTATGACACCACTCCTGGAGATGCCAAGATAATTCCCATTGATGCCCATGGGAATCTTGCACGTGCCTCAGCAGGGGAGGATGTTTGCTAAGAGAGGATGGCCTTTGCAAGCTGGGCTTGAGGAGCATCGCATAGGGAAGAATAAACATCTACCCACAGCACCAAGCTGAGTGATGTTGGGCGTCGACGAACCTGGAGAAAATGTGTCCCCTGAAGCTCTGAGCCTCCTGGCCTCCAAGCAAGGCATTTGTGCAAAACTGGCAAAGTTTAATTATCATTGACAGGACTGTGATTTCTGGTTAACGTTAGCACAAAGTGCTGGTTAAAAAGGGCAATGTTTTCTGCTACCCTCCAGCCCAGCTGTCCTCCTTAGAGCATTGGTGAGGATGGTTTAAGAAAAACAGTTTTGTGTTTACATGAAACCACTGCTTTCCAGATGCTGTGTTTGGGACTTTCATACAGTCTCTGAGAAATTCTGTTTCAAGGGCAAAAACAGGTTCACTCCTAGCAAAAGGGGTGTGTGAGTGTGTGTATTTCTTTTGGAAGTGCTCGAGATCTAACCAGTGTCTCTGAGATGTTTCCCCTAAGATTCATTTTCCCTTCCCTCTTCTGCACTTTGGCAGCTGGCTCATATGAGCTCTGTTGTTCTAACTGTTCTCCCTCTTTTTCCTCTTACTGTTTTGCACCGTGTTTCCAAACACAGAGGAGAAGCCCAGAATAAAGTAAGTATGAAGGACAGGGAATTTCAAAACCCTGGCATCACATTTCTGATCTAGAAGCCATTAGATTGTCTATTAGGCGAATGGCCACTAGAAGCCTTTATCCAACCCTTCTTCATGCAACATTCCCACATCCCTTTCCAGGATGTCTGCTTCTGCCAGTGGATAACTTGGCAGTAGCTACTGGTCAGGGTCTTAAGACCAGTTCCTGAAGTCAGAGGACTTGTGAACTGTCCAAGATAAAGCTGGTCACACAGCAAATCCTCTGTGAGAGGCCATGGCTGGGAAACTTCTCATCCATCCAGGACTGGTGGCAGTAGGAAAGGTGACAAACTTTGGGCTGGGCTGGCTGAAGCTAAAGGTTCTGGCTTTGGGCTGCAGAACCTTACAATCCCACTCCAGCTACTCAGAACAGAGTGTGCAGTGCTGCACCAACAGCAGGGAATAACCATAGAGTTTGGGAATGAAAATGGTCCTAAGGGGGAACTCCCTATGGTCCTTAGTGCTCCTTTGGAAGTATTTTCCATTGACCTGCTATTTCACCCCTCTGTATGTCAGCATTGCTCCTGAGGGCAGTGCAGGACATGCTATTCAAAGAGCTGCCTCTTCTTTAGGATAAAAAACTTTACATATCTTTTCTCCTTTTTGTTTTGTTTTTTCTTTTTTTTTCTTGTTTTGCTTTTGACTCTCTGCAGACTAACTGCTCCTAAAATACCAGAGGGTGAGAAAGTAGACTTTGATGTAAGTATTCAGAGACTGGCTATGTTTGTCTGTCTGTACCTGAGCCATATAACTGTGTCCAAACCCACGTAACTCCTCCTGTATTGGATAGTGCTGAGGGTAAAGCCAAAGACAGACAGAATCACAGAACATTAGGGATTGGAAGGGACCTTGAAAGATCATCCAGTCCAATCCCCCTGCCACAGCAGGATCACCTAGACCAAGTCACACAGGAACACATCCAGGTGGGTCTTAAATGTCTCCAGGGAAGGAGACTCCACAAACCCCCTGGGCAGCCTGTTCCAGTGCTCTGTCACCCTCACTGGGAAGAAGTTCCTTCTCATATTGATGTGGAACCTCCTATGTTCTACCTTATCCCCATTGCCCCTTGTCCTATCACTAGATGACATTGAGAAGAGCTCTGGATTCGTTAGTGTGACTGAGCTAAAATCACAGTAAAATAGTTTCTCTTCTCTCCTTGTATCTTTGAAGCCAATATATGCAGAAAGGAAAAAGTGTCTTAGGAGATCGCAGATCCCCTGGCCTGTTGTTGTAAATGATTTGAAAGTTGCAGGCTGAGACAAAGCATTTGTTGCTGAGAAACACCACGTAAAATAGCCTAGAGTTTTATTAATAAACAGAGATTCAAATAGAAAGTAGATAGAAAAATGAAGACATTCGTGTTGAAAATCTCCACAGAAGTACCTGCTTTGCCCAAGAATGCAGAACATTCTGTAAGTAAGGTTCATATCCCAAAGCAAAGGGGAGGCAGCTAAGTATATGCAAAGATAGGTAGCTAGGCAAAGCCAGGGATCAAACATGGTGTGAGGGAATGGCAAATGTTGGATTCTTTTCCCTTCTGGGATTCATGATGGTCACTTGGATGAGTCTCTGACCTGCATCAGCAGCCATTTAAGATACTTCTGTGGATTTCCATGGGTATTCACAGACACTTTCTGCTTTTGTTTCTGTGTGCAGGCAGGATACTGGGAATGCCCGGGGTATGTTCCTAGAGCAATGGGGGCTTAATGCAGTTTCCTACTCTTCTAGGACATCCAAAAGAAAAGGCAGAACAAAGACCTGATTGAACTGCAGGCCTTGATCGACAGCCACTTTGAAGCCAGAAGAAAGGAAGAGGAAGAGCTGGTCGCTCTCAAGGAGAGGATTGTGAGTTGTTGTACTACCATTTCCCTGCACTAGCTTGAGAGATCCTCTGCAGATGAGAAGCTGAAGCTGTTAGTCCACTCTCAGACTTTGGCAGAAAGCTGTATGGCCACGTACTGAAGTGACTGCTCAAGTCATCGCCAAATGGCTTCTCCCCACAGCTGACCCCTCTCTCAGCCTCTTGTTTTACACCTTGAAATTACTGGGAATTGCACAATACCCTTCTGCATCTTCTGGCAAGGGCAAAGCCCTTGATAGTGGTGGGGCATAATACTGCAGGTAGATAAAGCCACATTCATGATTCTGTTGATGACCCTGCCACTGCTTTTGCAGGAGAAGCGCAGAGCTGAAAGAGCAGAGCAACAAAGAATCCGGGCTGAGAAGGAGAAGGAGCGTCAGGCAAGGCTTGCAGTGAGTGTCTGCATCTCTTTCCTTGTCTCAGCATCAAATGGGAGGAGATTTCTAGAGACAGCAAAATCCTACCCGTTCTGCCTGTCTGAAGAAATGACCATACCCTTAGTGAAGAGGAGTTGCCAATTCCCATCAACATGGTTATCTAATCATAGTCCCCACCGGCTGCTAGGGAAGCTGCAAATCTCCTCTAGAGTAACTTGCTTCTGTGTCTTGTGCTTCACAGGAGGAAAAAGCAAGGAGAGAGGAAGAAGATGCCAAGAGAAAGGCTGAGGATGACCTCAAGAAGAAGAAGGCTCTGTCCTCCATGGGTGCCACATACAGCAGCTATCTGGCTAAGGTAAAAAGCAGGGATGAACAACGGAAATGTTAAAACACACGGTCGACTGGGAACAAACTTTGTTAGAAGTTGAGAAAACAGCTCAATATCCCTTCTTTTGGATCTTTAGTTACTTCTGTTATGTGCTTTGCCACTGAAATAGTTTTGTTCAGCCTGAATTTCTGTGGTCTGACATTAAATTATGTTCTCAAAACAGGCTGATCAGAAGAGAGGGAAGAAGCAAACAGCTAGAGAGACAAAGAAGAAGGTCCTGGCAGAGAGACGCAAGCCCTTGAACATTGACCATCTCAATGAAGACAAGCTGAGGTAATGTGTTTATCTTCACTTACTGATTGTCATTCACTGGAATTCAGTTTCACTGTCCTGGAGTCTTCTCTAGTGAAAAAATGAGGTAGACATGATGGTCTTCCTTTAAATTCATGAAGGGACACTGTTAAATTGTGCTCTTACTGGATCCGGAGAAGACAGGGGAAATGGGGATTGTTGAAGTGTTTTAGTAGTCATGCTCCTGGCATAACTTTGTTAGTCCCTTCTGCTAATTAGCATTAGTTGTCTACAGGACCAAGTACAAACTTTAAACCCAGCTCTGAGATCAGTTGAGCAAACCTGCCAATTGGTATCTGAGGCATTCCCAGGGTTGGGAATTCCCATCTGAGTTCTTTCCCCCTCTACTCTGCACTGGTGAGAGCACGTCTAGAGTATTGTGTCCAGTTCTGGGCCCCTCAGTTCAAGAGGGATGTGGAGCTGCTGGAGGGAGTCCAGTGTAGGGCAGCGAGGATGATGAAGGAAGTGGAGCATGTCCCTTATGAGGAGAGGCTGAGAGAGCTGGGTATCTTTAGCTTGGAGAAGAGGAGACTGAGGGGTGACCTCGTTAATGTCTATAAATATTTGAAAGGTGGGTGACAGGAGGATGGAGCCAGGCTCTTCTCAATGTCATCTAGTGATAGGACAAAGGGCAATGGGGATAAGGTAGAACATAGGAGGTTGCATGCAAATATCAGAAGGAACTTCTTCCCAGTGAGGGTGATGGAGCACTGGAACAGGCTGCCCAGGGAGGTGGTGGAGTCTCCTTCCCTGGAGACATTTAAGACCCACCTGGACATGTTCGTGTGTGACTTGGTCTAGGTGATCCTGCTGTGGCAGGGGGATTGGACTGGATGATCTTTCGAGGTCCCTTCCAATCCCTAAAGATTCTATGATTCCATGAGTTAGAACTGCTGAGGTGCCAGTACAGATCTCCACAAAGGCAGATGACAGCCTGGACTCCAACACACTGGAGTTTTACATGGAAAGGTGAGCTTGGCTCACCTCAGCCCTGAAACAGACAGCACAATGCAGCTGCTCTGCTCATTGGAGCGGTCTTCAGAGTCCTCCTTCCTTCTGGACTCTCTTCTCTCATTAAGACTTAGGGGAAAGATGAAATCTATAGGAAACATGTTAGTGTGTGACACATGCAAGAGTAAACGTCTAAAAGGTGTCTCTTGGGTGAGAAAGTGAGAAAAATGTGGATGTGGCTTTGAGGACAGTGAGTAGCTTTCAGAGAACAGAGTTTGAGGGAAGCANGTTTATCTTCACTTACTGATTGTCATTCACTGGAATGAGTAGCTTTCAGAGAACAGAGTTTGAGGAAAGCTGTGTGAACTGCATTAAATAACATGTAAACAGCCTCATTACCAGTGATGTGAAAAGTAGATGATGTGACGTGTTTCTCCCATCTTTCTTTTGCCATAAACACACAGGGACAAGGCTAAGGAGCTGTGGGACTGGTTATACCAACTGGAGACTGAAAAGTATGACTTTACAGAGCAGATCAAGAGGAAAAAATATGAGGTGAGTTTGGAAGCTGTTTTGTTATTGCACTGGGTCCAAAACGTAAATATTTCTGTAATTCCCCTGGTGAAAGCCACACAGTGATATCATCTGGGTCTCCAATGCCCTTCTGCAAAATTTAAACAACAAACACCTGGAAATTCATTCCCCTGATGTACATACTTAGACTGGACTTCACAGTTTAGGCTGAATTTGCATAGACCACTCTCCAGACTTTGAGGCCCACGGGCAGGCAATCCAGAAAATGGACTCTCCACCCTCTGCTCAAAAGCATCTTGTTCATTTTAGCTTATCTATAGGTATTTGTGACCTGAAAATGTAGTAACTCTCAATTCACTCTTCTCCATTGCAAAGGGACATGTTTAAAATACATCTTTGATTTCACACGTACATGTTTTAAGTTTTATTCCCACCCCAGACAGATTATCTCTGGACTGAGCTCTCTGGAGTCACTGGAAACTGCCTCCAGACAGGAGCATCTGACTGAAGTGTCATATGGTAACAGAAAGTGAATGTAATTCCTTCACACTCACAGGACAGGGCTGCACTCACCTGCATCAGGTTTCAGCACCTGAGAAATCCTACTGGGTCTCTCTCAGACTTTTCTCCTTTTAATTTCCAATCACATAGACACATGCCGACAGGGACTGAGCAACACCAACGTAACTATCTCAATCTCTCTTAGATTTTAACAATGCGTTGCAGGCTGCAGGAGCTTTCCAAGTTGTAAGTACAATGAACTTGCCTGTGTAACAGCAGCACCAAAGGCTACCAAATGCATGAGCCTGCCGCATGGTCAGAGGCCAGGTGCCAGGCACAAACTGGCACTTGGCAACAAGTGCAGAGAGAAAAGAGAAGACTGGGTCTTGTGTCTCTCTCTTCACTTCCTTTTTCTCTCCCCTTCCATCCTTGGAAAACAGATTAAGTGGTCATTTAGAAAAAGAGCTGGCGTCCAGCAGGAACATGGCTAAAGAACTGAGCCTGCAACCTGCTCGACCTTCTCAAAACAATTCTTTCCAAACCTCTGGTATTGCATGCGTAGGGGGACTCACCCTGGTGCACCTCAGACACATGCAGAAACTTAGGGCTGTGTGTGTAACAGCTTGGACTTCACAAACAAAAAGGATACAGGGTTTGGAAAATTCTTCACCTTGTGGAACATGCTTATCCTGATCCAAAATATTAGAGAGGGATAATTTAAGGATAAGATGTCGACTGGGTGTGGAAAAACATGACTTAGGGCAGTGTCAGGGAAGGCATATATGCTGTGGTAATGAAACCTCTGTGTGGACAAAGAGATGGGTGGCTGCTGGCAGAAAGCAAGGAGAGAAAGTACAAAGAATGAGCAGAGCAGAAGGAAAATATGCAGCTGAGATGGAAGACAAGGAGGACAAAGGAAAGATGATAGCTGGAAAAAGAATGAGAAGAAAGGTAAGCAAAAACAGCAAAAGAATGAAGGGGACCCAAGAAAGGATGCAAGGGAGAGACAAAGGAAGGAACTGGGACACACAGGAGTAGAGCTGTTCTTTAGCTCTGGTGTCTTGCTCTTTGGTGCTTCATTGGAGAGTCACTGTTATAGTCACTACCACGAGGTTATCACTGAAGGTAAGTCCTAAGTCACCGTGTCAAACTCAAGAGAGCTGGGTCTCCTCCACACTTGGGAAAAATACTTGGTTACAAAAAAATAACCTAAACTTCTGCAGCAGACTGTAGAACTTCCACGAGTAAGTACAAATCAGGTGATTTGCTGGTCTCGTGCTGTCCCGTTCCAGCTTAATGTTTCGGTCTCTTATTTCATTTGTTTGCCATGGACACACAGGAAAACCAGGTTATTTGGACAATCTGAATGTATTATTTTGTTTTTCTTGTTTGCATGCGGTGAAAAAGTGTCATGTTTAATATTAAAGTGTTGGGTAAGCAGTTCTTGGACCTGCAAAGCCAGTGGAGAAACCTGAAACATAGAAACCAAGCATATGTCTTGGCAAGTACACCTTTCCACAGCAAGAAAGCTAGGTAGAACCCTGACTCAGTCACAGATGAAGGTGAAGAGGCAGAATGGGGTCTCTGTATCACACCCCAGTTCCTGTGGGTTTTTCCAGTACCTGAGCTGGAAGAGTCTCAGGAATTCAGTAGTGAATTCCTACTGTCCAGGAATATGGGCCAGGAATATGTCCAGGAGCTAAGTCAGGCCCTCAGGTGCTCATCCTGTGCAAGGTAAGTGTTTGCTGTCCCATGCAGCATGAAGAAGGATGCAGTTTACCCATGGCTAAACAGAGGGATGCTTTGTCTTGTAGAACAGATTCTAGCAAATGGCAGACATCAACAGAGGAAGGTTGCCAGAGCCCTCACTTCAACCACTAGGGTGGGGTGTCCCAGCCTGGTGGGGGGGTTGGAACTGGATAATCAGGTGGTCCCTTCCAACCCTGAGTGATTCTGATTCCATAACTTCTCCAGTGAAGTGATCCTGCTATGGCAGGGGGATTGGACTAGATGATCTTTCGGGGTCCCTTCCAATCCCTAATGATTCTATGATTCTAACTCAGACTGACTGTATGACTTGGTCTGGGTGATCCTGCTGTGGCAGGGGGATTGGACTAGATGATCTTTCGAGGTCCCTTCCAATCCCTAATGATTCTATGATTCTATTCTATGATTCTCTGTGGTTACTGAAGCTCTCCTTTTTATTATTATTATTCTTCATCCCTTTAAGAAGTTGTCTTATCTTATTAGATGGGTGGCAGGGAAGGTGGTGACTGCTGTAAGCTCCTCACCTCCTCCTTTGCACAGCAATCAAAGGTACTCCAGCAATATGGGACATCCATCTTCCATTCTTGAGGTCCCCATCCAAAGAAGCTCTTGGAGCTTCTACACCACCTATTGTGTCTTGCTCTTTCCTTAAAGAAGGCAAAGTTGACACATACAGGTGATGGAGCCATCAAAAGCTTTCCAGCTGGCCATGGGGACACCCATTTTGAGCTCATCAGAGATTAATCTGTATATGTAGGAACACTTCTAACCAGGGTTATAAAATTCTAGCTCTTCTTCACCTTGACATGTGAAACTGGCTTGCAGATTTCTTGCCAAGGAGCACCACATCTCTCCTCTGAGCAAGGGTGAGCTTTTATTTCAAAGGAATTATTAATCCCTACAGTAGGCACCTGTTTCCAGCACTTCAGCAGGTAAAACTCTCCTCTTGGTGAGGGAATGAGGGGGTTTTTTTAATCTGTAAAAACCCTGGTCATGTGTGTTGTTTGCAGATTATCACCTTCAGGAACCGGATTGATCAGGCTCAGAAACAGTAAGTACCTGTATCCCCTTGCCAGCTCCTGGCTGTGGGGGTATCTTTTCAGTGTTCATAGCTGCTTCAGTCTCAACACTGACATTTTCTTGCTGCAATTGAATGAGGCTAGAGATGGAAGGCAACTCCCATTCTGCCTCACATTGAGAAAATGGAGGGGAAACTGAAGTGAACATAACAGCTAACAAGAAAAAGTCAAGTTTCTTCACGCCGTGTCTGCAAAAGTTCCTTCTGCTTACTGCTCAATTTTCAAACACCTTCTGAGGTGCTTTGAATGCTCAAGGGAATACAACCATTGTTTACAAAGAGTAAACAAGTGGTTGCTAAGAGTGTAAGGAATGGTGTGTAACAAGACTAACATCATGGGGTTACTGGTGTTCTTTTCACTCATCACCCCTCTCCCACTTCCCTTCCCACAAGACTTGTATGTCACTAGATTTTTTGAAACCTCTATCTTTAACTATTCTAGGTGTTTACAGTTAAGAGAGACTGGGGTAGACAAAGCCTCTGGGGTAGGGCATGTAGAAATCTGACAGACAACACAGAAGGACGTGCAGGGAATCAGGGGCCAAGAGCTCTTCAGTGATGGGATTTGATCTTCATTGCAAAGTCATGTCAGGAATGAAGAGGTGGTCTTTGGTGACATCTTTTAGGAGTGACCAGACACTGTCTTCCCACTTCTCCAAGCCAGCCTGCCTTACCAGATGAATGTAGCACAGATGCCAAACATAAGGCTTGACCTTCCCATGATATTTTCTGTACAGAGCTGTAGGCTGATAAACCTCAGCAGAATGTGCAGCTGCAGAAGGATGCCATGGGGCGCCTGGCTTTTGCCCCTTTTTGGAGGGGCACTACCACACCGCCCACAACCCGCTGCATCAGTTACTGTGTGCTCATTCTCCATCAAGATGCAACAGTCTCTCAAGGCATCGTTTGAAAAGGTTGCACTGAGAAGCCCACGGCTCGTGAGATTTCTACGTGCTTAAATGTCTATCTGCCTTAGATGGTGTCATTCCAAAGCAACGTCTGCTAACGTGTTATCCAAGGATCAAGTGATCCTTTTGCTTCAGATGTTATTAAGTCTCCTTAAGCACACTCTAAAGGTTAAGCATAACATCAAACAGCACAGGTGCTTGTGGAGATAAAAGGACTCTACCTTCATTTGAGAAGCTACACAGTTCCTATACTGAGTTTTGAGGGAGCAGAAGGGCTGGCAAAAGGATGACTGAGATGAATTTAAGATAAGCAGGAAACACCGCTCTCTTTTGTGTAAAAGGTCAATCTTTTTCAGATAGACCAGGTCTAACTTGGTCCAAAGGTAAAGTATCCACCCTGTGTATGTCTTTGTCACTGTGCAACACCTTTCTGTAAATATGGATGGTGCTCTTGAACCAAGTCATGGGGCAGCACCACTAAAATTGCTGTAGATGTGTCATTGACTTTATTTCTGCTCTGTGGAGTAATCAGAGGTTCTGAAGGTGCCTATCTTCTGGTAGCAAGGCTCCACCACTTTGTGCTTGGTCCCAACCCTCACATGTTGTGCAGCAGCCAAGAGATGTCCCCAGTTTTGCATGTGCTTTGGTTCAAGAAGCAGCCTCACCGTTCTGTATGTGACATGGGAAGGCCTGGTTGTGTGCTGAGCTCCAAAAGCCAAAGTGCTGCCTACGGGAGCCAGTGCAGAATCTAATCTGACTAACTTCACACCTGGCCCTCTGATCCAGGCGTGTGTACTTTTCGATAAGAAGGTAAGTGGCTTGCATGTAGGATTGCCCTTCTGTGTGCAGGAAGATTCTGTTTGGAGAGACTTTGCCTCACACGCTGGACTGTTCCCACACCATCAGTAAGACAGGGATACGGATGTGAGAGGAGGCCTAAAATGTTGTTTGGACTGTTTTGGAGGCTCCTGCTCTCTTGACATAAAGAAGGCATTCTGCCTTTGCTAAAGCAAAACAATTCTTAGTTGTATTTACATTATTGCTCAGCTTTTTGCCTCCACTGCTAGATGACTAAATTGTCTGAGAAATTTGACCAGAGCTCCCTGATAATGAGGAAATTTTCTCCAGAAATAGCTCTAAATCCTGAAGTCCAAATGACTGCAGATTTGGATTCAGGAAACATCAAGTCTGGCTGGACAGGCCTGTCAATTAGCTTCAAGATCAACTGGACTTCTGATAGTGCAGGAATCTGTAAGGGCCCACCTCTTCCAGGCATGCAAGTCCTGGTCTTCAACAGAAAAAGCCTGAGGAAGAGTCTCTTCCCACAACAGCAATAAATATTTGTCTCAGGGTGTGCTCTGTGGCAGCTGCACCAAACGTGAGAAGCCAAGGCAGCTCAAGGCTAAGCTAAGAGTTAGGATGTGCAGTGGTCACAGAGCCCCACCTGTTTCATCATGCTGACATGATTTTCTTTCCTTTTGTATTGTAGCAGCAAGAAGGCAGGAGCCAAGGGCAAGGTTGGCGGGCGCTGGAAGTAAAGAACTGGGCAGGACAGCCCTTAGTGGTGTGCCAAAACCCTGCTGGTCTCCCTTCCTTCACCAACCACCTGCATTCCCGTGCCTCAACGATAAAACTCGCAACATCAGCCTGGGTTGGCTACTGCTGCTGCTTTTCTTCTCTCTCTTCCTGGAGTGGTCTGGTGGCTTCCTTAGTCAACAGGAAGCAGGTTCCCTGTGGAACTGGGATGACTCCTTGCTGGCATCTTCAATTCCTGCTAAGCATGTCCTTTATTCTCCCAATACCAGCCTCATGCTGTCCTGTAGATTGCTGTGTACAAATCTCTGGATTTTGTAAATAAAGCACAACCCGAACATACTCCAGTGGCAGTGCTCTGCAGTGGTGTTTTGTACTTTATTTAACAGCATCTCTTTATTGCAAGGATTTAGGTGTTGGTCTAAATCCTCCCTTAACATCATTTGATCCAGCTGTATAACTGGGACTGAGGCTCAGTATCACCAGCAGCAACCAGGACAGGGCACTTTTCCTATAGTCAAACAGATAACAAAAGCCAATTGCTCTGGAGGAGCTTATAATCTGGATGACAAATGTAGTCAAAACTGCCTTTAAATTTTGAGTGATGAAGGGAATCAAAGAATCAGGAACAAATCCATAGTCGTTTTCCACACACGGCATTTCTTAAATGGGGACAACTCACAGTGAAATACAGAGAATGAATCACTTCAATACAACATTAAGATGTTTATTGAGGCAGTTAACCTACATGTAATATTAGTACATGATTCATGCTTCAGTAATTTGTTTTATCAGTGTAGATGTCACAACACAAATGGGCTGTTACTGAATTTGAGATGTGAGCTATGCTGTAGGGCCTCCTATTTTTGCCCATTGGTGAAAGCCCCTGTTGGAGGGAAGTCCACCAGGGAGGGCTGTTGCCTGCAATGGTTCCAAACTCCTGGCTGTGCCTGTGTCTATCCTCTGGGTGTCTCTTAGTGTGTACTGTGGTGTCAGGGATTCCTAAGTGGTTTAGGTCGTGATAGAATATGAGGGAAAGGCCTCAAGCTGCTCCAGGAGAAGTTTATGTTGGACATAGGAAAATCTTTTTTCTCTGAAAGAGTATTCAGGCCTTTGAACAGTCTGCCAAAGGAGGTGTTGAAGACACCATCCCTGGATACGTTTAAAGATTGTTTAGATGTAGAGCTTAGACATCTGGTTTTGTAGTGAACTTGATAGAGTAGGGTTATTGGTTGGACTTGATGATCTCAACAGTCTTTTCCAACCTGAATGAGTCCATAATTGGGACATCAAAGCTCATGTAGTTCAACCCCTGCTGTGGGCAGGAAGATCTTCCACTAGACCAGACTGCTCAGAGCCTCGTACAACCTGGCCTTGAGCGCTTCCAGGAACAAGGCAACCACAGTTCCTCTGGGCAACCTGTGCCAGTGTTTCACTGCCCTCATTGAAAGAAGTTGTTCCCATAGATCCCATCTAAACCGGTTTCAGTTTAAATCTGCTGCACCTTGTCCTATCACCACAGGCCTTGGTAAAATGTGTGTTTCTCACAGTCCCCTTTAAGCACTGAGAGGCTGCATTAAGGTCTCCTCAGCGCCTCCTCTTCTCCAGCTGAACCCTCTCAGCTCTCTCAGCCTGGCCTCACAGCAGAGGCTTCCAGCTTCACATCATCTCTGAGGCCTCCTCTGGCCCCACTCCAACAGCTCAAGGTCTCTCCTGTGCTGTGGAGTCCAGAGCCGGACCCAGCCCTGCATGGGGGTCTCAGCAGAGGAGGGCAGTGCAGTCACCTCCCTCTTGTCAGTGTGAGGAACAGCCCGGATGAGCTGCAGCCGGCGCTGCACAGCCCCGCACACTCCGCAGGCGGTTCCCCCGCTCCCCGGGCCGCTCCTCTGGGGAACCCTTCCTGCCCACCCCAAGGGCCTCAGCCCGCGGCTACAGGGTCACCTTTGAGCACATCACGGGGAGAGGGCGGGTATCCTCCGTCCCAGCAGGGGGCGAGAGCTGCCGCCGCCTGACGGCAGCCGCTCTGGCCGGCGCCGCTTCCGGGCCGCTGCGGGGCCATGGCGGCGGGAGTCAGGAAGGCCGCGTGAGGCGCGGGGCTGCGCGGTGGGCTGGCGGGGGTGGGTCGGTCTGTCTGTTTGTCTGTCGGTCATCGGCGCCGTCTCTCCGCAGGTACCCGCTGTACCAGTTGGGCGGCCCCCAGCTGCGGATCTTCCGGCCCAACTTCGTCATGCTGGCGGTGCGGCCCGGCGTCCCGCAGCCCCCGGACACCGTCCAGTTCCGCGTCTCCATGGAGTGAGTCCAGACACCCCCCCACACACACACCGGGGCAAGGGGTTCTGCTTCAGGGAAACCTTTTAGAGGGCCGCGAGGGTACTCATTTGAGTACGAGCTTTGCTTAGCCCCTCCTGCTGAATGTGCAGCCTTCCAGGGAACAGCAGGTGATCCAGAGGCAAAGAGGTGATGTCCAGGTATTCATGAGGACTGACCCCGACCAGGCTGCATGCACACGCCGAATACCACCAGCCTGTGGCAGGTTCTGAAAAGGTTCTAAACGACTGTGCAGAGGCTGAAGGAGTTACTAGCTTGGGCACAAAGCCTGCCCACTCTGGCTGAATGCAGAATGCATTGGGGTTTTCACGGTTGAGGCTACAGAGGATAAAATACTTGTTACAGTTTATGGATAAATAATTGCGGTATGGCTTGGTTAACTTGTTCTTAAAGGTCTCTTCCAAACAAAGAAATTCTGTGATTTTGTGAGTTTCTACTTAGTGTACAAAAGACCAGGTGTGGTAAAGCTATTCTGGTTAAAAGAGAAGATTTACTTATTCCAGACTATTGGCCAGTCTGCAGAGACTCAGCCGTAGTTTTATTTTATTTAAATAGTTATACTTTTCTTTCTTTTCCCAATGTTTTTGCATTGCCCAGAATGACAA
This sequence comes from Rhinopomastus cyanomelas, assembly GCA_013400115.1. Classification (NCBI taxonomy): domain Eukaryota; kingdom Metazoa; phylum Chordata; class Aves; order Bucerotiformes; family Rhinopomastidae; genus Rhinopomastus; species Rhinopomastus cyanomelas. The sequence continues at coordinate 210,640 of VXBP01005300.1, read as the reverse complement.
AATATGATATCAGGAATTACCTTGAGAAAATATACAATGTGCCAGTAGCTGCGGTGAGGACCCGGATACAGCACGGTAAGTGCAGCTGAGTAATCCAGAGTAATCCAAATACAGCACCCCTGCACAGACAGAGCAGGTCTGTCCTACACAAGTTAGATTTCAACTAACTTTGGTTCTGGATGTGTAGTTGGTGATGTCTATCAGCTTAGTTTATTTGTCCCTGCAGATAAATATGCCCCACTTCATAGTTGAATGCTTTGATTAAATTATGAAAGAAGGTTAGTTTTAAAAAGAAGATTCTGACTTATATTAGAAGCCTGTCTATCTTGACAGCTGTCTAGCTTTTGCTGTATGCTTTTGTAGTTGGTGGTGTTTCTCCTTGAAGAACAGTGGGTTTGTCACTTCAGAAGGAACAGCTTAATGTGTTTTAATAAAATGAAGAAGCTTAATTTCAGCCATGACTTTAAAATAATGTGAGTTGAGATTGTGTGGTGTACACACAGAGGAGGTGCTATGGACTAATGAAAAGCAAGGTTTGTAGAACACATTAACTCTCTAAGACCAGTACATAATGTCAGCTAAACATGCTGACAAACTTGAGTTTTTCATTATCTCTTGTTAACACAAGATTTCTGCACTTCCACTGATGTCTTCCCTGTGCCACTCTTAAAAAAAAAAAGCCAACATAAAACCAACTAAAGAGAAAAAAAAAAGAGGTTGAACTGTGCTGAATTGTTCCCTCTGATTTGGAACAGAGGGATCCATCTCTAACTGAAATAAGCTGAATGTTATGTCAGTTATATCAGTTTTGCAAGTGAATGCTTCCTTCCCCAGAGCTTCTACGTGTCTGGGTGCAGTGCAAAGTCAGAGATATAATCATCACGTTATTTACCTTTTAAACCAGGCAGTGCATTAATCATATGGAGAGTGACTTGCTGGTTAGGACATCTTTGATTGCTGGATTTTGCTATTTACATGCTGCAGTGACTTTAGGAAAGGAATTGACTGATGTATTAGTAAAGGTAACAATAGGCAAGATTTTAAAAAAAGGGATAGGAGAACTGTGATAGTGGAAAATGGGCACTGAAAGAAAAAGAAGGTTGTAAAAACTCAGAACGTATAAAAGAAGAAAAACGGAAAGATCATCTATAGTGTGCATATGTGAAAAACAGAATTAAATAAAATCATAAATCCCAAACACATGCACTTCAAAACAGCTCAGAAAACTACTGTTGCTTAGAACTGTTTTGTCCCTCACTGCTGATGAGAGCAGTGTTAGAATGTACATTTGCAGGGATAAAAGAGGAAGGGGGGGTTAGAATGTCTGATAACTTGAGAGCTTTAGTGTCTGCCTAACAATGCAAGAAAGAAATTAAACTTCCCACTTGCTAGTGTTTTCTGTTGGTTTTTTTTTTTTTGGATGTGGAATATAATTTCCTGATATGTGAAAATTGCCAAGTTTGAAGATGTTCAGGGGTTATCTCCACCTTGTCTTTCTGAAGCTGTTGATGTTGGGAGGACAGCTTATCACTCCTATTCCCCTACTCAGGCTATTTCTCTCCACGCTGCTTTGCAAATTTTGGCTGTTGGCAGCCTCGGTCTGATGATGCCTCTCTTCCCTACTTGTAAATGAGGAGAGTAGTGGCTGCCAGTTTTGGTACATTTCAGTAGTCGTGGCACTGCTCGTACTGAAGATACTCCTTGTCATGATAAATCAGATCTAGTAAAGTCCACCCTTCAGCTTGGCCTTGTTTTTGGGACCTTTGGAATTCCCGAGAAGTAAAAGGTGGGATTCTTCATTCCTGCAGGTGCACACAACAAGAGGAACCACAAGAATCAGAGGGTGAAAAAGCCAGACTACAAGGTTGCCTACGTCCAGCTGGTGAGTTAACGTGGGTGCTTGTGGGGAAAGAGGAACAGAATGGTCACTTGCCCAGCTAGAGGGAACGTTCAGTGAATTGTCTGTTCAGCTGAATGGTTCTGCTGCTCCTCTAATAATGACTTTTCTTTAATAAATACCAGAATGTACAAAAATATTTAAAATACTTAGTCAAAAAAGCAAATTTGAACAAATGGTTAGTTTTTGAGTCCTGTATTTGTTTGAGGTCTGCACATAAGTTATGATCTGATGTCACACAGGGCTGCTTTGCCAGTAAGTTTGATGGTGACCCTGTACTCTGTGTGCTGGAGGTTCACGACTTGTGTGGTTGATTAATGCAATGTCCAGTAAGTGAAAGATCATATTGTAAGCTTAGGGAACTTCTTATTAAAGCTTTCTGGATTTCAGGAAGACTAAGGCATATTCCTTGGAGAGCATGTAGTCATGTCTAACAAGCGTGCTTTGTGGCTACGCTGGGTTCTGAAATGTATGTTGGTTGCCCAGTGGAAAAGGAGCTTCATGTTCTTAGGAGTTTCTTTCGTAACAGGAGCATACTCTAGTTTAGACTTCTCTTGAGCTTACCTGTCTGTAAAAAAGAAATGTGACTAGTGACAGAAAACCCCTTCACATACCAAGATGACATTAAAGGAATGCTATTTATGGTCCTAAAACCATAAGCTCAAAATTACTGTTGGTAATGCAACCTCAAATGTTAGTCTGTCCTGGGACAAGGGTTCAGTGTGGGGGAAACACTGTGATCTTAAAAACTACTGAAGACTTCATATGGACTTGGGGTCAAGCTAAAGAGGCACAGATGATGGGAAGTCTGATGTTTTTTTAATTTTTTCAAAGTGTAACTGTGCTTAGAAGTTTTTCTCTTAAGGAGAGTGGAAAGGAAAGTGAGTAGAACGTGTTTTATTATTTCTAGACAATTCTTACCTCTAAAAGAACAGCATCAGGTACTGAATAGAAAGTACTGGAGTTGTATTTAGATGACAGCTAATCCTGATGTACTGTGCAGAAGTTAAAAGCAACCTCATGTCTATGAGGATCTTGCATTATGATGGCTAAAAGCCACATTTATTTTTCACAAAATAGCTTCTGCTTTGGTGGGTAAATTCTCTCCTGGATTGTCTGTGCTAGGTTTTGTCTGTGAGCGATCGGGTCTGAGCGATGCATTAGGAACATGCCGAGGAACTGGATGCCAGCTGAACGCTGCTGTATCTTACGAGTTGCTTTCTCAGTTGTTCCTTAGTAGGCAATTGCAGGCACTTTCTGTTGGCATGGCCTCTTGCTAGTGACTTTGCTTTCAGAAACTCCTTTCCCATGACTGAAGCCGATGCAGATCTTTAGTGAACTGTGGCCAGTTCTCAAATTTTATTTCACTGTTTTTAATGTGGTCTTGTTTCTTTTGTTTGCTGAGTCGAGGAGGAGGGAGTCTGCAGCCTGTAGATACTCGGGGTGAAGGCGTGGGAAGCAAAATGCTGCAGCTCTGTAGAACAAGCTGCTCATTTATGGCATTGCCTTTGTGCATTTATTTCACATCAAAACTCTGAACTTAGAATAGTTACCATTACTTTAAGGGTGGCTCTGCAGTGGTGTGGAGGATTATTTGAGAGGCAGCAGCACAGCAGTAACTGCTCCTTCCTCCAGCCTCCCATTTTGCCTGCTGGGCAATGCACAGAGCCTTGTGGTGCTGCTGCTGACTGCTCTTGGTACATGGGATTGCAGGTGTCCCCCACTGTATTGCCATGTTTGTCCTGTAAGTGAGGTCAGAGACCACTGTTTGGGGTTTTTTTCCCCATCTCAAGCAAGGGAATCCTGACCAGTTACTGAACTCTTGTCAGTGATCTATATTTTCCCCTCACCTCATTCCTGGTCTCTTGGCTCTCTTTTTTGCTATTGTTGGTGTCTGTTAATGCATTTAGTTTTGTCTTTTTTTCTCTTTCTGTTTCCTTTTGTTCTTTGCCTTTCATCACTGGCTCTGATGTCTCAGGCAGTGAGCTCCCAGATCTGTGTTCACACCAGCTTTACACAGTGAGTGAGGCCAGAAACCCAGTGGCATTTCTGAAACGGAAGGGTTTGCCTTCGTTCTCATTCATGCTGTGATTCAGGCCGTAACAGGACCCATGCAGACCATTGTTAATATCTGCCTAATTTAGGAAAGTCTTTGGTAACCACTGTAAAATCCTTATTTTCAGGAGAATTAGTTTGCATCTGCCATGAGTCAGAGGAGCTGGGCTTTCCCACCATTTTTTTACCAGCTGTGTTTTCTCTCATTAATCCAGTTTCAAGTTAAAACTGCTCATGACTGGAAAAATAGGTGTTTTTGGAAGCGCTTGGGTCGATCTTTCCCTTTGCCACTAGGTGGGAGTGTTGCTCCTTCCAGCGTGGCTTGGGAGCGGCCCTGGTGTGCTTTACCTGAATGGATTTTAGTATCTTCTCATGACCAGCAAACGCTTCCCCGCCTCATAAAACATCACCTTATGTGTCCTAGCGCAACACACGGATCCATTAACGTGCTGCAAGTGTCTCAGAGGTGGAAGGTGGATGAAGTCATAGTCAACATACCCTTAGGTGTCAGATTAGTGCCCCAGCTGTTCCACATGCAAGAGTTGTTGTCCTTTCTTTTCCAAATACTATTTCTTGGAGATTCTGAGCTGTTTATTTTATTCTCAGGCTGTAACTGGACAAATACATGATCTGTCCAAGCATAATATTTTTACGCTAAAAAAATACCTCAAATCATAGAAGGCTGTGGATCAACAATATCTCACCATTCCAGAGCCTGCCTGCCATTTTTTCCCCCCTTTCAGAATGTGATGAGAAAGGCTTAAGTTAGAGACTTATGGCCCTGGGTGTCAAATGGTACTTTTTTTTACACTATTATTTTTTTCATAAAAACAGAAGGGTATGTATCTTGGTGAAGTAAGTAAAATGAGTGTAATACAGCAGCCTTTCTCCTTACACCAATACAGGTATAATTATTCTAATGTTAATAAAAAAGAAAGCCAGTGGGAAACTTTACGGTTCCATCAACATCAGGGAAATTAAAAAAAAACAATGTCCCCTCCTCCTCCTTCAGTGTTCTCACTGGTTCAGTTCAACAGGTGTTAGCACCCGTGGGAGCAAACAGTAGACAAGCCTCTGGAATCCAGACCTATTTTTAATGAAACCTGTTTTGGGAAGTCTAGTGGAGATGACAGTAAAAAGGAGTCTGACCTTGTCAACATTAGGACTAGCACCTATTTAGCTGCGTGAATGATGCTGCTGGTGGGAACTTTCAAATGTTTTCTCCTCAACCTGTTTTGAGTGTTCAGGATGTTCGTAGTCATTAACCCATTTGCACATCAGACATGACAACGGTTTTCTTTTGACATACAGTGAACTTGGAGGAAATTTGGGCTGTGTATGCTGGAAGCAGCTGCTTTCTGTGCTGCTTTGCTGTACCTTCTAACATCACATGTTACCACCGCAATAGCGGGAAAAGCGGATTATTAAACATTTGCTGCTACTGCTGGACTGGATCCCGTGCTGTTGAGAGCCCAATGTTTTTTGAGTTAACGATACTATAAACATCAGGTTTTTTCCTAATTCTGAAGGACAGTAGTAAGTGCTTCAGTTATCTAAATAATCAGGCAATCTCACAGTTGTTTACATGATCAGTGTTTGCTGCGTCATTCCTACACAATCATATCTGGGCTGACCTTCCATTCCTAAATTTTTCAAGGGACAGAAAGGTCAAAGAAGTACAAGTGAGTTTGGGCTGGATAATGCTTCCAGCAATTTTCTGACAGGAGGCTGGGCAGTAGAAAGGCTAACACTTGACTTCATAGGCCTAATTATAGGCACTTAACCTCTCATTAAAATCAATGGCGCCATTTCATTTGTACCACTCTGTGCTGTGACTTCTGCAGTATTAGAAAGCAAGATGTGTTTCACCCTTTCTAATGGCAAGGGCTTGAATTCTAAGGGGAAAACACAGGTTTGGCTCTTAGGTTGCTGTTCATCTTGTTAGCATGTAACAAGTGAATCCTCCTAAGGCCTGGTCTATAAATCAGTTTTGTTCTTGGGTGATGCTGAAGTGAGAATAAGGGTTGTGCAGGAGTAGAAGTCTTAATGGCTTTCATTTCTGTGATGTAAACCCTGGACAACATGTCTCACTTGTATATAAGCATTAGGGATTGGAAGGGACCAACTTGTGGGAAGGTGGGAGGTCCCTAGGAAGACCCTAAGTTTGGACTAGCAATATGTAAAAACAACACATTGCATTTATTTTTAGATTTTTTAATGCTGCCTCTCTGACTTGCTTTGCTTTGTTTTTTTGCTGTGTTACAAAATTGTAAGGGCTCATTTAGGCACAAGATTATGTGGTGGTAGAGCTTATCCTGATAAATTCCAGAGTGTCCCTGTGTCACCTTGTGCTGGTGAAAAACTCCTTTTGCAGGCAGTACAGCATTCAGTTTCAAGACACACTGAATCATCTAAGCAAAGTGACTTTTTTGCCAGTATCTGTTTTTTTTTACAAGGTTTTCTTTCAGCACAGCTGTGTCAGGTAGGAAGCTGCCCTTATCTTCTCCTCCTTTCTCTGTGCTCCTACCCAAGGTAATGATGTTGGCAGCGTTTCCTGTTCTAGTGTTTGCAGACCGGGGAAAACCTTGATGAACCTTGTAGAAGTGTAGTGTTTTGCTTCATTCCTGTTAGGATTTCATTCTGAGGAAGGACTTATCTTATGGATGTCAAATGGCTGCTGTACAAGGGAAGGGAAAAGTTCTACAGACAAAAACTGTGAGGCAGAGCAGCTCTGTGTGAAGGACTGATGGGCCTTCCAGTCCTATGGTAGGTGGGTTTTTTTGGGGTGGCGAGCTTGAACCTCAGTATCTTCTGGCACTGTGTGCAAGATGTACTGAATGTAAATATGCCCAGACAGCCTCACAGTCTTTTATGTAAGTTGATGCCTTTGGTATTTTTGAAGTTTTGAAATACCCAAGATACAGGCTTCTTCTGAAAACTAGCTACTGAGCATGCACAACAGCTATTTTTCATACAGCTTTCACCACTTCAGAGTCTTGTAGTGCAGTATTACTGCATAGTATTGTTACTAAGATTTATCAACCTTCAGTTCTCAGGGTGTAATGTCTTGGCTGTTTCGAATCATGTCTGGCTGACAGCCAAAATCAGAATTTCTTCACAAAACAAGAGCTGGAAAGAGCCAACTTGTCGGTGCTGATTTTGATTTATGAAAAGACTCCAGATACAGATTGACATTTTCAGCTCAATATTTGACTTTCACCAGCCTTGAAACGGGAACTCTGAGCACTTTGATAAACAGCTGAAAGGTTTGTCTGGTTTCTCTGCAGCCTCTGTGCCTGTCTATTTTTTTGAGTGGGTATTTTTTCCCCCTTCTTTTTAAAATCATAACTGTTTTGCAATGCTTAGTGAATTAGCAGGGATGATGCTAGTATGCTTTAGGGACAGCTTTCCTTCACTCTCCAGTACGGGAAGTGCATTGGGCCTGGAAGCACACCAGGATGGAAGTGCTGCAGAATGGCAAGAGTCCCTTACTACACTGTTACTAGTGTAAGTAGTTCTCAAATTTTCAGTGTAGGTGGTATGCCTACCATGTTAGCAGACTTATTTCCTGACTCGTTTCACTAAAATGGCTCCCTCTCCTCATCTAGTCCTTCATATTGCCCCCAGCTGTTTTATAGGTACCAGGGGGCTGAGTACCCACCCCCAGGACAGTTAAGACACAGTACTTTTTTGGCAATATAAATCAGTTATTTTGCTAATGTGCTAAAATCTTGGGCAGCACTTGGCCTCAGGAATCCTTGTTGTCGATTCTACAATAATAGGCAGAGTTTCAGGACGCTACAGCTTTGGGATTGCTCCAGGACATCGATAAGGCCAGTTTCTGTGCCTTGAAATGGACTCAGCCTTCAGCTTTCATAGCCCAGCTCTTCCAAGCATACCTGTTGGTAATTTAAAGGCACAAAAGAGTTTAAACCCCAGAGTGTTCACCATGGAAAGGAAAGCCTTGATTTGTTCCAGTTGATCTTATCCAGGCTAGAATCAAGGAAGGAGTAATGTACGCAGCAGCTCCCTTGTTGTTTTTGTAGTATGGTCAGGCTTTTAGGAAACCCCCAAGAAGTATGCACTACAAAAACAGCTGGAGCATTGCTGGGTATGAGTTGATATTTCCTAGATTCTAGTCTGGATAAGCTCAACTGAGCTAAGTCCTGGGTTTTTCTTTCCAAAGCGTATGCTTGAGGTTTAAATTCTTTCACACCTGCAAATTACCGGCTCGAATGTATATGGCTAAATGAAACATAGCACACATTCAGTGGGGTCAGGGACATGGTGATGGCTTTTTTGGGATTTAATTATGTGACATTTCTGATCTCAGAGCATCATGTAGGTAGCTGTGTTGTGGAAGGCTCCTTTCATCTCCTTTGTGGAACTATTTCATAACTGGGCCTCTTGTTTGATTATATTTACCGCACAAATGCAAAGAGTGACTGATGTGAAACAAACAAATCCCAACTGTTTTCATCTGAAGCAATGAAATGCTTTTGTAGAGATTTCCGTGTGCGGTGTTCTGCCAAAGAAGTTAATGGATGGTAATGTTTGTAAGTATTTTGGAGAGTAATTTTAGAGTTATGAGTGATCAGGTAGGAGTTTTATTATGCAAAGTCCCAGACAGAATGGAAGGGCTGATGTTGTTGACTTTTATGAAGTTGTGCTTAGTGCAAACACCACTAAAAAGAAAGTAGGTAATGTTAATGGGATAGAACATTTCCACAGAATAATGGTTTCCTGCTGTTAGATAAAAACCAGAGACCAAGCAAATGTTTATTTTCCAAGTGGGAGACATAGATCTGGTGATGATGTTTCACTAAAATGACTTGTCTGTTCGGCAGAATGACTGATGCAGATGTAATCACTGTAATCTCATTAGTGATGTATTAGACAGATTGTTCCCACTGTAATTGTTTTACACTTTAGTCCTGTTGATAAGAGACCACTGATATCTGTTACTCGGTATTCCCACATCCCACCCTACACTAACAGCTGTCAGAACTGTTCTCTCTTATCCGTAGCTGAGATCTAAACAACTAGAACCACTGCTCCTATCCTGAGTGTTAACATAATGAATTCTCCTCCATCATATATTTCCCTGGCACTGTTACTTTAACAGTATCATTTATTTTGCTCATCTCGCTTTTGCGGTATGACTCACACAACACCTCTGAGGTAGTTCAAAGCCTTTGAAGATGTGTCCATCTCCTGACCATTCATCTGTGAAAATAAGACGTCAGTGTCTTAATTAGCACAGAACAGAGGTGAGCCTGAAAGCTAGCTTTTCTGCAGTGGAGGTGTGTCTGTGTATCTTTAGTAGAAGGATGGAAATTGATCTTGGGAGGTTAAGAGGTACCCTTTTGCACTAGCTAAAACTTCAGGGTGGTCTTTCATCACAAGTGTATGCATCATAGTTACTGCAGAAAGGCTGGAATGTGTCTCTGACCATTTGTTTTCTCTTTAGGGCCAAGGACAAACCTTTGAGTTTCCAAACCTATTTCCAGAGAAAGAAAAAGATGCAGAAGCTCACACTTTTGATGACCTCAAGGATAAATATATGGAGAAAGAGGAGCAGAGGCAGAAAGGTGACCCCAGACGAGGTGGAGTGACTGATTGGTTTGGACTTTGACGCTACAAGCCAACTGCCTCTTTTTAGGCTCAGAGGGATTTTGATCAGCAGAACTTGCACTCTTCCCTCCTTGTAACGACTGAATGTTTATTCTTGAGTAGTGTGTTTTCTTTTCCTGGGTGTTTATGCACGACTACAGCAAAATGCCCTAAAGAAATAAAAAGGTAAAATAAATCAGACTGTGTCAGGTCTTTCCCGTGACTTGTGGACCATTCTGAATTATGGAATTGCTTTGTCTTGTTTCTGTGTCACTTCTTCTTACTTATGTAGGTTGGTTTGAGTAGGAGGCATTTTTTCCAAGGATTAAGCGTAGTTGCACTGAAGAGAGTGTATAAAAGACAGGTCAGTTGGAGGTGGGCACGAAGGAGTAGGTGCTGGACTGTAGACTCAGGATGTGGGGTTCCCCTACCATTCTTTATTGTGCTGTGATCTGTTTGTGGGTTTCTTAATGCTTGCCTGGTGGTGTGGAGATGGGGCTCATAGGATTGGCTTGCGACTGGGCATGTGTGCGTTCGATCCTCAGAAGCAGCAAGAAACAGACAAAGGTAGGGCAGTCTCTGCTGTTGTGCAGTGCAGAGAGTTGCCTTCTGCAGCCAGTCTGCCCTAGGAATGTGCACTGGCTTGGCAGTGCAGTTTCTTCCCTCGTTCTTCCATCGTCCACTGCTACCTTGTAGTACTGGCAGGAATCCTGTGTGGACACAGTTGTATTGGCATTGAAATGCTGCTGCCAGTGTAGGCTGTTTTGTGCTCAGGACTAATAAAAAGACTCTTTTTTTACTTTTTCTGGTGCAGCTCTCTCTGCTTCCAAGTTGCTGATGCCAGGGCAGTTGCTAGCACTTTTTTTGGGCCTGCAGGGCTGCCACGCTCAGGATTTCTCTTTCTTGGCTTTTGTTGTTGCCCTAATGAGAATATTTCCTCTTTCCTCGTATGAAGTAATGTCAGAATCAAGAGACAAAAAGGAGGGTTAGGAAGGCCTTAGCCACAGGTAAGCAAGAATGCCTTTCTACAGGCCATTGGCTGTAACACTAGCACAGGCAGGGTTAAACGTCTGACTAAAGTCCCCCATCTCTTGAATTCTGCTGCTTGGCTAGTGAATGAGCCCATGCCTTGAACGCTTCTACCCCGGGTGCTCTCCTTTCTTCTATGTCTGAACTTCTTGTTTGGACAGCTAGCAAGATGTTTACAAGGAAACAGCTGTTCCCCAGAGAGGCAATCCAAGTAGGATTTTACGCATCCCCTTCTGTTCATTAGTCACCTCGTTCCCCCTGCTACTTCCCTTCTGCAGGACAGTCCATCTCCTCCTGTGGTTTGTTGCTTACAAACCCAGTGACTCTCCCACCCTCCCCTCTTTGTCTAGTTTCCAAGGGGGATAGTGCTTGATGATCTATATTAGCTGGTGCTTAGAGAGAGAGATGCTGTCAGAGAGGAGGGAGATAAGGGGGGGATTTGCCACTCCCAGCATACCAGCAGAGTTACAATAGGAGATGTGGAAAAATACTGACTCCTCTGAAAACAGTTCGTGCGTTTGGCATATCTGCAAAGGCAACACGCGCAGAGTTTTGTACTGACATGTGAAACTCGGGTTAAATGAGAAGCTGGCCTTCAGTTTTAAAGCAGGATGACTGTATTTGTCTAAGTGCAAGGGTCTCCTCTGCTGTACACAGCCCACCCCTGCTTCTTGGTAATGTATTTTTTTAAAGGGTCTGTGTTTTAAACTCCCAGCTCAGTGTGGAGCTGATCCATATTGGGCCTGGAGTTGTGTTCCTACATTGTGATTTTTTTCTTCACTTTTCATCTGTGGTTACCTCCAGTATAGGTAAGTCCATCTTCATCACCATGGTGAAGATAAAATGAAAAGAATTCATCTGGTGCTGCCATGTGTCTTCCTAACTGGCTGGTCAGCCTTGAGCAAGCAAACTGTGGGTATGTGTGAGTGGTAACAGCGAGAGATTCATTAACCTCTGTTCCATCCTCAGGAGAGGTTGGAGTTACCAGCTTCTCTATTGGCATTGAGGACCCAAGCTGAGAGGAGTTTATTTGCAGTCCCAAATACACTCTGTGCTAAGTATTCAAACCTCCAGTGTAGGTCTACAGTGCTTTGCTGTTCTGTGATTCCTCTGAGGCTGATTAATTTCTAAATTGTGTTCAAGTCAGGTTTTTATCTAGAGTGACACAAAGGGAAGATACAGGTGAGTATACCCAGTATCCAGATGACCTTATTCTGGCTCAATACTCAACCAAATGGTCAAGCTTCTTAGCAACGTAACCTAGAAGAATATTCCTCTGAAATCAAGGTAAGATTAAAAACAGAAAATTCAAAGCCCCCTTCTCATCATTGTATTTGTCTTGATGCTTCTGATTGCCATGGAAATGGGGTTCAAAAGATGGTGTGTCTTTCCCAGTCCCATGTTGGCTTGTGTTTCTGAGGAAGTGCTTGTAGTTAGTATGATCTGGTGCTTCTCTGCTTCCATCCCCCAAACTACCAACAGAGTAGAAGATAATGGAGACGATACTTGAGTGTGAAGGCAGAGATTGAATAGTGTACCAGAAAAAATTACAGCGAGTGGTGAAACTAGGTCAAGGACTTGGAACAATGTCATTTTGCTCACTAAATCGTGCTCCTTCCAGCACATCCTGATGCTTGTTTTGGGTGATGCAAGGGATGGACAGATCCTGTGAGGTCACATCTACCCGGCTATCAGAGGTGTTGAGCTTTCCTTGGCTATGTCAGCAGCCCTACCTGTAGGCCAAGGGTTTGGATATACGTGTGAATAACTTCTCCAAGGACCAAAGTAATGATTTGGTTGAAGAGGCTGACGTTCACCGTGGTGCAGGAGAAGCCATGTCTTGCACTTGGCGTGCACAGCTCTGCAGCTGCTGTCTTCTCTGACGTGCTGGGAAGATGTTGAACGCAGTTTCTTTCCCCCCGAGCATGTGCAACCCCCCAAAGACAGTAATGTGTTGGAACACTTGTCGGACACGCGATCGAGTGCGTTGGCCACTCTGGTGCAAAAAGGCATCCAGCTACGATGAGTGCTGTCCCAGCAATACCAGTACACCAGCATGAGCATGCACACATTTTTTGTTTGCTTGTATTTATTAGTTCTTGAAGCAAATCAGAATGAAGTGCAGAGACAGGGAAGTAAGTGACTGTGGAAGTGGCTCCCTAACATTACAGCTTTGAAAGGAGTTTTGTGCGGTAGTTCACGATTGGTTGGCTGCTGGGGAGAGGTTGTTGGTTGAAGTGGATCACTGAAGAACCGAAGGTGACAAGACTATTGTGTCCTGTAACCACTTGTCACAGCTCTTCTGTGTGACCTCAGAGGGTGTGAATGTTTGTCTTCATAGTGCAGCTCAATGGCAACTGGTTCCACACAAAGCTGTGGTGGCTTCATCTTCTGTGCCCTTAGCTGCACTTTGTCAAAGCGTGGCCTGCGTGTCCGTGGCCAATCCTGTGGTCCAGTGCATCATCCCCTGCCTATCAGGCTACAGAAGTTAAGAAAGTTAAGAAGTTAAAAAAGGCCAAAGAAATTGTAGGAAAGATGTAAGTGCAGCCTTGCAGTGGATTCCAGAACAGGTATCTGCTTATCTGTTTAGCAAATATTCCTGCTTTGGGCAAAGGAAATTCAGGTTGCAACGAGGGTAGATCACACTGTGCCACAAAATAATTCTTCTGGAAAAGAATTTTAAGATCATAGAGTCCAACTGCCAAGTCACCACTGAACCGTGGCCCTAAGCACCACATCTCCATGCCTTTTAAATCCCGCCAGGGATGGGGACTCCACCACTGCCCTGAGCAGCCAGCGCAAGGCCTTGACAACGCTTCTGGCGAAGAACTTTTTCCTACTATCCAGCCTGAACCTTCCTTAGTGCAATTTGAGGTTGCTTTCTTTTCTCCTACAGTTTGTTACTTGGGAGAAGAGACCAACCCCCACCTCACTCCAGCCAGGCAGTTGTAGAGAGTGAGAAAGGTCTCCCCCAAACCTCTGTTTCTCCAGGCTAAACACCCCCACTTCCCTCAGCTGCTTGTCAGAGCATTTGTGCTGCAGACCCCGACTCCATCTGAACACGCCTGAGAATGAGTAATCCAGAGTTTCTGATTCTCCTATCTGAGCACCCCCTGCCCCTGACATTATGCATCTGGTGACAGAAAGGGCTATTCACAGATTTGATCTACTGTTGACCCACTGTCACTAGCCCTTCTGAATGAATGAATCAGTAGGAGAATGTTGCTTACTTTATCCAAAGCCATCTCGCTGTGGAAAATACCTTCGTGTCTGGGGAACTCCCTCTCCATCCAGATTATCCCAGTTCCCTCAAAGTTGGGATTTTTGGATTTTTTTTCTTTTAGGAAAATGATTTTCTGTATTTGAATTTTCAGGCTGCAGGACAGACCACTGCCTCTTCCCCTCCGGCGTGTTTGTGGAGCAGCTCGCAGAGCGCGGTAAGGCTTGGGGAGAGGACATCCGCGACGTGTGCGAACCAGGGCGAGGTGCACAAAGCAGGCACTATTTTTGCTAGGAGGACCGAAAGCTGTAAACCCGTTATCTTGACAATGCTGCTTTCTCCTCAAGTGGAGTTCAAGGGCTGCTCAGAGCCCAATTCAAAACAGTTGTCAGAGAATGGCTTTCCAGGGCGGCTTGCACGCTGAGGCTCGCAGGTACCGTGGCTAAAAAGGAACATTGTGGTAATCCCGTCTGACCTCCTGAATAGCTCAGACCATAAAATTTCAAGCTGTAGTTTCTGTGCCTAGGCCAGAAGCTCGCGGTTGAATGTTACCTTGAAGGGATTTTGGGGCTTGAACTTGACAAGCGTTGCAGGATGAAGTGAGTTTCCTTGAATAAGCCGGGCCCAAGCAGCAACACGTTATCATCTGTCTGTGAATTTCTTAAAGCAGTCGTAATGGGGAAAACCGGGCGTTGCTGTTTAGGAATCGTGTTTGTAGAGAAGAGGTGTTTTTTCTAAATATTTTCTTTAAATGCTGAAGGTCCTAGGCTGGCTAGTATGACATCCTGGGTGAGCCATTTATTTTGGAGGGATTTATACCTGTTTACACAGAATTTAGCTCTTTGTGTATAGAGCAGCTTATCAAAGTGTGGTGGACACACACAGCTTGTAGAATTCTGAAGACACAGGCCAGTCACTTTTGTGGCCTGGGAGTGCAGTCACTGGGGTCTGGTGCAAAGCTAATTGTTTTTGGTTACAAACCAGGACTAATTATCAGTCTCTTCATCTTTCCTGCCTTCAGCTGTTAGTAAATGCTGCACATTAAAAGTGATTAAAATTTTGGCAAATTTGTGTGGAGCGGTATTAGGCACTGCATTGTCTGCTGTGGCCACTGCATTGTCTGCTGTGGCCACTGCATTGTCTGGTCACGACAGCTTCAGGGAGCATCTTGAGGCCACACATGCTATTCTAAGTAGTCAGGTCCTGCTCAGGATCTGGCCGCGAGTGTTACCTACATTTTCCATAGTTCTTGCTTTAGGAGCCAGACCACTGTCAGTGGAAAACTTCCTTTCCTAAAAAAACAACAAAGGCTTGGGAAACCCTCTCTGGAGTCACTGTGGTTTGGAAGTATTTTGGCTGTTGTCTGCCTGTCTGTACCTGGGACAGAAAAAATTTTGCAGAGGCAGAGCATAGTCTAGGGTAGCTAAGCCAGTGAAATGAGCCACCTAGAAGGGAATGGCTGTGGGGTGGGCAGGTGATACCCTCATGAGTGGAGAGGGAGGCCAGGGACTTGTTCTGGGCTTGGGACAGTGGCGACTGAGGAAACTGGAGCTGTTTAGTCTGGAGAAAAAGAGGCTGAGGGGAGACCTTATTCCTCTTTACAACTACCTGAAAGGAGTTTCTAGAGAGATGGGGGTTGATCTCTTCTCCAAAGGCACTAGCAACAGAACAAGAAGAAATGGCTTCAATTGTGCCAGGTGAGTTTTAGGACAGTAGGAAAAATTTATTGACTGACAGAGTGGTCAGGCTGCCCACGCAGGTGGTGGAGTCGCCGTCTGTGGACATGTTCAAAAAACACGACCATGTGGTGCTGAGGGACACGATTTAGTGGGCATGGTGGTGTTGGGTTGACGGTTGGACTTGAAGATCTTACAGGTCTCTTCCAACCTTAATGGTTCTGTGTGTCACATGTCCTGTGAGCCTGCGCCAAAAACATGAGGCCTCTTAGGTCACATAGTCCAGCTCCTCAAATGAGGAGAGCCTGCTGCAGGTCGCGCGGTGCCAGTGCTCGCACACATGGCAAGCCCGGTGTGTGGTGTGTCACAACAGCTGTCAAAGACTCGTCATCATACCCAGAGTCTCTAAACATCCTGTTTATCCTTGCAAGGAGGAACACTTGATTGAAAGATAAATACCCAAAAAAAAAACCCACCCCAACCCAAAACAACCCCAGAAGTGGTGCTAGGAACAACATTTGCCCTTGGGCTAACAAACCTGAAAACAAAAGAAAATAAACATAGGATGGAGGCAAACACATTTCCACACAAGGCCAGATTCTAAAAGGGATTTAGGAGCTTAGCTTGTTTTGGCACGCCTGGAAAAGAAAGAGCCGCCTGGGTGCCAGGACTCTTAGGGTTCCGTATGTGCGCGCGTGCATCGGGGAAGAGCGTGGGGAAAGATGGGGTGTCTGTGGTGGTGCGATGGGGGAACGGAGGCTGTTGGAGCTGCCAGAAAGCTTTGTGTAGGGTCACCCTTGGGGCATAGCTTGCACACTTTAATATTTGTGAGAAATTACACATGCCCAAAAAGAAAGAGAAAAATTTCCAAGTTGGCAGCGAGATTTTGCATTTTTTTTCTTCCCCCTCTGTTTGTTGTTCATTTGTCGCTGCACGGGAGGTCTGTTTACTTTGCTCAAGAGAATGAGGGACCCAAGAGACGCTGCTCTGCATGCAAAGCTTTTATAGAAGGGGCTGGGGAGAGAGAAGGGGAGGAACATCCAAGCCTTTCGGAAAAGAGCTGAAAGAGTTTGTGGGCTGTTGCTTTTGCTTCTTTGTCCAATGCGTAGTGGGCGTGATGATGCTCCTGCTTGTGCAGATGTAATTGGGCCATGGATCCTGCTCTTAAGAGCTGGTCAGGCAAACGGCCACAGGGTGAGAGTGAGGAGGCCTGAGAAGCCCTAAGGCATGATGGTGAAGCTTTGAGTAGCTGTCTAACCCCACAATGCCCCCCACTCTGCCCATGGGACCTCTCTTGATAGGTTGCTTTCAAATGGGAGATAGCGCTGCTCTCTCCCAAATTAACTAGCCCTGGAGTTCAGGATGAATTTGTCCATCCCGTTAAGATACTCTCGGTGCTGAGTGATGAGCGATGAGCCAGTGCAGCCCTTCCTTCCAGGGATTTACTGTTTTGATGAGAACTTTTCCAGATCTGCTGTTGCTTTAGACGACTGAGTCAACTTCTGAATGTTTTGGTTTCTCCAGCTGGACTTAACAGTGAGATCTAGCAGAAGGAGGGGAAGGGGAGAGCTGTGCTACTTTTGCTTCCTGACATCTCAGTGGATGAGACAGCTTTGTCCAGCCGCATCTTCCTTGTGGCTTGTGATGCTGAAACAGCTAGGGAAGAATGATGGAGAGACAATGAAGGGTGTTGTCTAACAGGGGTGAGTGTCTGTAGACGTTAGAGGTGGGCACATGGCTGGGGATGCTTCTTTCACGTGTTCTTCTAGGCTGTGGGCAGTGAGAGCAGTGTGGCCTGTGGCAGGTGGCTTTGTGCAGTGTGAGGGAGGTCAAGGGAGTGAGTGAAAGGGGTGGCTGATTCCATCGGAGCAGATTTCAGAGCTGTGCAGTGTTGGGGCATTTGGAGTCTGCTCATCCTTTCTGACTGGTGAGAGAGGACAGGAACTGAGAGCTCTGCCTCTAGCCTCAGTCTTGCGTTCGAAGTGGTTATTTTCTAACCCCAGTTAGTTCTGTACTGCCCTAATGCATAGCAGAACAGAGACAGTTCTATTGGCAGAGGCTGTTGACTCCTTTTATCTCACTGTTTCCTGTTGCAACTGGCAGGAAAGCTGCTCAGCAATCCCCAGACGTCTTTCTGTGCTGTAAAGGATCTCTTAAATACTGGAAGACACCATGGTGTTTTGGCCAACTGTCTCCAAGAGGAAGGGGAGTTCAGGAGCCAGCTGTGATTCTAGTTATGAAACAAGCAAAAAAGAAAAGACTCTCGTGAAAAGAGATTAAAAAAACCTCTACATCTTAATTCTAGAGGAGAAAAACTCAACTTGATAAGAGCGAGGCTATCCAGAAGTGCCCCCCGCTATGATTTTTGTGAGTGGGGACTGGGGGGGAAACAAAAAGGAGGGCAAGACAGACATGGACACACAAGTATTTTCACTCCACATTGGGTTAGATTAGTATTGTGCAATTCTTTGCCACAAAATATTAGGGCCAAGAACTTAGCTGGATGCAGACGCACTCTGGCTGTTCCTGTGGATAACCAGGATATCAAAGAGCTAATGGCAATAGTAAAAGAACAAGGCTTTTTGGGAAGTTGTCAGTTCCACATGCGTCAAGGCACAAGCTGACTCCAGCAAATGGAGGTGGGGATAGACTTATTTCCTTCGGAAGCGAAATAGCCTGTGAGCTGTCTCTTGCAGGGTTTCTGACCTCTGGATCAGCCTCTGTGGCTTCACAGAATCCCTGACAAGATGGACCTTGGAAAAGATGGCAAGTTTGGCAGCTGTCTTGGCTCCTAGACCTGTAGGAAGGTAGAACACCTTCTATATGCTTCAGCTGTCACCCGTGAATGTCTTGATTCACCACCCCTTCCTTTCTCCACAATAAACACCATTTCTCTAGTGGCCTGGGAACCGGGAGAGTCAGCTTAACTTCCAGACAACACTCAGCTGAACTTCGGTCAGTTCTGGATCCTCTCTTTCTACCTTCATTTAGTGTCACAAAAATTATCTGGGGGTGACCGGTCTCCTCTGCCTCCACTTGTCTTTCTGGCTAACATCTCAGGGTCCTTAGTGAAAAATGTCACCTCTACACTCTCCCTGGTTGACTGTAACCCTCTACTCAAGATATTGATCTGCTGAGGTCAAAGGCTGGTTTCATAATTTGCTTTTTTAAAAATAACTCTCTGGAAGAAGTAGTATGGGAGCTCTGAACACCATAACTTAGTGGAGGAGTATAATAATAACTAGCACCAGCAACTTCTCAGTAAAAGAGCTGTTTATTTTTATTGTATTTTCTTTTCACTGCTTTTAATAGCTATAAACAACCTCTCTGTGGAGTGTGTCTCGAAACTTGTGACCAGCTGGGTGAGGGGCCTTCATATCAATTTCAGGCCTGTGGAGAGAAGAACATAACAGGTCCCTGACTGCTCCAGCCACTTCCTGCCTGCCAAGGAATGCTGGAAACAGAGATGGTTATTGCACAAGCAATTAAAGGTTCATCAGCTCTACCTCTCTGATTGCTTAAGGCCATTGTAGTAAGGGACAAATACTCCTGCTTGCCCACTGTTATTTGTTTTCTGCTTGCTGTGTTTTTCTTGGCTTGAGACAGGAATTGTGAAGACTCTTGAGTAGGATCTGGGAATGCTGTGATCTGATGCGTTTGGCTGTGGCCCTGGGTATGTTGTGGAATACTCTAGTACTGGGAAGTGGAGTGTTTTCAGGGCCCCTTTCTGCTTCTACCCCAAATCCAGATACCAGAGAAATAGTTCTCAAAGAGCAGATCCTTGTTGCCCAGGCCCTGGCACAGGGTGGGTGAGGAAGCCGGGCTGGGGGCTGTCTGTAGAGCTGTGCTCAAGTGCCTCCTGCCCTCACATCAGCAGGTACAGGGATTTACTGCAGCTCAGCTGGATTCAAAACATGCGAGTCTGGCTTTTAATGGGAGGGTTTCCTATGGATTTTCTTAAAGGAATTCTTTTCTCTTTCTGTGGTTTGAACTCTGCAGTTCAGATTTTTGTATGTTTTCTCTCCATTACAGTATGCAAGAAATTACTTTCTTTGTCTTTTAAATAGTCACTGAGACTCCCATATGGACAGGGGCCTCTTAACGACAAAAACAACCAGAAAAAAAAGAGAAAAAGAAAGTACCAAACACAGTGAGTCTTTGACAGAATCACAGGAGCAGGGCAGACTGAGCCACCCACCCTTTAACCATCTGTCCCTTGAGATCTGGAGAGTCTTTTAGCTCTGGGGAGCACAGCCCACAGACATGGGAAGTCATGTTGTGTCCTCCAGTTTTTCCTTCTGTGGATGAATGGTCACCACCACCACTGTGGTGAAATGAGAAGAAAGAAATGAGGCTCCATTGCACTGACTCTCCTTGTGCTTTGGAACAGTGGAAGAAGCTCTTGAGAAGGATCTCTCAAGGTCCCTTCCAATCCCTGATGATTCTAAGAAAAGAGATCTGGCTTTTGGTCCCATTTCTCCAGTGACATTGTGAATGAGCCTCGCAGTATGGCTGGTTCTGGATGGGTGTTTTGCTCCCCTCCCTGGGAGTTTGGGCTGTGCCAGCTGCTGCACCTTGAGAACCTCCTTGTTGCTGAAGAAGTTTTGCCCTGGAGAGCCAGGCTTGGCTGTAGCTCAGGAACAGCTTGAAGGGCACATGGTGGGTAGGCAGATGGAGCGGATGATGGAGATATTCTGTTGAAGAAGGAGAAGTGTTGAGTGAGAAGGAGAATGATGAAAGGGCAGCCATGTGGGAGACCCTGTGGAGGAGGGCAATAACTCATCTTGAAGGCAGCGAGGGGCCAGCAGTGAAATCGCCTGGAATAAGCGGCTCAGGCAGAAAAGGGCTGGTGGAATGATGAGGTCTGGCAGACCTGAGGCTATGTGCATGGAGCTGAACAACTCCTTGGTCAGTCTGCAGAGGCTATCTAATTAATAGCCCCAGTGATGGGCACAGCCCAGGATCCTCCAAGGTAACACTACACCCTGCCACAGCATGGAGGGATGTCTCCATAGGTCCCACGGGCCCTGCGTCTTGACACGTGAACGCAGCCCCCAGCACGGAGGCCTTAGAACAGACACTGCGTAATGGCCTGTTTTGAATTTGTGTTTCATTTGCCTCCCATATGGGATCAGTTTTTCCCTTTTCTTTATTTTTTTTAATAGCGTTTTTCCTAGTCATAATAATCAGCGTTTCCCTGCCTTGCCCCCCTTCATTTTTCACAGCTGGCTTTCATTGGTTTCAGTCCTGCAGATGCTCCTTCGGCCTGAGAAAAAGGGGCAAAGGTTCCCTTCCTGTTCAACGTGGGGCAGACAGCCTTGCAGGAGGAGNACTGAACAGCCCCAACTCTCTCAGTCTGGCCTCATAGGAGAGGTGCTCCAGCCCTCTGATCATCCTCGTGGCCCTCCTCTGCACTCGCTCCAGCATGTAGGGGAGGCCATCATGCTGCTGGCCCAGCCGACTCTTTGCAGTGGCCCCAGCCAGCCTCTTGTGCATCTGGTGAGGCTTGCTAAGTTGCGAGGTAATTTCTGTGCCGAAGGCCTGGAGAAGATCCCAAGTCATCGGTGGTGGGCAAGCCCCTTCTCTTGTTCTTGTGCATGAGAGGGGCAGGACCCCAAAGCACCTTGTGCTCGCACTCCCAGGCTGTGGGTGCAAAGGACCAGAACATGCAGCTGTGATCTGTAAAGAGCACAGCGAGGCTCCTTAATGCTCCTGTGGCTGTCTGCCATCAGGCTTATGGCAACTGCAGTGCCACGTGTCTAACTGCGCAAGGGACACCCCCCCGTGCAGGGCACAAGGAACCTGTGGAACTTGCAAGTGCACGAGTGGAATGAATTGGCATGAGGGGAAGGTAATTACCGGATGGACAAGCAGACTTTCCTGATTTTCAGGGCATGAGTCAAACATGAATTGCATGTCAGAAAGGAGAAACTTCCCTCAGAAGCAATCTAATCCACAGTTGTCCAATGTGAGGTTTCTAGCAACTTCCTTCGAAGCAGCTTGTGCTGGTCACTGTCGGAGACGGCCAGTTGAGTCGACAGTTGCTCGCCCAGTGCGTTATGGCTGTTCCTGCATTCCAGGCACCATCCAAGTGAATGAGACAAGCATTGCACAAGACCAAAAGAAAGTAAATGTTTACAGGCACAACGCACATTTCAGCTTGTTACATGTTCCTGAGCAGTGCAAGAAATGAAACACTAATTAAAACAGGTCCCAAGTCTCAGTGTGTATCTTGGCTCACAGCGCGGCCCTCTTGGAGCGCTGCCTCTGCCTCTCTCTGATCCCAGCCTGAGCAGTACCACTGGGCCATTGCATCCAGGTCAAGGCCTTTCCAGTTACTCCAAGTACATCGTCTTTCTGAGAACCGCAGAAACCTTTGGGTGAAGCGATATGGCTTGTGATGGGTGGGAGTGCTCAGTGTTTTCACCATCACGCAGGGATTGCCCCAGCTCACCCAGGGTATCCAAAGTGAGGCAAATTCTAGATGGATTTATCCTCGTGGGAGGACAGTGGAGAAAGTAGAACAGTAGAAGAGAAGAGGACATTTAAGTAATTTCTTTCCCCAAATGGAAAAGCCTCTCTTTGTGCACGTTCAGGGAAGCAATTACTGTGTGGCCAAGCGGAGGTAGCAAAGGAGGCAAGCAGGAGTAACTGACTACCTCTGCTCTCCTGTTCTGAGCACAAGGTTGGCCACAGCACAGCTGGAAGGCTGTGTTATCTCCCTGCACTGAGCCAGCTGGCTGCAACAGAGGGCCTCTGCTCTGCTTCCTCTTTTTCTAAGGAGCAAAGTGGAGGCAGCAGTGAGGGTGCTCTTTTGCATGGAAGGATGAAGCAATGGTGTCTTTCTCTTTAGGAACAAGGAAGTATAGAGACAGCAGAGATGACTGAAACATGGGCTTTCCAGAGATGCTGTGTGGGTGATGGTACCTCCTCCCGGGCTATGAAGCTCTTGGAGCATTTTCTTGGCCTTCACACCAGGACAACTTAGTTGATGCTAAAGGTTAGTCCTTTGCAAGGATGGAGGCCTTTCTGTTAATAATCAGTACATGGTGCAGGAGGACAGACCTCCACACACGTGTTATGCTGGTCCTGGGTGTAAAACTAATACCCACTGATGAGCAATAGCCCAAGCTGCTGACTCACTTGCATCACTTTTTTTAGTTGTCTCACTTGAGTACTGAGCTGGCCAGATATTATTCATTTTACTTGAAATAATAACTGAGATGTCTACTGAAGGCATAGATGTCCAGACTTCCTGTTTAGAACGAGTGTATTTAGGAGGTGGCATCTCCATGGCCTCTTGTCTGTTGTGACTGATTTAAAGATCTTGTTTTGGAGAAATGCAGACTTTTCTGTAAGGCAAGCTGCAGCCCACTTCTGCACAATGTTTTCTGTATCCCTGGGAAAACTAGTTTTCATTTGAGAGTTGCTAGACTGTTCTGAAAACAAGTGGTAAGGTCTGGATGAAGTCAGGGGAACGAGAAGTTGGCCAGTGTTCTTGTCAGTCCTTTGGTTATGAGAAATTATATGGATTGAACAGTTTGATGTTTGTGTTTCTTCTACTCAGAAACAACTTCTTAGCAGCTCTTTGAAGTTCTCATGTAGTTAAATCTCTTTAATAAGTGGCTATTGAGGGAAATACGAAGATGCTCTGTTATAGAGCAAGTAGCAAGTCTAGCCTGGGAGTTAAAGTCTCAAACCTAGTCCTGTCACGCGTGATGGGAGGTTGTTTTGTCTTCTCTTCTCCGTTGACATTTCTGTGCACATAATGCATAGCAAAGCAGATGGATGCGGTGACATTTCTCTTAACAGAGAGCTATCAGAAATCTTCCTCTAAAGAGTATTTGCTTTGGCCTTGCTGAGGTAGTAAAGGGTTGTGTTTGCAAAGCGGAAGAGCCAGCTTTTCGGAAGTCTGGGTTTTTACAGAATGCTTGACACAAAAGCCCTAATTCTGGGATTTTGGGTCCCTTGTTAAGTCCTCATGCTTTCAACTTCTTGGAGCTAATTTTCATTGACAATAGGAACATTCCTTGAAAAATGCTGATGTAATGAAGTACGTGCTACTAGAGATTAAAAGATTTATTCAGTGACTCCTTTTTTTAAACTTGAGCGAAGTGCTTTAACATTTTGATGTCTCTCCAACTGCCAACAAAATCACATTGCACCACACAGTTTGCAACATTAGTCAGATTTTGACACTGGCTCACGCAAGAGGCAGTTTTCACAGTCAGGAATCATAAAATGTTAAAGAAATTGCCATTATTTGAGAACTAGACCCGGTTCAGTGAAGCAGATGGACTTGCTAACAGTGACTTAGGAGGTCTGTAGCACAGCTGTGTTGACATGGATTATAGACAATCAAAATTGTATATAAAGTGCATGCCACAGTTTTAGTTTTAAGCATATTGCTAACATTTGATGAAGTATGTAACCTTATATGGTTTATGTATTTTTGTACTGTAGCTGCAAGTTCTGCTAAGGCCTTGGCTAAACCTCCCCTGAAATCTCTGCTGCTGTTGGTAATGCAGGCGTGCAGACCCAAAGTGCCAATAAGCCTTTGACTGAATCTTGATTACTGTAAATACGTTAAGCCTGTAGGTGCCAGTCCAGCCTAGAGAGCTTCTTGCAGCTTTTAACCACATCCACATCAGAGTGAGAGTGCCTTTGCTTCAGATAATTTCCAAAGACCTACTGGAGAATGTTTGGACTTGCTTGTGAAGGATCAGGGATAGAGACATTTCCTGAAGCCCCTGGCTGGCTTGTTTGCAACACCATCCCAATAAAAATTAAGCCTTCAGACACAAACTTAGGAAAGGAAAGAAGCAAACAGCATTCTGATATGTTTCACAACCCTACGCTCTGATCCCAGGAGAAAGGCTGGGTAAGAAATGCTGTGATCTTTCTTACATGTCTGTCTGTCTTCAAAGTTTGCAGTTAGCTCTCTTTTTACTAGTCAGGTCTCTTGGGTTAAGTGAACTACTTGCCTGATTTTTTTGGTGAATCAGTTTAACTCGTTGATTTCTTGTGATGGGAGAGGAAGGCATCACAAAGCGTGGTGTTGCAATGGGATCTAAGTGGGCGAGGTGGATTAAAGCGCTGAGTTCTTCTCCTGACACTGGTGCTGTAGTACTTGTTTTGGTGGCAATGCTTGCAGGCTTGAGTATGCCAAGGAAAAGTGCTGAACGTGGTGTTTTGGTGGCCTCTCTTAGCATTCTCCATGCCTTTATGAAGTATTTTGGATTTTCTATCCTGTCAGCAGGGTCTGAGTGTTGCCCATCTGCCGCATGGTTTGTGCTGGGCTGCCTGACTGCTAACTGCTTTACCAAGGTGCTTTCCTCTGACTGCTCCTGGTGCCACTCACAGTCCAGACCCTTTTCTTCCTCCCCTCTTTTAGTTTAAAACCATCAGTCCTTGTCCCGTTGCAACAGAACCTGCTAAAAAGATCGGTCAGGTCTTCCTTTCTACTTGTCTCAGCTGTTCTGTTGTTTGGTGTTGTTTGGAGCCCAGGACTGGAGAGAGCCTGCTTTGCTGCTTGACTTCTCGGGATCTCCAGAACAGGGCTCTGCAACACAAACCTCTCTGTTCTTAATGGGGCCTCTCCAAAGTATGGTTTCCTCTCCAGCTGGCCTAACTAGGTCACTGTTACACCTACTGGTATAACAGTGCTGCAGACACTTGGAGACTGCAGCAGTTACTGTGTGATGATATTTCTCTGCCTGTCCAAATATTTCCTCTGATTTGTTCCTTCTGTAACATCTTTTTTTCTGTTGTTTTCTGTCTTACTGTACGTTTCTCTGCTTTCTTTTTTCTCTGCTCTCCAGATATTCTTGCAACACATGCAGAGAAAGGCACAGCTCTCAGATATTATTGTCAGACTTGCTGTGACTACTTACCCGTTTTGCTGCAAATATGAGAGTTCTCTTGCCTTTTCAAAATGAAACTATTTAATCAAAGAAGAAATCTTATTAAAAAGAGTAATACTGTCAGCCTTTAGAACAAGCTGTGCTTTGATTTGTGGTTCCCATAAAGTTGTGTGTCCGCAGACAGAGTTGAGGAATGAATTATTGCCTTAAGTGGCAGAAGAAATGAAAAATGGTGGAACCTCGTCTCGCTCTAATGCGTGCGTTCTGGGGGTCACCCTTCATACCTGCTCTTGTGTCCCTGTTGTCCCAGCTCTTCATTTCACAGCAGAAATACCATTTCCTACCCTTGGTAAAGCAATCCAGAGAGCACAGTGTGCTTTAGTTGCTGTATCTTCTCCTTGGCTTCAGTGTCTGGGGCTCTAACTCTGCATGCTGAAGGACCACCTCGATTGTTTTACACTTGCTTGGTTATGGTCTGCCAGTTGATCCGCTGTGTCATCACAAGGAGGATGATGAATCTGTATTTGCATGCTGATGCTAACTCAGGTGTGTTGTCTTTATTTTGGACAAACAGGAGAAAAAAAAAGGCAGATGTACCAAGAGCCTTATACTATGGCAAAGCTGATGCTGCTGCAGGTGGAAGGGTATCTGAATACAGCTCACACGCAGGGTTTGTTCATCACGCCCCAGCTCCTCCAAGGTTTACCTTCTGGCATAATGTAGGCAGGTAACAGTGCTCTCAAAACCCTCCTGTGCAGCTGCAGTTCAGCCTGTACCAGGGATCCCCCAAGAGCAGACATTTCTGGGCCAGGGAGATGAGCTGCAAATTAGCAGTGTGGTGGTGAATGGAACCTTCCTGCATGAGATCTCATCTTTGCCTTTTCTGCCCTGTTCTGCATAACTTGAGGATTTGATCTGATCTCCTCTGTGGCCTCTAAAATCATAATAAGAGCTTTAGTGATGCCTCCCTAATTGAAGTTAAATTGAATTTTGCACTTTGACCATGACTTAAACTTGTGAAAACTTATACCATATCCTCCCTGACTTGTGCCAGGCATTCTTCGAGTACCAGTAGTTACTTCTGTGAGATCTGTTTTTGTTGTTGCTTTTCAAGCAGGAATTAAAAGGGGATCTGGTGTGTAATCCATGCATGCAAGGACAAATTTTAAAACCAGTTTGCCTTAAGCCACTAACAAAAACATACATCTGAACCTCCTCTCGTTGTGGTATCTGTCTGCTCCCTGGATTTAATTCAAAGCTTATTGACTGTGATGGGAAGACTCCCAGTTACTTCACTAGCTTTTGGATAGGAATTATTTTGCGTGTTCTCCTCCTAGTGTTCAGCTTTCCTTTGCTGAAAGAAATGAAGGATAGTGACATGAAAGGAACTGCTTGTGTCTCTCTAGACAAGTCCAGCTTTTGTCTTTGGTTTAGAGTGAAATTGCTGGGTGAGCAGTTGTACTCATTTGAAGTACCCAGTGGGAGGCTCTAGAACCAGACATTTTCATTCAGAGGTGGACAGGGTTAGGGCTGGTGATAGACACGAGTTCCACAAAGGGCAATTCCTGTTAGATATTAGGAAAAAAACCCATCACTTTGAGAACTGTGGAACAGGTGAATTATTATTATGCCCATGGCTATTATGGGATCAAGATCCTTGGGGATATTCAGAATGCAAAAAGGCAAGGTACAGAGCAACCTGCTCTGAGTTAGCCCTACTTTAAGCAGAAGGTAGGACTAGATGATTTCCAGAGGGTTGTCTGTGGCTTGAAACATTCTCTAAAGCCACTCAGAAGTATAATTTTTGAGTTGTAGGGGGAGAATGTGATGAGACTGAAAACAGTTAATTGCCAAGTTATACAAGGTTGGTAGCTGACAGGCAGAGTGAATAGGATCTAACTGCCTGGGTGCTGGAAGGCTGTGAGGGAGAGGGGCTAGATAAGCAGTTTTTTACCTATGTTTGAAATACCTACAGTTTAGGGATGAAAGATGAGATGTTTAGGGATGATAAGAAAAGATGTTGTTGGTGAGTTTTCATTTATTGTGCAAGAGGTGTGTCTACAGGAAAAACCTTTAGTCTAAGAGGGTTGAAACATATAGCAGAACCCTCTGGGCTGGAGGTGAGCGGAGCAGACCTGGTAAAATGACATGAGGACAGCTTTCCTTATGCACAGAAGAAGGGAGGTTGAGAAGGTGTTTTTTATCATGAATATGTCCTGTGGTTTGACTGTGGGGACAGGCAGGGGAGATGAAAGTGCAGAAGGTATGATCTTGGCTGGAGATGCATGTGAAACGTATGTGTTAAGTCATGATTGGAAGATGCATAGCTGCTGTCACCTAAAATTCTCCTTAAAATGATTTTGCCTCTATTTCCATGACCAGCGTGTAAGATGATTGGTGTTTTGTGTTGGGGCTGCACCTTTCTCTCTCAGAACCCATTATTTTCACTGCTACCAAACTGTACTGGTGAGACTGGTGAGCTCCCTGTGTGTGCAAACCAGATACTCTACTGGGGAATGATCTTCTTGAAGTAGACTCTTGGCTGCACAGTGTACAGCAGAACTTCCTCACCTTCAGCTAGCCAAGGACTGGCATGGAGCTCACTTGCTTCTTCGTGGACTCCTACAGACTTCCAGTGAGACACAGACAAGATTCTCATGCCGGTGTGGTCTTTCCTTGATGGCTTCAGTTCTGAACCTACAGAGGCATCGCTGGTCTTTCCCAGACACTTCTTAGTTTTCTACATCAGAGCAAGCCTAAGGCCCAGTATGATCCCTGCTAATTAGTCCACAATTAAAATGTACTGGGTTGTGTGCTAGGAAATTAACTGGAAATAGAGTTTGGCATTTTTAACACATGGCAGAAATGCCTTGGGTACTAGATCGCTTGTGTTGCCCTGGCTGGAGCGCAGCATTTTACGGAAAACAACCTAAATCATCCCTTGTCACTGCTGTGTGGTTGTTGAGGTTCAGAAGTGACCTCAACAAGAAGCTCTGTGTGGTCTGCTGCTTTTACAGCAGTGTGACTTCTTGTCTAGCTCAAGTACCACCCCTACCTCACCGAGAGTGTAGAAGGGTGTGCTCAGGATGTCATTCTCTCACTGCAAACACAGGGGATGCACATACAGACATCTTTCCAGTTGAGACCAAACACTGGTTACTGCTGACCTGTGCACAGAATTGCATTGGTTAAGTGGAACTTGCTGGTAAAGAACTTGGTTAAATCCTTGTGTAATACTCTGGGGGTGAATGTTCAGGTAGGTCTTTGCCTCGATGTGACTGAATCAGTGTGAAATTCTGCATTAAGTGATATTTGAATTGATGACTAGACCAGGTTTGAGCCTGCCTGGAAAAACAATGGAAGTACCAAAGTACTGTATGAACCTCCAAAGACTTGACCCGTTTGCTTCTGTACCTGTGTTGTGCTTTCCTTGTGCCAGGAGCCCAGTGCAGTTGGCTTTGTTTTGGAACATGAGGGGTGGTTAGAAGTTTGTCTGCGATGTGTGTGTTGGTGCCATAAGGGTTGGTGTTCCCCGTGGATGTGGGCTGCCAGACTGAGCCCAGTTCAGTGAGGACAGAGATGATTTGGGCAGGGGAGGCGACTGTTTCTGAAATGCTGGGAATGTGAGGGAAGACCCCTCTCTGGCACAACCTGGCACAACCCCATCTGCTTTTACTTATTTCTCCCTTTTGTATTCCACAGGATTTTGGTTGCTTTTTGTTGCTGTCCTTGTCTGGACCTTCCTTTTGACTTTGTGAGCACTGGAGATGCCCCTCCCTTGGTGTTTGGAGACACTTCTCTGTCTCCAGCTGGGAGTGTGACATGCTCCATCTGTCTGCTGCCACTGGGGACAGGAACCCACAGCTCTGCCAGGGACTGGCATTTCATCCCTTCCCCAGGAGAGCAGCTGTTTTGCCTCCGTGTTTTGGTGTGTCTGGTCATGCTGTGCCTTCTGCATTATTGTCTCCAGTGTAACACTCCTCCACTTGTATTTCAGTGTTTTCTCCTCTTCCCTTAAATCTGATGAGTCACTTGTGGGTTCCTAATGTTTTGTTATCACTGTTTTGGGGTCCTGTTCAGGTCCCATGACTTCAGTGCAGCACTTTCCATTGATGGAAGCCTTTTTCATTGACAGCAATAGGCGTTGAGTCAGGCATTCGAGTAGCAGTTCCAGAGACAGTCAATGAAGAGCTGGTGGGTGCTTCTGAAAACTAAGATTGTCTGCATGCTTTGGTGAAACGAGGAGAGACCAATGAGAGGGTGGAAACATTTTTGTAGTGAATGCTAAAGGTCTTCCCCAGACACCAGCTCCCTCATCTGGGATGAGGAGACCATCTAGGAATGAGGAAGTTCTTGCACATCGCCAGAAGCAGAGCTGAAATGTGAAGAGCAGCCTGTTTCCAATCAAGGTCTCACACGCACTCGGGCTGCTCTCACAGGATGCAGAGACTGCCCTCCCCTGCAATGCCTTTTGGGTGGACTGTTGGAGGCAAAGGGTATCAGTAGCTCCTGCTGTTTGTGAGCAGTGGCCAAAAATTCTTGCCAACACCATGGTCTCCACTGGGCCACCCTCAATCACGGATTTACCCACTGCATGTGTCTGAGGCGGAGGATGTCTAGTGCTCTAGTGCAGAAAAGCAGGCAAGGCTTTCAGGGCTCTGAAGACTCTTGTGTCCTGTCTCCTGATGAGCATCTCTTGTGATGGACAACTGCAAAGTTCTCCTTATGGGTGAGGTTTTCTTGAGCCATTGACAGTTCCTGTAGCTTTCCTCCAGAGCATTTCCAGTGGACATCTTTTCTGAAGTTTGCTGTCCTGAGACTAGATGAGATGCTCTGGATAGGGCCCTGCCATGCTGACCAGAGCAGAAGGGTTACTCCACGGGATTTACATGTCAAACACACGTTTGTACAGCCCAGGGCAACATCTGTCCTTCGTAGCAGTCAGTCGCAGCTGACTCATGTGTCGTTTGCATTCCACCTCAACTCCCTCCATAATTTTTGGAGGAATTGTGGACAGTTTTTCCCCATCCTTATCTCTGCTGAATGGGATCCAATTTTTTCCCCAGATGTTTCCCCCACTGCCAAGATGCGAATTCAAGCCTGTCTTTGAGCAGGCCCTCCCAGATACATAGCAGCTGTGGATTTTACAAGCATGTGATCTATCTCATGGCCCAGGTTGTTAGAGCAAACTTTGAAGAAAGCTGGACTCACAACAAACACAGTGCAGCTCTGCTGGGTTAATCCCTCTGCTTTGACAGTGACCCATTGATAGTTAGCGTCCAGATATCGTATTTCTTTTGCATCTGCTATGTGAAAGTTTATTTAAGACCAGCCATTTGATGTCTTAGGAGGACGCTAGGCATCTGAAGCTTTACTAGTCAAGGCATGTAATGTCAGCGGCCTCTTTGCTGCCCATGCAGTGTGTCATAGAGGGAAATTAGCTTGGTTGGATGCAATTTATTTCTGATTAAACCCATATTAGCCTCAGACTTTGCTTTGTTGTCTTCTGTGCTTACGAATGGTCTGTGGCATTTATTCATTATTTAATTATGTTTCAGGCTTTTTTTTCTGGGAATCGTAGCTAACCTGAGTTTGCCTCCTTCTGCAACCCACAAGCTTATTACTTCAGGGCATGACGTTTGCTTTGTTCTCTCTGTTGCACACCTTGGCCCAGCTCGACAGAAGACACATAGGTCACTGCTAATTGTTTTGGCTAGTTCTCTAAATCCTTTGAGCTCAAATTAGTCAGGTGCTAGCTGGGCTTATTGTATCTGTCCAGTGATAGCTGCTGCTGGAAGTCCACGGTGTGTCAGTGTCTCCTGGATGCAGCAGGGGAGAAAGCTGCGTGAAAAGTAGCATGGAGGTGGTGTGGAGCAGCTCCTTGTCATGGTGTGGAAGTCGGGCAACGGTGACAGACTGAAAAACCTCTCTTGGAGTATATAAACAGGGAGCAGCAGCCTCTTCTGACAGGCTGGAATGCAGTGAGTAAACAGGGGGAATGCAGGTTGAAGGGAGAACCTGTAGCAGCCTTTTAGCTGAAGGTGGTCGCACCTAATGACCCACGAGGCTGAGGCCTGAGAGTCCGGACAGGAGGATGGACAGACAGGTGACCTCAGTGTCTCTTGGGAGTAAAGCAGCCCTGGCTTTTCTGAAACTTCCCCCAGTGGAAAGACTGTCCCTAGTTTTGATCTGCCTGAGCACCTTTCTGACTGCTGCAGTGATCAAAGCCCTAGCTAGCCTGGAGGTCTTGCTTGAAACCCTGGTTGGAAGGGATTGTTAGCCTCTGGGGCAGCAAACAATCTCTTCCTTTGACTTGTCTTGCTGTCTGGAGTTTTGCACTTCCTTTGTTATCCCAGCCATGGCCATTCAAGCCAGATGTTTTATACATCAGAGGATGTATGCAGGGGCAAAAACCTGATTTAAAAGAGATGAAGAGACATCCGTAAAGCTCCAGTCCACAAGAACCACACATTGGTTTAGGTTGGAATGGACCTTGAAGACCATTGAGTTCCATCCTCTCTGCCATGGGCAGGGACCCTTTTTAGGAGCTGGAGCAATATATACCCTGGCAGGCTGGAAATCAGTGTGCTGCTCAGAGAGAATCCTGCCATGTTCTGTTTGCTTCTGAAGATGCAGGGACTTCTGGCCTCTTCTTGCTCTTTCTTAGCCTTCCATGGAGTTGGTGATTTCTGACTCTGCTTTTTGCCTCCACCACCACCACCACATCCCAAAGCTGTTAGTACTTTGCTGTGGCCGAGGAGAGAATGGTCCCAGTGAGACTGTTCGGAGTGAA
The DNA here is from genome assembly GCA_013400115.1 of Rhinopomastus cyanomelas. Taxonomy (NCBI): domain Eukaryota; kingdom Metazoa; phylum Chordata; class Aves; order Bucerotiformes; family Rhinopomastidae; genus Rhinopomastus; species Rhinopomastus cyanomelas. The sequence goes on along the minus strand of VXBP01005300.1, from coordinate 178,494 downwards.
GGCTCACCAGCCCTTCTTGTGCGTTTGAGACACGTCCCTAATCTCAATCTCACTATCTGGCCTGTCTCCAAAGCCCATAGGGAGAGGCCAGAAATGTAGTTGCTGCAAAGCCCTGTGTTGGAGAAGCCAAATAAAGTGAGAACCATTTAGGGGAAAGAAATAAATAGAAAACAACACTGTCCTCTGATTAATTTTGCTCTGGGAATCCCCATAGTCTTAGATTTCTAGGCCTGGCCTTGTTTCCACTTCATACTCCCTCTCTGAAGAGCCTTTTGTCCTTGATTGCAACTATAAATAAATCATCATAGCCAGAAGTAGTCTTTTTCCAAGTCTACAACTCTAGTGTCCAAGCCCTTCAGTTTCCTGGAATTCGCTTCATCTTACCCAGAACTCGGGACAAAGAAGTGAAAACCGCATTCAGCCTGTATAGCTCTAGCTCCAGGCTAGAAACTCTTTCCTCCAGATAGTTCTGTCTGAGATCCAGACCTGGCCTGCAGAATTGGATAAAGACTAGTGTGTTAGCACCCTCCAGTCTCCTTGGAGCAGCGGCTCCCAAACCTCTCCCAGGCAGCCCTGTGAGTGAGTCTGGGGCTCTGTGCACTTCTGCCCCCTGGGCAGATCCTCTGGAACCAAACCAGCAGCGGCCGTGGGGAACAGACCACTGCAAATAACTGAGCTGAGGAAGGACCTTGTGCTACCTGTGAGCCAACACAAGGGCATCTCGTAAATTTAGTTTCTTGCTTGTTATTTAAGCTGATAACGGGGAAAGCAGTGACAGAGGAGAGGGTGCAGTCACTGCCCAGGTGAAACAACTGGAGATAAGCTGCCCTCAGTAGTGACTGAGTCAAGAAAGGGATTTGTTGGAGCTCAAAGAATCATGGAATCATTTAGGCTGGAGAAGATTGGATCTTTATCCAAAGAACAAGGTTGGGTCATTGAGTCCAACCGTTAACCCTGCTGTACCAAACCCACTGCTAAACCATGTCCTTAAGCTCCACGTCTATATGACCTTCAAACGTGTCCAGGGATAGAGCAGTTTTCAGCGCACGAAGGTCAGTGAAGAGATCCAAGAGCTGCCCTGGCAATGCTGCTGAACCTCTGTGCTTAGGTTAGTTTTCCCCAGGTCAGAGGAGAGTGGTGGGTATTTATGGTGGGCCAGACACAGCCTGGTTGTGCTGGGAGGAGCTGGGGAGGAGACAGAAACTCCCTTGCCTGTGGTAGGTGAGAGTTTAGGTATCTCCAGGATGGACTGATACCAGTCATAAGTTTATAACCGGCTTTCTTTTCTGCTGGTGAAAAATGATAGATGAAGCTTGTCTGCTGGTGCAAATGAGCCTTTAAATAAAAAGGGGAGTGAACTGGGAGTGAAAACTGCCCTGTAAGCATAGTGTATTAGTCTTTGTTTCAGCTAATTCCCTCATTGTCACAGGAACATGTGTGATGGTCATAGTCATCCTTGTGGATTGTCCTCTTGTTCTTCAAAGATCATTAAACACAATTACGGGAAAAGAGATCTTTGTTTCTGAGCAACACTCAGCTTTTATATAAGTGTTCCACATTTTCTTTAAAATGCTTTACCAGTTGTAGCTAATTTTAACTGTTTGGTTGGCATTAATGCAAGCCAGCCTTTTTCTGCCTACTGATTCCCATTTGTTTTCGTGGGAATTCAGTGTCTGGGTCCTCAAGTCACCTTCAAATACGCCGGCTTCAGACTGCGTTCGCCTCGTACAGCTCGTGCTGCTTCATGTCTTGGGGTGAGAATGCTTCTGGTTTGGATAGTGATGGTAAATTCCTAGGGGCCTCTGTGAGGGCTGGATTTCACATGTCTAAGTGGAGAGAGGATCTGCATTAATGAAACTCATTGTTTTTTTCCCTATTTCTGCTGCTTGGTCTCCTGGTTGCTCCTCTGTGGACCTTGGCTGGCCCTGTGAGCAGGCGACCAGGACTGCCTTTGCTAAGGGAGTTTCAGAGCCAGAGGAGAGCTGTGTTTTGGGAAGCACTGAGTTTGGTGGCACAGAAAAGGGAAGAAAATAGGGAGTTTCAGAGCCAGGCATTGAAGGAGGCATCATCTGGACAGGGACTGGGTGAGCAGAGACAGCAGCAGCTGGGCTCTAACTCAGGTTTGACCCTGCAGCTTATGCATGTCAGGGCATGGACTGGTGCCTGTATTTGTTTGTAAAGTACCTTTGCAATGACAGTGGTTTTAGTGACAGTAGTGGCTGTCACTAAACAAAGGTCACTTTCCTTAACAAAGGTCTCTGTTGAGAAGCAGTGGGCTTTTAAGGCTACTGGAGGCCAAGGAAAAAATAATACTGAAAAGGTATAAGGCAATGAGAAGTGGGGCAGGACGGGCTGGTAAGTGGAAAGTATTTCTCTTGATGAATTATAAATGAAAAGAAATGTGTTCCTGGGCTTTGAAATTTCTGCAGCATTTTTTTCCCCATCAGAAATGCTAATACCTAAAAGAAATTAAATTAAAAGAAATAAATAAGATCTTAAGCAGCTCCTCCCTTCAGGAAATGAGCTCTTCCATCTCTCTTTTCTATGAAAATGTGTATTTAGAAAATAAACTGTTTTTCTGTTTGAAAATAAAACAAACTATCAAATATAAAAGGTTGACCAGCTCTAGGTGAGTCTGGCCTTGTGCTTAAGGCACTGATTTTGGACTGAGAGACCTGGCTTTAATTTCCACTTCGGCTGCAAACTTTTCCTGTGTGACTTTGGGCTAATCCTTTAATCTCACTTTGCTTCTGTTCCTCATCTGTCAGATGAAGCTATGACTTCCCCACCTCACAGGGGTGTTATGAGAGTAAACACGTCCTGCGTGCCCTGCTCCTCACCTTCCAGCCTGCCTCTCTCCTGGGGAAGGGGGGTATGGTCTGTGCTTTGGGAGCTGCCAGGTTTGCTCCTTCCATGGCCATTGCACAGAGCGGTGAAAGCAAGGCTGGGCAGGACCCCCAGCAGGTCTGAGGTGTCCTTGGGAAGCAAGGAGCAAGGGAAGAGAAATGCTAAGCACGTGTGAACCAGGGGAAGGATAAAGCTGTTGACTTCTGTTTGTTTTATTTTTGTTCCCTAAGATTTCCCTGTGCTTTTTTCCACCCCTCAAACCAGCACTCACAAAGTGTCCGTAACACTCTAATGGCACAAGAACCGGCCTCGGCTAGGGCTGGCTGCTTCCTGAATTAGTCTCCATTTGCAGCAATTACCTTCTTTCCTTTCTAGCCAAATGTTTCTGTGAGCCTGAGGCCCAGCTAATTTTTTTTTGTCAGCTCTGGTTGCACTGGGCAGCCCTCCCTTCCATACGGGAAATATAGAGATGCCATTCAGGCACCTCTAATCCTGCTTTCACTGCTGCATTCATTAAAACATTCCTTTATTTATTTTAATTTTATTCTCTCCTCCCCACCACCTTTTCTAAACAACCACTTGTATTATGCTTTTAATTGCCTTTAGATTTCCCCTGTGTAACTTCTCCGGCGTCCGTGTAGCCGTAGGCAGAGCGCTTGGTGCTGGGAGCCCTGCACATGGTCTGTGGGCTCGCAATTGACTCAGTGGCGTGCTGTGAATGACTCAAGGATCCGTGGGGATTGCTGGGGGTGGACAAAAGGGCAGGAGGATCGAAACCAGGGGTGGAGGGGGTGGACAAGAGGGAAAAGCCACCACTCTGCTCTCCCTGTACATCAGTGGAGCATCTCCCCTTGGTGCAAGGAGCAGAACAGCTTGAACGGAGAAGCTGGGCTGCCCTGCCAGGGCTGGGGGGCAGCGGTGTCTGCGTTGTGGCTCTGTGAGCGTGAGCCGTAATACGGCCTTGTGCAGGGATGACTTCATCTGTTTCCATAAGATTGCTTTCTCCCTCTCCCTTTCTTTGGCTGGTAATTGAGAAACACATGAGCTCACCTCCTAGGAGCGGAAAATGAGAACCGCAAGAGGAAACGAGCTGGAAAGTATACATGGGGCCGGAAAAAAAATATAGATTAGGTGGGGGGAAGGCAGGGATGGTATGGAGAAGAAAAGGGATTCCTGTCACATGGGGTCATTGCCATACAGGACTTGCAGCACCTCCTGCCATTCTGCGGGCAAGGGCAAGGCTGGGGCGGCCCCACTGACATCTCTGTTACCACACTTCAGCCTTGAAGGCATCCCCTGGTCACAAAGGGGCCAGGGAAAAAGGCTGGAGACCACAGGATGGTGGTATTTCATCTGTAGTGTCTTGGTGAAAACACAAGCCATTGCAGCTTGTGGGACCTGATGGTTTAAGTGGGAGCAGAGGGTGAACCCACCTAGGTGGGAGGACTGTAAAGCACTGTGGGGAGAAGAGGGAGAAGGAGTTAATCTGCCTAAGGAGAGTGAGGCAGAGCTCATGGTGAGGGTTGCAGGTTGCTGGTGGTGAGAGAACTGCTCAGTTGGGCCATGCTCTCTGGCCTTGGATCCTGCTCACAGGCAGGAAAACAGTGTCTGTTCCCACCCTTTTATCTCTTGTTTTGTTGTCTTCTGTTTTTACCTAAAGTAACCTCTAGAATGAGGAGAAAACAAGTGCTTCTGGAGGTGGGCTGTTCTCAGTTTGGCTTCCACCTGGTTTCTTGGCTTTTGAAATGGGGATGTGTGACAGAAGAGGTGGTTTAATGTGATCACATTGGTGAGAAGAGACTTGTTCCTGCAGTGCCTTAAGTTTCTTCCCTGGCACCCACTTTTCTGTTTCACCATGTGTCCTCTGCTTGTTTTCATTCCTTGCATTAAGGATGTCTCACACCTTTTCCTGCTGCTGCTGTTGAGGTGCACTTTGGGAAGAGACCAGCTGTCTCCTTAGAATTGGCGGGGGGGAACGGGGACTTGAACTGGTGAGTACTGATCTAATGTCACCTACCTGAGTGACCTCTTCATTTGTTGTCACCCAAACACAACATACTGCAGCCAAGACACAACAGAAGAGAAAGAGGGATGTCAAATGAGTAATGCTAATTATCTCCAGAAAGCTGAGCTCTAGGGAGTCCTACACACAGCCAAATGCAGATGAGGGCTGCAGAAAGCTACTGAACCAACTTTAGGATCTGTGGAGACTTTTCAGCGTGTCCTGTGTGATACAGAGAGCTGCTGAAATTCACCCAAGGTGCTTGGAACTTTGCAAATTAGCTCTCCATTCATGATCTACGTGATCTCGATTTCAAAGTCTACATTGAGGCAGGATGGGGTTTAGGACCAGCCATTTTTGGCACGTGTATCCTTCTCTTTTGACCTGCTCCACCTCTGTATTGGTGATTAAAGAGGTTTTTAATCTTTTTGCTTTTTTTTTTTTGTTAAAAAAGAGTATTTTAAAGGAACTTGTAGCTAAAGGGAGGCCTGTGCGATGTGTTAGGGCTTAGGTCTGTGCTGACACAAGTGGGTGCCCCATACACGTTATATACTGTTTATGTTTCCATTGGATTTTCTTTCCCCTTCTCCTCACCTTTTTTCTTTTTTTTCACAGTTTTTCCTAAGTGAAACACTAATGCAGTAATGTTCAAACCCACAATGTTTGAATGGCCTCTAAATTAGGCAAAACAAGCTTGCCCAGCCCTAGTTGAACAGACTGGACTCATTTTCTAATTCATGCACACTCTGTTCATTTTGCCCTAATAAATACATTTCTATCCTGCACTGGGAACACTGGGGGACCTTGGAAAGTTTGACGCTAGCAAAAGAGGGGCAGGTGAGCAGCGAAGAAGAGGAGAGACTGCAGTGGTATCCAACATGCATCTAGCTACCTGACAGAAAAGGACATATCTCCCAAACAGGTGTTGCATTTAAAGAAGCCAATGTTGGAGATTTAATAAGAACCAAGTTCCTTGGATGTCACTCTTTGTTTTTCAAGAGCTTGGCCTTCACTGGAGAAACCCAGAAGGTGCTGAAACTACAGTCTAGTGGCATTTCTGAGAACTCGTTAAAGATGGGCTGGGTTTTGACCCAATTTTAGGTCTTGGAGCACAGGTCTAGTTTGCATTGGACCTGGCTGCTTTTATTCTTAATGCAGAGTATTTAAACACCAGCAGACTTGTTCCCTACAGTACACGTCACTCTTCCTGTAAGGACTGAATGGCTTTTGTTAGGTGTAGTTTCTTGGGATTCTGAAAATGATGGAAGCTGTTACTTCTAAATGTGGGGCACAGTTGTAATGAGGCTTATAGCTGTGGCTTGGCAGCCACAGTGGGTCTTAGAAGAGGTTCATGTGCCTGACAAAGCTTGGCATCCTTGTCCCTGTGTGTGTACCTAATACTGACCTATGGATGTCACCACATTCTGTATTCGCTGTTCTGCTTCATGCAGGTTGCTTGGAGCTTGGGAGGGTCTGTGGCCCAGACCTTGCAGTTGTCTTTCCTGCTGTGAACTTGGTAGTGGGCCATGAAGAAGACAAATGGTTCTGGCAGTAGGAGTTCCCTTCTGACTGATATCTGTCCCAGGGAGAGAGCAGATGATGCACCTGGTGTGGAACGGAAGCACCACGAGTTCACGTATAGACTGAATGACCTGAGTGCGTGGCGTATTCCGTCCTATTACAGAGGGTTGTGGTGCACACCAGCCCTCTGCCGTGGGGTGAAATTATATGCTTTGCCTAACCCACAGGGTTCAACCCTGATCACAAGCGTTTTACAAGGCTCAGATGCTTTAATTTAGAGACCCAGTTCTGCAAAATGAAAATGAAAGGACTCTGCCTCCCTTGACTTGGAAAGCTAGCACCAGGCAGCTGTTGCCATGCAGCTTCTGATCCGGTGGTGCCTTGTTTGTGGGACTCTTGCAGGGGACAGTAGGTTGGTGTGTCCTCAGTGCCAGTCAGGAAAAGTGGTTTCACTCTGGAACCATTTTCTCTGGTCACCTCCTCAGGAAGCAAACAGCTTTAGAGTAGGGTGCAGGTCTGTGGTGTGGTCGCTACTTGGTGTTACCAGGTCTAGACTGATGATGAACCTGTTTGCCCTTGCGTGGGCTCACAGTGAAGACCCAACCTTTTCCGTGAAGCACACCAAATGATAGCATGGCCTAAGATCAATATTTATTTCTGCCTGCTGTGCCTGCTCAGGCAGCCTTTCTACCTTCAGGCTGTAATGTATGAATCACAACCTGTTTGCCTGGCATTTTAAGTCTTTGCTTGGCTAACCAATGTCTCAATACCTTCGTTTTTGCCCTGCTTTCCTCTTCTTCCCAGCCTGGCATGTCTTTTTAAATTCTTTTTTAATTTTATTTTTTTGTTAGGCTCTTTGCTTGGAAAAAGCAGGCTGTGCCTTTTCCCTTACACACCTGCCCTCATCTGTGCTGGCCACTCCAGTATTTTAATTTCTTTTTCATGGGCCCATTGCACGCTTGTTGATCAGCTTTGCAGCTGAGGTCAAGGAATTTCCATGTCGTACTTGGAGAGAGGGTTTCCCCTTCACAGCCTCTGCCTCAACCAGGCACTGGTTCATGCAGAAATAGCTTGGCTGCTCTTGGAAATAGGTCTGTGTGAAATAATATTGTCTTTTTGAGGTCAGGAAAAAAAAGTCCTTTTATACAGTCATGCATACATTCTTAAAAAGAATTCCACAAAGCTTGGTCTGTTCCCCCCTCTCACACTCTCCTCCCACCCTACCTTTTTCCTAAAACACTGGAGAATTCAGCCTCGGAGTCTGACGGCACCGAGCATACAGCGTGTACTGTGCCTGTTGAAATGCTGGCTGCACATCAAAGCCTGGCTTAACACTGGCCTCTGTTGCTTTATGATGTCTTGCGCACGGTATGTTGGTGGTGGGGTTCCCCACTGGCAGACCTGTGGTGGAGAAGGAGGGTAGGTGCGATTAGGAGTAGGAGGTGTGGAGAGGAGCAGCTTGGGCATTGGGTGATGTGTGGTGAGTCATTGTGCTGGGTCTCCGAGGCTGGAGCAGGCAGCTTACGGTTGAAAGGTTGTGTCAGTAGCCATGGGGTTGTGTGGGGGTTTTGCATCAGTGTTGTTGGTTTCTCTTCTGGATGTGGCACTCCATGCTTCCTGGGAGAAGGGTAGGTGGAGGCGAACACACGTGAACTTCCATTACCCCAGGACCACTGGGCAAGTTCTTACTCGTCTGCTGCTTCCAGCAGGAAAGATTGACAGGAGTCACCTCTTTGGGGATGGACAGTTCCATTCAAGGACCAGAACTGCTGCCCTATGTGCATGTGCTTGTGGATCTGCTTCCATACGTCTGTGATGGCTTTCCTGGTGCCATGGTTCCAGTGCAGGCCCATAGTGATGTGCCTGAGTGGGCATCCACGTCACCAGACATGCACAGTGGAGTAATAAAGCCCAGTGCCAGGCTTGTGTAAGCAGAGGAAAGCCCTGCCATGGGTGTCCCTTGGGCACATTAATGGACAGCGGAGCAGGCAGCCTTGTGCTCTGTAATACGTGTGGGCAGGGTGGTTGAGGCTAAGTGCTGTGTGGTGTCATGCTTTAATGCTTCCCATGTGTTCTCACTATCGCCCTGACTGCTCTTGTTACTGCAGCTGGGGAGAACGTGGGGGAAATCCCTGAACACAAAGGAAAAATTGAGCTATTTCAGTGGCCACGCGGGTGTTCCTGCTGTCCTTGCTCACACACTCGTTCTTGACAAGGCGGGCAGAGCCATGTGCAGCTCGGGCTGACCTATATAGCAGTAACACCCAGCCCATTCTCCAAAGAGCTCGTTGGCCCTTGTAGCTAGGTAAGTGTGAGGACTGTGCACAGTGCTGTGCAGACCTGGCCTTAACAGAGGTATCTGCTGAGCTGCAGGCACCTGATACTGCTCTGTGCTGTTATAGGTGCCTGTGTGGTAGATGGAAACCCAGCTCTGTACCTACCAGACATGCTCTTGGATGGTGGAGTTGGAGGGTCTGTGTGTAACCTAGAAAAAATGCTTTTTCCACATGCTGCTCAAATCTTGTTCCTGGGCTATTGGCTGGCCCTTCTTGCTGGCCAGGTGCTGGGTTTGGAGCAGGGCATGGCAATGTTGAATGGGGCAGCTCTGCCCTGGTTAGGCTGTCTGCAGCCCAGCTGGCTGCTGTTGTAAGACTCACCTCGGGCCAGTGTTTGCCATCTGTCCCTTTATGCAGAGGACTGGGATACATGCTCTGACACAGCCTAGCAGCATCTTAGTGTCCTGTCTCTCACATGAAGGGTGAAGGAGGAAACCCCACAAAACACCTCCCTTACCTTTTCCAGATTCTTACAGGTTTTTAATCTCCCTTTTTGCACTTCTAGGTGCCTTTGTCTCTTTCTGCCTCTCCCTGCAGTCCTGCCAGTCTTGGGTTCCTCAGTGGCTATCTTCATTGCCTTTGGTTACTCTGTGTCTCCTCCTGGCCCCAGATGTTCAGTGCCTGCCCAGGCACACACATGTCATACACGTGTCATTCCTTCTCAGGTGGTGAGAGGCAGCACATCCATTTCTGCACACTGGCTTAACCCTCAGCCTGGCACCTTGTGGCAGCAGGTCCCGTGTGTTAACTGGGAGATCTGCAAAACCGTGGCAAGCTTTTTCCTGCTAGAATAATGGCTTTGGGGTTGTTTAGTGGCCACTACTTCTTTAGCATAAGAGGGCAAATGGGAAAACCTTTACTGCCTCCCTCATCGTTTTGTGCACTTCTAGCACAAGCTATTTTGAACCATTTGGACCTTAATCTCTCCTCCTGACGACCTTGGAAACCTCTCTGTGCCTCTAACAATTTTTGGCATCCTTCTCTGGCCTCTGTTGCTGCTATCCCTGCTCTGAAACGGGCCGAGCAGCCTTCAGCTCACTTCTCAAAGTGTGAACGTGTCATTGATTTATGTGGTGGCATTTATAACATTTTTGGTATTGTTCTTTATCCCATTCAACCTAACATTTTTGATCGGGTTTTTTTTTGATGGCCTCTGTGCATGGAGCAGATGTTTTCATTGAGCTGTCCGCAGTGACGCCTAGATCTTTTTCCTGAGTGGTTACAGTTAATTTAAAACCCATCAGTGTATTACCTCAGCAATCCCTTGATGTCACTGGTTAGAAGATCCCAGCTGGCTGCTGCTCTTAATTCTATTGCCTGTCTGTTTCCTATTATTTTTTATTATGCTTACGTTTACTCGCACACTGCGCCAGTTTTTGAAGTGAGGTGGGCACAGTCATTTACAAGTGGCTAGTGCAGGCTCTAAAATTCTTGTGCTCATGTGCATAAAAGTAATGTTTGTGCTGAGGTGTTTTCATAGAATATAAGTGCTTTTCCCAGAGCAGATACTACTGAGCAGGACCAGCACAAGAAAAACAAACACATGCGGCGTACGTTTGCACATGCCCATCTCTGAGAGCTCACCTCACTCACCGCGGAGAAATGCTGCGTGAAAGAGCAGTTGTACAACGTGCCCTTCTGGCTTGTGCCAACGAGCAGCCCATGCTGGGCAGCCCTGAGGTTTGACTCTACGCTCCTGTGTGTAAAATTGTGCGGCTTCAGTGAGCTGATGGGGAAGGTGGGGGGAATCCTGGATGCACAGCAGGCTGGAACTGTCAGCACAGGCTTAGGCAACGTAAGGATGCCCTTCGAGATCTCCGATGCGTTGTTTCATGCTTTATCTGTTGCACCATTGTGAAGACCTTTTAAATACCATATTCTACTTTCTTAATAACTTAAATAGTGCCCAGAGTCCTAGGGTGCTAACAGCAGGACACCAAGGGGGTGCTGTGGTCTGCCTTGGTCTCTGGTGAAGTCACACAGCCTGGAATAGGGCACGCAGGGACATTGCACTGGGTTTGCATTAGAAAGATCCATCTTCCATCCTGGAAGCCAGTGGAAATTTCTCTCTTGACTCCCAGCAGAGCAGTAGTAAACCGGTGTTAATGAGAGATACTGGGAGACTGCAGGAAGGAGCCAAATGCTGTAACTCTGCTTAATGACTGGAAACTTTGTGAAGTCACCTCTTGCTTTGAATGGCTTTGCAAACAACCTTTGGCAACAGCCATTTCATCTCCTGTTTTGGAAGCTGTGTGCCTCAGCTACTCTGCCACTGAGGACAGAGTTGCAGGAAGATGGGATGGCTTAAACAGGAAAACAGAAACACAGCTGCAGTATGGCAAATTTCCTACTGCGAGGAAGATGAAACCAGTCTAATTTTGCTGAACTGTGACTCAGTTCAGTCCAGAGATTCCAATACCATGCAGTAAATGTTATAAGCTCCTTTGAGGGAGGAAAAAACCCACTCTGATTCAAAGGCACGGGGAGGAAGTACCCAGCAAGAGACAGAGGTGGAATTGCCAGTAATGATGGATGAGGAAAGCCCACAGTAGGGTACTGCTGAGCAGGACCTGAGAGCAGAAGAGATGAATGGCCCTTGGTGACCAGGCTCTGCTGAAGCCTGCGTGACATGGGTAAGAATAAAAGCCACCCCCGTGGAAGGGGGGATGAGATGCGCTGTCGCCTCATTCCGCAGAGCTCCTGGGTGAGTGATGGATGGTGTTCTGAAAGGATGAAACTACGGTTGATTCTTGAGTTCCTGAAAGCAAAACTCATCTGGTCCCTCCCTGTGAAGGACAGGTGGCTCATCTGGCTGCATCAGTGCAGCCTGTGCCAAAAATGCTCGTGAGCAGTGTGCAACACCCATTAGCCTCAGTGGAGAATTGCTCCCATTAATCTTGAAGTAGAGCAAGAGCACCACAATCTGAAGTGTGGAAGAGACGAGTTGCCCGAGTCAGAGTTGTCCCTTGAGCTGAGGTCTTGAATGCAATGAGGATCAGCAGTCTGGGGACAGAAACTGATGCAGAGGTTTTTTGCAAGTGCTTAATTCCTTGATGTGCTCCAGCACACGGCTGTAATCACGGCCAGTTTTGCTAGTTCATAATGGCAATTCAGAAGGGTGGAAATCACTTTCCCAATGCACTTAATGCTGCTGAACCTTACAGGTGGGTGTGTGGTGGATGCAGTGAGGACATAGAGAAGACTATTGCCTGAGACAGGTCTTAGATGCTAAAGATGGAAATGGAAGCAATACCTCTTGCAATACCTCTTGCAAAAAAATACCTATTGCAAAACAATACCTCTTGCAGGGTTACGAGAGGTCAAGGTACTCTGGAGTGTTACTGATGTTTCGGGAATGTCACTTTAGAGCTGTGTGTTAGGGGTTGAAATACTCTGGTCTTCTGTTTAAAACCCACCTGGATGTGTTCCTGTGTGACTTGGTCTAGGTGATCCCCCTGTTGCAGTGGGATTGGACTAGATGATCTTTCAAGGTCCCTTCCAATCCCCAATGATTCTACGATACTGTGATGAGCAAGAGTGACTGTGATACCAGGTAAAGTAGTCGGGAAGCCTGGCTGGACCAAAGAAAACAAGAACTGTCAGAAGAAATTGTCTTGCTCTTCTTTTCAATCACATTTCCAACTTCTTCGTTGCCCAAGCAAAACCAGATGGAGTCTGCAGTGGCCTGAGTCCATCAGAATGTCTGTCAGCAGGAACAGACATGCAGTAGGGCACATTCAGTATGGGAATATAAAAGGTTGTGCAGAAACTTGCCGGCAGTGCTGGCTTGTAACTGCACTGGAAGGCCATTAGCAGGAGATGTCAGGCCAGCTCTGGCAATAATGAGGCTACATGGATTCAGAAAGCAGCTGAAACTCAGGCAGGTCTAGAGTGTGTGGTGGGAAGCCCTCTACTTCCTTTGAAGTCTCTGTCCTTGCTGGAGTAAACTGGCAGTCCTATACCAGACATAAGTGATTTTGCTGTTCTGCAGATACTGCCCTACTGCAGCACGGCTTCCAGTTGCCTGTGTTGAAACACATGCTCGTGTCTCTGTGATTCAACTCTTTGCTAACCCCTTCATACGCTCCAGCCGAGCAGAATATTCCTAGTGCAGAGCCAGACTCCTCGCACAGTGTTTCTGGTTGATGACCAGATTCAGAGGATATTCCTTTCTGCAGCAGCTCATCTCCATGGCATTGCTGCTTTCTTGCTTAGGTAGTGCTCAGTGGTCCATTCTGGGGTGGCAGCAGCCCTTTTCAGCCTGGCTCAGAAAAGTAAAGTAACAGAGGGCTTGCTGTGTCACACGTCGATGCAATTTGCCTTTTTAGGATTTCTTCATGAGCTCAAACCCACAGGAAGCTCTTCCTTCCACACCTTTGCCTGCCTAATTCATAGGAGCCCTCAACCCCAGAGCTGTGTGTGCTTAGCAAATGAGGACTCACAGATGCCATACTACCAGGAACGATGTGAACTGGGAATGTACTGGAGCCAGAGGCACTGTAACCTAGAGCCGTGCTGAACAATGTGGAAGAAATGCTGTCAAATCTGTGTCTGTGTGAGCTATTCTATCCCCAGCTAGCCCCCCTCCAAAAGTTTGCTCAGCATGCTGACTTTCCAGGAGCTTTCTTAGCGCTTGGAACAAGTTTACTATCTCCTGCCAGAATCAAGAGAGGAACATGACTGGCTGACGAATACCATATGGTCCAGGCTGGCCAGAGGAAACCTAATTGTATTTTGTTTAGCTTGTCTACTTAACTGGGTTTCTGTAACAGGAATGAGTTGGTTACATTTAGTTTCTTCTTTTCTGGTTTTTTTTTTCCTCTCCTTTTTTTCAGATAAACGGGGCTGATCCCTTCTACACAGGAGCTGTCCTGAGACAGCTGCGTATTTTGTCCTGGAAATGCGGGACACGGCTTTCTGCCACTTCCCTGGTGGAAGAGATCGGGAAGGGATGACTAAAGGGAAAGGCAGTTGCCAACAGGAGCAATCACAAATTGCAGGGCTAAAATCTCACTCTAGACAAGGAACATCCAGTTCTGAGAATGGAACAAAACTGCTCACGCTGACCAAAAGGTTCTCCTTCTTCTCTTTTTTCACTTGCTGTTAGTGCATCAGCATGGGAAAAGCGTGTGCTGGTGACCTGGCAGTGGGAGCACAGCGCTGTGGGTATGAAATGCCTAACTGTGCATTTGCTCTGTGTGAAGTGGCTTAAAATTAGAGCTTCATCAGGTTGCAGATGCTAAAGACTGATCTTTGTTTTGAGACCATCAGGGCAGGGTGATGCCCCTGCAGGGTGTGGATCAGTTTGTAAAGAGGTGGGTGTTGGTCTCTTCTCACAAGTAACAAGTAGTAGGATGAGGGGAAATGGTCTCGAGTTTCACCAGGGCAAGTTCAGGCTGGACATTAGGAAAAACTTCTCTATTGAAAGGGTCATCAGGCCTTGGAACAGGCTGCTCAGGGAGGGGGCTGAATCGCCGTCCCTGGACGTGTTGAAAAGTTGTGTAGATGGACATGATTTAGCAGTGGGCTTGGCTGAGTAGACTAATGGTTGGGCTTAAAGGTCTTTTCCAACCTAAGTGGTTCTACGATTCCGTGATTCTATGCTGAGGTGGTCTGCTGGGCAAGGTTCAGTTTCTAGCAACACTGAGCCTCTGATGGAGGAGCACTGATGGAGCTAGAAGAGGACTCTTCTCTCTTATCCTCTCTATTGCACTACATACACTGCATCACTTGGAGCTGGTCACCTCTTGATGTTTTTTTTGCCTCTAACCACTCTAAATGATTAAGAGGAGGCACCATCTTACATTGCCTGATTGTGCAGCATCTATCTCAGCTCCACTTGAGGAGGGGTAGAGCAGACCACTGGCATTGCCATGTTGCCTGTAAGATTTGTCTCACCTAAAGACAGGAAAGCATGTACCCAGTTGTCATCTTCAAGTTGGAGCACGTAGACATGTTCCTGGACAGCATCAGCAGGGTCATTAACAGGGACGTGCAGCAAGCTTTGCAGCGGCTAGGAAAGAGTTGTAAGTAGTAAGTGTTTGCTGTCCTGGCAGGCGAGCAGAAAAGGGTGGGGACCTTCATTTCTAGCTGAGCAGGAGATGGGAAATGGAGCTAAAACACCACTGCCACTTTAAATGGAACTCTTCCCTCCCCATCTCTTATTTATCTTATGCCTTCCTGTTTACAGTGTCATTTCCCAAAACTCCCATCCTGTAGAGGTCAGGTCAACCCAAGGTCTGCCCCATTTTTGAGCACCAAATTGGTGCAGGTGTCTCCATCTAATGCCACCCAGGAGAGGTGGGTTTTTGTCTGCTTTTCCTTTCATAAGCTGTGTGCTGCTGTGCCACAGCGAAGCGATGGGCAGTCCTATTGGAAGACAGAAGTTGGCACAGTTCTTGACTTGTTTCTCCGAACCATTCCCCCTGTCCTTTCACTTCTGACACACTTGTTTACCCAAGGGCTGCCTGTGCCCTGTGTTGTGCCATGTGCTTGGCTGCCCACGCAAGCTGAGCCGCGTGCTGAGCGACCCACCTATCTACATACTCATAGAGGCTGAATCACCCTTTGAAGTACACTCATAGCCACGCTCGCAGATGGACTCTGATCCTTGTGAGCCAGACTGAAGTTCTCTTTCAATCTGCCACCCCTGTATCTTCAGGACAGAGGATGCTCTTCCCTTCTGGAGAAACACAGATTTTTCTAGTGTGCTTGGTCCCATTTGTTCTCAGGGCTGTGGGGAAAATATGGTGACGCTTCCAGCCATGTTTGGAGGGTGCCAGCGTGCCTAACTCTGGGGCCTGCTTTTGGCAGGGTGAAAGACCATCTCATCACTATTTAATGGCTGAATTTCCAGTGTGCATCCTTGGCACATCCCTTCCCTGGTTCTCATTCGAAGGTTTGTGATGACCACCATGAGAAAGTTTGAGGCTAAGCTCTTGCTGGATGCTATCTGTCCCACGCTCATGACTTGGAATATGCATGGTCCTACTGATTCTATGACCTGCACATGTCAGATAGGGGCTCCCTGATAGAAACATCTTCAAACCAAAGCAGCCTGTTGCCTGAACATCCCCTGTGACTGCCCTGTTCAGCATGCAGAGCATTAGCTCCCTTCCTCCCCCCATCCCTCTGCTCTGATTCCTCTACCCACGTTGGACCATTTAAGAATTAATGAAGGCCAGATGCATGTTCTGCAAATGTAGATCACTGCATTTTGAAGTAGATGCTGGCTTGATGCCTTGTTGTCCTTCAAATCCTCAGTACAGCTAATAACAACCAGAGGCAGCCCTCCTTGGTCTGAGGTAGAGCCCACCTCAGCAGTGACGTCCCTGTGACCGCAAAGGATTTCTCAGGGACCTGGAGAGGGACCAGCTTTTGGCAGTGGAGTCCTAGGATCTGGTTTCGTCTCTCACCAGTATTGGCAGGATGAACTTGGTGTGACTGAGCTGTCCAACAGGGAGGTGGCGAGCAAGGCCAGCACTGGATTTCTAAGGGGGAAGGAAAGAATTTGGTGTATTTTGGTGCACGTCAAAATAAGGGATGGATCCTACTGGCGGGAGCTGTCCATGTGTTGAGATAACGGAGCAGATGTACTGCATGGCTCTTGCAGCCTTGTGCTGCAAGGTCTCTTGTGAACTACTGACCCTCCAGGCAGGAATGGGTCAAGGCAGGATGGAGCGTTGCTTTTCAGACTGTGATCTGACCTGCTGAACTGCCATTGGCACAGCAACTGTGATGCTCTGTTGCATGAGCAGAGCTCTTCTTCTCATGAGGTGCCTCTTAGCCATCCATCTCTGCTGACTGATGGATCCAGGAGGTTGTTGCGGGGCTTTTCTCTGGTTGTCTTTGTGCAAGCACATGGCGTGAGCAGGGGGCTGTCCAGCTTGGTTTGGGCATCTCTGTGCAAATGTGAGTGTGAGAATCTTAGAAAGAGGGGGACCTCTACAACTTGAAAAACTGGTTTGTATTGCTTCTTGGACTGAGGGAGTTTGGAAGCCAACTTTTAGGTCTAAAACTCTTTTGGGTTTGTTTGTGGAACAAGATGAGTTTTTGCACACAACTGCTTTACCCTGGATGGTGCCCCTTGGCAGGAGGCTGGAGGCTGGCAGGCAGAGAGAACCTGCAGCGAGGTGTGGAGCTGCGTGACTCCACTTATCGCAGCTCTGCGATCTGCGTTCAGAAGTGGTTGGGCCAAGATCCTGATCCATGTTAGTGACCCAAACTGGAGTTTGCAGTGACTTATGGGATGGCCCTGTGGCTGCTTGTAGCAGCTCATAATGGATATTTCCATCAGCCTCTGGCATTCTGGGACTTGCGCAGCTCCCTGGTAGTGGGTGGGATCTCTGCAGAAATAAACCCTCAGCCCCAAACAAGCCCAAACTTCTCAGATATTCAGCACAGAACCTTCTCTCTTTTTCCCTTCTTTCCCCATCCCCTTCAAACATACCTGTGGGTAGAGGTAGTGTTATTGGAGCAGCCTATTTGACTGCTATAATATTTTCCACTCGGATCCATTGACTTCTATTTCATGTTTTCGTTGGACCGACACCTTTTGAGAGCAGTGAAAGCTGCTGGTATTTGCATAGTTGGAGACAGTGTGTCACCCTGCTATCTTTTCTGGGTTTCACCTCTAGAAGGCAGTGATGACATGTCTGTATACCCTCACCCAACTGAAAAGTGTGTCTCCAAGTCCCTCTCAGAGGGGGGTCCTTTACCTGACAGCCTCTGTGTACCACCCAGTGTGCCCTGAAGTAACGCAGCCCCATTTTAGAGCGTGCGCAGGGCAGACGCGTAAGGAAGGTGGGAATGGCCAATTTTCTAAGCCCTTTTCTAGGAAAGAATAATTTTTGCTCCTCTGATGACAGAAACAAAGGAGAGTCTTTGTTCTAGGTGTGGGCTGTTTGAGTGTTTTTTTCCTCCTTATCTGTGATGTTCTGGCAAGATCATAAAATTCAAAAAGTAAAGAGATGTCCTACGCAGGGTTGAGAGCCCTGACACGTCCCACAAAACCCATTGTCTTGTTTTGAACCCCCAAAGGTGGTGCCGAGCCTGCAGTTCCTCCCTCTCATTTCCTAAGGGTCTCCCCTCCAGTCCCCTGTCCCTGTATCTGTCATCCACTGGCTTAGGAGAGAGCAACCTGGGGAAGGACAAGAGCTGCCTGAGGAATAAATGTAGGACTCTTGATGCAGCTTTTCTCATTGAGACCATTACTTGGGGTTGTTTTTTTTTTCCTTCTGTTGAACTGCTGCTTTTCATGAAACCTGCAGGACTAAAGAATTTTAAAAGCAATTAACAGATAGATAGGATTATACCCTCGGCTGTGTGGTAAGCAATTGTTTTCTTTGCCCAGAAATAAGGTCCCTTTAGGAAGAGAAAAATAGCCACAGAATCTGAGGTGAGAAAAAGAAAATAAAACCAGATCCAGCGAGGTGGGAATTACCATTTCATGCTTCTGAACTCTGGCATCTCTTGTTGAATATCATCGTGGAGCTTGTGATGTTTGTGGATTTTATTTGAGACTTGCGGTCTTTATTTGAGCTCCTGGAATCAAGAGGCTGAATGAGATTCTCAGCTTTCTATTTATTTTTATTTTTTCTAAACTAGCATTTCCAGCTCTCTTGATCCTGGAAGAAAACAACTTCACTCGAAAATATGAAGCCTCCAGGGTCTAAATGAGAAAACAGATGAAAAATACTCCAAATATTTTGGGGTTGGTTAAGTCTTATTATTTTGAAGCCTATATCACTCTGTTCTAGGGCCACACACAACATTTTTGAAAGCTGAAAGCTGGCAGCGCTCAAGCTTTTCATCCAAAGGCTTTTACAAAGTGCTTGAATGTTAGCGGCTCTAGTGACCGTGGAGGGCGTGGGGGGCACTTTGTGATCAGCATCTCGCAGCCCCATGGGTTCCAGCATCATGCAGTCCCTGCCCAGTAGTGTTTGCCAACCAGCCTAAGTGAGAAGACCCACCAAAACACCGTGTCCCCTCTCCTGTTTCCAGCTCCCCGTCTCTAAGGAAGCAGTAAGCGAATCACCCGTGAAGCCAAAGACAGGGGTAGGAATGCAAATCTGATTTGCCACAGTTATTATGAGACCCACCGACAGCGTGGCTGTGGCAAGAGCAGAGAGGCAAGAGCAGGTCAGAGCCTTGTCATGCCCTGGGATGGGACCTGTGGGCCGACTGCGTGCGGGACAGAGCCCCGACAAGAACAGCTCCTGCAAATGGAGATAAACAGGGGCTGTGCAGTGCCAGTCGCCAGTGCTCCTCCTCACCGTGGTGGTTGCTCCTGTTGTTGTTTCTGCTTTTAAAACAATATGCAAGGACCCATCCAATATCCTAGGGCTTTTGTTTATCTAGATTTTTATGAGGAGGAAAAAAAAAAAGAGGAAAAAAAACGAGAGGGGAAACACATGCATTCCTTCCAACCAGAAAGTCATGAGTTTTGATTCAGTCTAATTACACAAGTGATATTTTTATAACCTCTGTGAAGTCTCCTTGCTTTCTTGGTGTGTCTCCATTGTTTATGTGAGAGTGGCCAGGTAGCCAAGGCAAAGTAGCATTGCAAGAAAAATTCCCTTGGCCACGGAATGTGCTGCACTCTCTTTTTGGCTTCATAAACAAGCCTGTTTTCCTGGTTTCAGACCTCTCTTAGGTTCTTTTGTTGCCTCTTCCTCTAAACCAGGGTTACTCATATTCTGCCCAGCCCTGGGCCATGTTGGCAGCTTCATAGCATCCCTTAAATATGCACCAAGTAGAACATAATGGGGCCAGATCTCCAGTAAATTAAATCACTGTTGCTCTCTCTCTGGTCCCCTTCTGTTTGCAGTGATGAAACAGCCCATGTGGGCCTCTCCACTCGCTGGGATGGGCAGCCCCTGCCCAGCCCTGCTTTTCCCCAGTGCATATGGGTAGGGCCAGGCTGCTTGGGAGGCTGCAGGGTGGAGGGAAGGTGTGAGGTGGTTGAATTCCAAGTGCTGTACTCTGTGGTGGCCTGTCTTTCTGAGCAGCAAGGACGTAGTAAAAAAGTAGGAGCACAACTTCTGCTTTATGTGTCCTGAGCAGGTATTGCTTGTGCAGTCGAGCGACCCTCAGAGATACTGCCCTGTTTTGGATGGAGCTCTGAGCAACCTGATCCAGCTGAAGATGTCCTTGCTCAGTGCAGTTGGACTGGATGATTTTTAACTGGATGATTTTTAAAGGTCTCTTCCAACCCAAAACATTCAGATTCTGTGAGATTACTTCTGTGCTAGCCAACAGCCCAGCTGTCAGCTGCACACCGTTGCCTCTTGGAGATCTGCTTTCGCTTTGCTGAAGACTGAGGTTTCCCAGGACAGTTGTCTGTGCTCAGATTCAGTATTTGGAGAGCTAGAACGAGTCAGGCTGCAGTAATGGCATAGTGGGGTGAGGGATGGCACTGAGAGAAGCAACAAAGGGAAGAAACAGCAGCTTGGGCTCGTGGATAGACCTGACTCAAGACAGACAGACAGAGCTACTGAGTTGTCGTGTATTCTGAGCAGTGTCAATAGGTTTGGTTTGCTTTGACTGGCCTTGATTGCTCATGGGTTTTGTGGTGTTTGCCAGCAGCAAGGATGGTGTTGGCAGTGGCTGTGAGTATCAACGCTCACACCTCTTTGGCAGTGTGTTTTACGTTCTCAGGGGTGCAGGTGACTTTGTGGTGTGGGTGTTCAGCTGGCTGGAGCTGCATCTAGTCACCACAGGGCAGGGTTACTCTGGATGTGCCAGTGGGTTCTTGGGACCTGTTAGGAGTGGTAACATGAGCAGGAAGGAAGATGTTGGTGCCTGCAGATAGCCACCATTTATGCCATATCCTTGCATAATGGTGGAGACTTTTGCTGGTGATGTGGCTGATACTGAAGTTTGCACAAGGTAGGCAAAAATCTTACTCTTCCTGAAGAAGGTCTCTGTGACTATTTTGAGTTCTTGTTTGAGACAAGCAGTGTCCTGGTTCACATAGCAGCAAGATGTGTCTTTTCTACAGGGACTGCCATCAGGAGGTGAGGGAAGAGAACATCTGCCTCAAGATTCGTGAGCTGCCACGTGTCTATGTTCCTTCTGGCCATCTGCTCAGGAACCTGGAAATTATTGTGGCAGGACAGGTCCGTGGTGTGTCTGTGCTGTGAACAGCACTGCTGCTCTTAAGGAAGGGAACACTCAATTCAGTGGTCAGTTGTGTTGTGTTAGGAAAGGTCCCTCTTTAGCTTCAGCTGTCGGTCAAGATGCTCTGCAGTCTAACGAGAGTGGCGTAGAGACCTGCTCAGGCTGACGTGAGCACAGGCACTGTTGCACAGGCAGGTTGCAAACTGCCTTCTCTGCAGTTTTCACAGGTGGTGGCTGGGCTTCATGTATCTCCCTTTGTGCTCCTGCTCACCTGCAGTGCTGACCCTTTGGAACCCACGTGATGCTGTATTAACTCAGCCCAGATCCTAAGGCAGTAATTTCCACAGGTTTGGTGTTTTGTCACGTTGGGTCTTGAGACCCACACCCATTGCTTGAATGCTCCCCCAAACCTTAGCCCCTTGGGCATGATGCCTTTCTACCAAGACAGTGCAGCCTGGGTTCCTGGTGCTAGGACCTTCCTGCACTATGATTGTCTCTTCTCTACTTCTTCACCTACCTTTGTAGACTGCAAAGCTTTTGAAGAAGGCTTCAAAACCAAGCTTGCTCATGGTTGTTCAGTTACTGTTGTAATGTCAGTAACAAATTGCAGATACTTGTTGCTTCATGCTTGCTGCTGTTGAAATATGGAGTAATTGAATTGGTTTGATTGGAAGAGACCTTTATGATCATCAAGTCCATCTGTTAACACAGCACTGCTAGGTCTCCACCAAACCATGTTCCTCATACCACATCTTTTAAAACCCTTCACAGATGGGGACAGCACCATGGCCCTGGGCAGCCTCTAATGCTACCATTTGTGTGATGGGCTGTCATACTTTCATTGTAGTACTAACTCTTCTCTTGGATGGTGGTTTGGATGGTGTGGAAATAAGTGGATGTTCTCCAAATGTAATTTTTTCAGAGTACTGCCTTAGGAATGACCTGGAGCTTGTTGCAGAGGCATGGGAAGCAGTGAAGGCTGGGCTCAGAAAAGAAACAAATTCAAAGAAGAGAGGAAAAATGTATTAGTAAAGCTTCAAAGATGGGTTCCTGGGCTTGGACGTGGCATGAGAGCACGTGTGAAAGAAGGTGAAGACTCGCTTAGGAGTATTGGAGAAGGAGGCTGTTCACCTGAAAGGGTAGTGTTCATCTTGAGGAGACCATGAGGAGGAAGATTTGAGACAGGCCATGGTGGGAAGAGATGGAAAGATGGTGTGAGTCAGGGGCAAGGAGAGCCAAATTCAGCACTGCTTCTAAGCAGAGGAAACTCCACTGACATCTTATAGCTTCAGGCAAGTACCAGCAAAAACATCTGGGCTAGATCTTGAGTATTATAAATCTGCTTGGGGGCCATTGCCTTCAGTGGTGCCATGTGAAAGGTTTGACCCTCTGCTTTGCTTTCCTGCCTTCATCCTTGTCTGCTTTTGGGGTCCCGGGGAACAGTCTGGCTGAATTTGTGGGGGTCGACATGGAGGGATTCCTGATAAATGAGAAAAACACTGTCCTTCCATCCAGCTTCATCTGCCTGGGATTTCCGACCGAAAGGCCCTGACTAATCCCATCTGGCAGGCTGACCATGCTTCAAAGACTGCAAATCCTGAGACTTTTAACTTACAAACAAAACCATGCGTTAAAAAGAGAGAGAGAAGAAAAAAAAGGCATCTCTCCCCAGGGACAGGCTCTCGAAGTCCAAAACAAGGTCTCAGCGCTTGCCCTGGTGCTCGGGCTGACGCCAGTGTGTTTTCTGTCCCTTTTAAATCCGAGCTGGAGTGTTCTCGACTCCTCCGTTCGACACCTCTGGCTCCCTTATTCCCCTTGGTGAGTGGGGCCGGGGGGATGAGGCTGGAAGGGAAAGGCCAGAGCAGAGGAGGAAAGAAATGCCTGGTATTGATCCACCAAGGCTGGCCAGACTGCAAGAAATTCCAGTTTGTGAAAAATGCTGCGGTTTAGAGCATTTGTTTTCGTTCCGCAGTGGGATGAAACCAAGACTTTCTGGAAGGTGGGGGGAGAGGGGGGAGAGAAGAAGAAAAAAAATGACCTTTTTTAAAAGTTTTTTGGGTGGTTGTTGTTGAGGAGGGACTGCCTCCCTGCCGTTCAGATGCCCACACCTCGGGGCTGGACAGGCCATCATCTCCCAACTGTCTGTGCTCCTCTGGTAGGGGAGGTCAGGGACTGGGATGAAGGTCCCATGGGAGTGAGGGGAGACCTCCTTCTGCCTCCAGCCCGTCGTACTCTCTTGATGGAACAGAACCAAGAGGTGATAGTCAGGACAGTGAGCTGCCCCTGTGACACTCACGACGAAGCTTGGCAGCAGAGCTTAGCAATTGCCCATCCTTTGTGACCGCTCTGCCTGTGATGAGTTTTTGTCCACATAACTATGAAAGTTTCCCCAACGTGGGTGTGAGGAGCCAGCTGCACAGTTTCTTTGAGATGAACAAGGTCCTCTGACTTCAGCACTGTGAAAGAGAAAGGCCTTAACCCAGAGTTCATACAAAACAGAGTTTGGAGTGATTATAAAAACAAAAAGAAGACTGAAATACATGACTTTTTCCTCTTAAAATGAGACTGTGGCGTCTCCTTCTCTGGTGATATTCAAGACCCACTTGGACTTGATCCTGTGCAGCCTGCTCTGGGTGAACCTGCACTCACAGGGGCATTGGACTCCAGGGGTCTCTTCTGATTCCCACCACTCTGTGACTCTGCGACTCTGCGCTCACGTTTCCCAAAGGCCTGTGGTCTTGGGTAGCGGCAATTCATCGCAGGGAGGTGTAGGAGGTGAAAACTAGAGCAAAGATGAGACTGGAAGGCTTGAAGTTGTCCAATAGTAGGACACAGACATAGCATGTAACTCTTGTGACTTCCAGGTAGCCCATACAGCACGCTGAAGGCAGCTTACCGTTAGGTGAGCAGCGTCTCTGAGCAGAGGAGTGGTTATCGAGCCCTTCTGCATCTCTCCCAGAGTCAGAGAGCAAACTGGCCAGCAGAACTGGAAGTGGGATGATGCAGTGGTGTCCTGGAGGGTGCTGCAGAGGCTGTGATCCACAGACACTCTCTTGCTGTGTCTGCATGGTACTGGTCAGCTCCTAGATCCCACCATGTGAGTGTGCATGTGCCTCCCTGGTGCTGCCTGTGAAAACTCTCCCCACTGTCTGATGAGTCACTGGCATCCCTGTGCCTGACTTCAGCCCTGTCCCTACAAGCTCTAAGACCCACTCCAAGCTGTGTCACTGGGTAGCACTTTGGGCACGCTCTTCTTGCAGCCTGCAGCCCTTGGAACCTTCCTTGTCTATTTTCTAGGAGGCTAAAGCTCTCTTCTGGATGTCAGCAAGAAAACTATGTGAAGTGAAAAACAGAGGGAGAAGGAAAGAGAGAAAAAGCATCTGCTGTGAGTCAGAGGGCTCCTTCGGGGTCTGTGGGATTGTGGGGATGGCAGGGGAGGTGGAGGAGCATGGCTGCTATAGGCAAACCTCTGTACCCCCAAGCCACAGGCATGAAGGCTTGGAGCACACAGGCCTAGGAGCACAGTGGGACCTTCATCAGCTCCTTCCAAGGCACAGGGGCTTGCGACAAAACCTGAAGTGTCTGGTATTTTGATTGTCAAAGGCAACATCTTCCGAGGTAGAAGCTTTAGAGTGGCCACAGAGGGTAGAGCTGAGGGTGCTAGGTGAAGGCTACCAATGGAACAGTTTTATTCCTCCAAAAGACATTTCTTGGCAATGCCTATAGGCAATGTTTCTTCACTAGTTGTGAGCTTGTCTTGTTGATGGGTCCCCCAATTCCTGACACCTACTGCACCAACACAGCTGTCGGGATCTTCAGCTGCAGACCTTGGACCTTTCTCTATTATTGTGAAAAAAAGCTGTCTGAAATCTGCTGTGAACCTGCACCTAAAGATTTTCTGGCCTCTTCAGCCTCTCCTGTAATGGATGTTGGGTATCACTTGGGTAGGAAGGAGGACTTCCTGTCGATTGAGAACAATTATGGTTGACACTGTTGGGGGAAGAAGGCTAGCAGCTAAGTCTTGGCTAGCAGAGCAGCTACTAGGTGGCTACTTTTGAAGATCAGGATTGGCTTGTCTTGGCAAGGTAGCATCTAGAAGTTCTCAGCATGTTGCGGGCTTCCCAGCTTGGATATAAGTTAGTGTCTTCAATTTTCTACTGGTAACAAGAGATGGATACCAAGAGAAGACAGGCATGGGACTCACCACCATGGCTGGGTGTTCTACTGGAGTATCCTTGGTGCCATCTCCATGTGCAGAATCACTTCCTTTTTTCACATTGACTCTACCAGTAGGTTTCCCCATCACTGTGCCTGTGCTGCTGATGGGCTAAAGTGATGCAAAGTACTGCTGAGTGCCTGGTAGTACCGTGACCACCAAAGCACCTGAGGTTAAGGCTGGAACTGCTCTCCTGGTAAAGCTGAAGGCAGGGATAACATTTTGTTATATAATATGATGACTCGGCTCAGGAAGGAGTAGGGGGATTTTGTTTCCTTGGTCTTACTCTCAATTCCCTGTGCTGGGGTGTTACTGGGAGTGATACATATCTGTGTTTCCTATAGAGCTGGGAAAACTGTCAAATCCAGTGAAGATCTTGGTTTTGTAAAGTCACTTTTCAGGCACATTTTTGCTTGTAACTGAATTCTAAGTTTGTTAGTGGCTGTCCTTCCCCTTCTTTTTACCACACCCCCCCACCTCAAAAGGAACTGTCGATACAACTGTCTTCATACCATGTTCTCCTCTCCAAAAAGAAATGAAAGTTACGCTGGAGAGCAATTGTGATTCAAGGCAAGGGAGAATTGCCTTTGTGTCTCCTGCTTGTGAAGCATCTTGTGTAGCTTGGACTAGTACCTCTTGGGATGCTGTTGAGCCCTTCCTATCACAAGCCCCTGTGTTCAGTTACTTATGACCACCAATCTCTGTTCTCACTGGCATTTTTGGAGCCATGCATGAGTCAGGCTGGTTTTCTCCTGGGATGGTGTCACCTGAAACGCTTCAGCCCTTTCCAAGGAAAAACAAATGGAGGAAAATCCAATTTTTTTCCTCCATGTTTGAACAAAGGCAAAAGCAAAACAGGTATAATGTCACAGAGGCAATTTCCTGATTTCTTCCTCCTGAGTGAGATGCTGAGATGTTGCTTGAGCTCACTGAGGTGAGCTCCTTGTTTGTTAGGTGTTTGTTCCAGATGATTTGTCTGAGCTGAACTTCGTCCGTCCTCTCTGGAGAAAGACGGAGTGTTCAGTTCACCCATGTGAATGAAGGTGCCTAACAGAAGTGAAATGAATTGCGCCCTGGATGTTCATGACAGGGAAGATTGAGAACAATTCTTTGAAGTAGACTCCACAGTTTTAGGCAAGATGAGTTCAACCCTCTAAGGCTGAGGAAGAGCCTGCTGTTGTTCCTGTGAAAAGCTGATCATCTTCTGCTGTCTTACAAGTTTTGGAGAAAGAAAGATGTATCCACTTGGTTATGGTGGGGAGAGTCTGCTAAATGCTTTGAGTTCAGTCAAACAGTGCATCACTGTCATGTTCATTCCAAAGTGAGAGGGTGTATATCATCCATAAATGTTTCTGAAGGGACTCATGGTCCCTGATGCTAGGGAGGAGGTGAAGAACCTGTCTATCTCTCCTGTGGTCATGGTGGCTTGAGTTCTCTTGGTGTCCAGAAGGCAGGGAAGAGGGTCTGCAACCACAGCTCCTGGAATACTGGGAGCTGAATGTGCTGGAGAAGGCAGCGAAGGGACCAGGTAGACTCAAGAAGACTGGCATGGGAAGACAAAGGGTGAAGTGAGGACTTGCAGGAGATTTGGAATTTGAAATGCTGCTGAAAGCCATCTGGGAAGACCTGGCTGATACCAGGGGAGAAACTAGAAGGATGGGAAGACAAAGTGAGACTGAGAGCTGGTGAGAACACATGTGAGAAGGGAAGGCAGCTGAGGCTGTTGATGGGGCAGGGAACATCAGGATGGCAAGCAGAGGTTCAAAGTTCAAGAAGGACTAAGTTCAAGGAGACAAGAAACTCAGTTGTGTAGGCAGCACTGAAAGAGGCAGAACAACGACAGGCTGTGGGAGGCAGGCAGAAAACTGCAGGCTTGGATGAGGACCAGGGAAGAATAATCTGGGATGTCCTGTGGAAAAAACTATCTGTGTCACAATGACCATGTTCAGGGGAACCAGTTACCTCTGTGTGACTATCCAGGCTTTTGGCACTTACTGAGTTTCTAGCTCCTGCTATATAACATCCTTTGTGGGCATAATGCTGTAGAGACTGAACGTATTTGTTCACCTGGATTTTTCTCTCTGCTCTATTTCTTGTGCTAACCTTTCCTTGGGGCTTTCCTCTACTGCTTTTTCCAGTCTTTGGTGTGCAAACTTTGGGCCCGAGAAGGGTTGTGCTGAGCTCTCAAACGCACACTGTTCAAGTGGTTTGGAATGTTGAGTGAAGCGTGTTCATCTTTCACTAGCTGGTGTGAAGGTACATAAGAAAATGGTTTCCAGGAAAATACCCTTGAAGGTCTGAGGAAGAACCTGTCATCTGTTTACGGGGATGTAGTCATTCCCTTCCAGCTGTCAGCCCTGTACTGGATATCCACATTAAGCCTGAATCCCTTTCTAAATGATATTCCAGCAAATAGCTGACGTCAAGGGAGCCTCATCAGCAGAAGACCTGGCCCTGATCTCCCTGCTCAGTGCGACCAAGAGCAGTCTGTTACAGGGTCTGAGGTACAGATTGACTTCAAGCACCTGCTTAAGTGTTCTTCTACTTTCAGTTGCTGGGAAAACTTGCTGGGGTTCCTGGGTGGCCATCTGTAACCTACGCTGACCTTGCGAGAGGTCAGTCGAAATGAGCATCGTGCTTCGTCTACAGCCTGATCCTGGTCTCTGGCAGAACGTTTGCAGCCCCGGCCGCTGTTGCGTGTGCTTCTTGGACAATCGTGCCTTTTTACGCACTTGCTGTTCCATGACCCTCTGGCAGAGTCGCTCGCCCCCATTATTCATGCTGACACAGTTTGCAGCGCACAGAGCCAGCCCGCGGCTCCAGCCCACAGAGCTCCCTGAGGCTGCAAAAGGCAAACAGATAGGGGTGTGCAAACACACCTTGCACGCGTTCTCGCACGCCGAGTGCACGTGCGCTGCCTCCGTGTGCTCACCTGCACTCGCGCAGGTGTCTCTGGAGAGCTCGTGTTCTCCTGGGACACAAAAAACCCTGGGAATGGAAAGTGCACCAGTAAACATAAAGGAGCTTTTCAGGGCCTTCCGCTCGAAGCTGCAGCTTGCAGCTGCTTTCCAGGGTTAGGGTAGGACAGGGAGAGGAGCAGGAAGGGAGAAGGAAAAGGAAGGGGAAAAGGAGCAGAGGGGAGAGAAAAGAGTGGCCGAGGGAAGAGGAGAGGAGAAGGAAAAGGGACAGAAAAAGTGCAGATAGCAGTGCTACCAGAGTTTGTATACCTTAGCATCTGAGAGGTCCAGGAGTTCTTGACCTGCATTCCCCGTTTCAGAAGCAGAGTACAATAACACACTGGGGTTTGTTTAAAACATAGTAAATTGTCTTGAGCCTTACATTGTGGAGCGGGATTTCGCAACGGTGCTGACGAGAGAAAGCAAAAGATTTAGCTGTTCCCTCTGCTGTCTCCATCCGTCCCGCTGCCTTTCGGCGTGCCTGCACTTGAGCCCCCTTGCTCCTGCAGTCCTCCAGCGCTGCTGTTTTGGTGGAGCTCGGCTTGAATTGAAATTGGAAAAAAAGTCGAAGCCTCGAGTCCCCTGGGATAGGATGTTGATGTTTATAACATAGTGGGTTTATAGACGGAATGGTCTGACATCTCACACTGATGAGGCTGATGGAAGTACTGGCTTCAGAGGGGCCTGTGAGGCGACAGCCACCACGTGGTGCTCTGACTCATTCTGATGGCTTCTCATTCCTGTTTGATTTTTCTCATTTCTTTTGTTTCGTTTTGAAGTCAAGTGCTGTGGTGCAGGGTCTGGTGCACTGATGGAGTAAACAGTGTTGTGGACGTGTTGGCAAACTCTCCGTTTGACTTGGCTTTGCTGGCCTCCAAAGAGTTATATTATCGGTTATTTATGAATATGCGGACGACCTTTGGGCAGTGGGGAAAATGTTTATGAATCTAAAAGGCTTTGTAAACTTTAGCACAAAAGCTTGTTTTGTCCAAAAAAATGTGAACTGTAAGTGACTTCTTCACCACTCAGCCTGCCGTGTGCTCTTATTATTTTTGAAAGCATTTGGTCATCCAGTGGAGCTCCAGAATGAAGCCGTGTAGTGTAGCTGAGCAGTCACATGCCCTGAGTAGCAAAAAGAGAAAATTCAATGGGAAAGCAAGTGAGTAACTCCAGGAGAGCAGCTTGCTTTGGTCACTGGGCTGGGGAAGGCCAAGCTACTCAAAGAAGTTCAAGGGAGCTAGGCACTGTCACTTC
This sequence comes from Rhinopomastus cyanomelas, assembly GCA_013400115.1. Taxonomy (NCBI): domain Eukaryota; kingdom Metazoa; phylum Chordata; class Aves; order Bucerotiformes; family Rhinopomastidae; genus Rhinopomastus; species Rhinopomastus cyanomelas. The sequence goes on along the minus strand of VXBP01005300.1, from coordinate 149,241 downwards.
CTGATCGTTAAGAGAAGGCAGTGACTCAAAGTCATGGATTTGCTTGGGGTTGAATTTAGAAGATTTATACTAATCTTTAATGTTTGATGTAAAAGTCAAAGTTTACTGAGATTGTCACTTTCTGAACTCACAAGGAACAGAAATCACTAAAGTTACTAGATGCCCAGCTCAGAGAGTAGAGGAGAGAAGAAGAGAAAAGGGGGAGAAGATCACTGCTCAGGACCACAGGCTCTGGCTCCCCACCCCTCGGCTCTGCAGAGAAACTCCTCCGTTTCTCTGACCGTCTTCTCAGTCAGTTTTGGCTTCATGGGTGGCAGGGAGTGTGGTGGTGGTGAAAGGTGATCAGTCCCTCTTTGCCTCTTCAGCTTCACAGATTTTTGTGGTCTCCAGCAGTCCTTTGTGCTGCAGTCCTCTTGTCCTGGCTGCAGGCTGGGGAGGGCTGATGGTCACCCTGCACTGTCTGAATCCTTCCTTCTATCCCTACTGCCAGGAATGTTTTTCTTCTCCCCTTAATAGTGTGCGAGACTTTGCTGTCAGCGTCTTAGACAAAGCAATGGCCAGTAAGTCCTTGAAAGATGGCAACTCACTGTGTTCTCAGTGCCTAAGCAGAGTTTTGCAGACAGATTGGCCAAGCACAGTGCTGACCTCTCCCCCCAGCTGCTGCCTCCCCATTACTCCGCTCACAAACTACCTTCTCTTTGCTTACAATCGTTCGAGCCGCCTTGCTTGTTGTTAATCAAAGTCTGGCAGGTCCTGGTGACACATTGCGCCCGTGGACATCCTAACCCGTGGGGATGTAACTTTTGAAAGTTGTAGATTCACCTGGGAAAAATCTGGATCAGTTTGTGAACGATTTATAAGTTGAAGAAGAAGCCAGGCTGGAGGTTGGGTGGCCTCATGAATGTTGACAAATGTGTGAAGGGTGGGTGTCAGGAGGATGGAGCCAGGCTCTGCTCAGTGGCATCAAATGATGGTCTAGGTGATCCTGCCCTGGCAGGGGGATTGGACTAGATGGTCTTTTGAGGTCTGTAATGTTCTGTGATTCTGCGGTTCTTCCTTCTGAAAGAGACTTTGAGTTGTCTATTTCCTTGTGTATCACTTCAGGAAATTAAAAATACATAGGGGGAAGGACCCACCCCTCCCTCCCCTTTTTCTGTGCTTTCTGAGAGTCATCAATGTTATTATGATTTTTCTGTCCTTAATTCTTTCAGTGCTTTTTACTTTTCTGTTGCTAACGCTGCAGTGTTATTTGAGTGCTGCCCAGTATTTGCAGCTAGAAAAAGGACTCGCCAGAAGCGACTGGTGCATCCTGCTTGCAAAAAGCCTGATCCCTTTCCACATGCTCTCTTTGCCCACTGTAAATGAAGCCCAGTGTGCTGCACCGGGCATTTGTAGTGTTGAGTGTGTTGCTCCCCCAGTGAAAGCCAAGAAGTGCTGGCTTTTAACTTCCTTGCACCTGGCTCCAGCTCCCAGAATAAATCAGAGCAGCCTAAAGCTTATTATAAATTACTTCTGGTTGCCGATGACTCCTGGCGAGTCAGGCAAGGATCAAAGGGGAATAAAAACCAGCCCTGCCTCAGCTTCTTTCCTTTTCTGCAGCTGACGCTAAGTTTAGGTGTCACTGCAGTGGCTCTGTGCCCTGATGGTTTCTTTTTCTGGGCAAAGATTCTCAACTCAAGGAATAAGACAGATTCACCCAGCTGTTCCGTGCTGTCCAGGTCTTGTTACAACACTCTGCCTCTGAATTTCTGTGGATGGACTGCAAGGTTCAAGCAACCTTTAGTCCTGTTCAAGGCATTCTGGTACCTTGCTTTGTGATCTTGAGGGCTGAGCAGTGCTTCCCAGGGCTGGGTGGATTTTATGTTCATTGCACTAGTGTAAGGCTGGACAATTTGTGGAGCTGTCTTGTAGGACAGTGCCAGGAGTGAGAGCAGCCATCAGAACATGACTTCTCCTGTCATCAGTGGCACAACTGCAATGTTGGGATAAGTTGGGCACAAGTGAGAACGGAGGGGTGCACATCACGATGTGGCGTGAGATCACCAGAGAGAGACAGTTTTGGGGGAAGGTTTCAACTTTGTTGTTCTGATCTATATAGGAGAGCATCCTCTTCCAAACCGTGTCCAAAATGCTTGTTCTTCATGATTATTATTAGAGTAACCCACGACCTGCTCTTAGAGAGTCACAACATAATTTATCATGGAGGAAGCGAGCAAAGAGGGTTGTCAATTCTGGGACAATCTTCCTGTATTTGGTGGGGTTTCTACTTCTCCAAAGACTAAGCTCCTGGAATAATGGGATTTATATGAGACCTGTAAGTTTGAGCTCAGAAAAAACCCAACCAAACCCCTCCCTTATTCATGCAGAGCTTGACCAGCATAAATCTTAAAACCTCAGAAAAACAGATGTCAAAGAAAGGAGGGTCTGTCTTTGTGGGGTTTAAATAATAAAGGGTTTATGATTATTTAAAGCCGCTCTCTTGATGTTTTGAAGATGTCTTATGATATCTGGCTGCTTGGGGCTGACGACACTGACCAAGCATCTGTAAAATGCCCAGATCGCTCCCCTTGTTATGGGCAATATAATAAAATGAGGGCATAAACCTCAGCCATGTTTCATAGCTAGAATAAATCCCCTCCAGAAGAGACCCCTTCTTTTTAAGTTCAATCATTGCTTCCCACAAGGGAATCTTGCCATGGTCCTATTCAAGTGTTAATGTGCCTTGTCTTCTGACTTCAAGCTCGAAGAACCAGAGCAAGGAAAATCAAACTGGGAGAGGAAAGGGAGAGAAGACCCCATGTTTCCTCATGCTTGCAGCAAAGGGAGGCTGAAGGGAATAATGCCCTTTGCAGTATGTCCCAGGGCTTGTCCCACAGAAGTAGAGGCATCCTGATGGACAGAGGGTTCCTGACCACTGAGGTGTCCTTGCTATTGTGATGGCTGCTCTCGCTCCTGGTACTGTCCTACCAGACAGCTCCACAAATTGGAAGGAGTGGGGGAAGTTTTTAACTCAGCCTTCTGTGACTGATGGCAAAGACTTGCCACACCATTTTGGGGTGTTATTCTAACACCAGAATGACTGTGCCAGGTGTCAGGTGGATGCTGGTGAAGTTACCTCAGTGTGGTGATCAGGGCCAGAGCATTGATAGTTCCTCTGGACTTGGCACTGGTGAGACTGCATCTCAAATCCTGGCTTCTTATTGGACCCCTCAATACAAGAAAGACATTGAGGTGCTGGAGCATGTCCAGAGAAGGGCAGCAAGGTTGGGGAAGGATCTGGAGCACAAGTGTGATGAGGAGTGGCTGAGGGAATTGGAGGGCTTTAGCCTTGGAGAAAGAACAGGGAAGACCTTAAGGCTTTCTGCAACTCCCTGGAAGGAGGCTGAAGCAAGGTGGGAGTTGGTCTCTTCTTCCAAGTAACAAGAATAAGATGAGAGCAAACAGCCTCAAGTTGCAGCGGGGCAGGTTTAGTTTGGATGTGAAGAAAAATTGTTCCCTAAAATGATGTCAAGGCCTGTCCCAGGCTGCCCTGGGCAGTGGTGGAATCCACATCCCTGGAGGGACTTAAAAGCTGCGGAGATGCATTATGAGGGACGTGGGTTAGGGGAGACCTGGCAGTGCTGGGTTAACAGTTGGTCTCAATGATCTTAAATGATTCTGTGATTCTACCTCAGCACCAAGGCAAAGACTTTTTTCAGGTTGTGGGTGTTCAGGCAAAGACCACTCAGACATTAAGAATCTGGAATTAAAAGAACTAGAGAGCTTTTACAGACTGGGAGGTGTCAGGATCTTGGACTGGCAAAGGCAGGTAGGTCTGTGAGGCTGCCCTTCTGGATCACTTTGTGCTCAGTGCTAAAACCTGGCTGGAGGGAGGGTCCTTACACAGACATTCAGATGCAGCAGCTGAGAAAGTGCTAGGTCTTGTTTGCAGGCAGGAGAGGGCTGTGTGTGCTCGTGTGGACTAACTGCTGGCCAGTGCTTCCTTTTGGCTCCTCAGCAGGTCCATCTTTGTGCAACGCGCTTTTGAGGCAACGTCCTGCTTTTTATTAGAGCAGACTGGCAGTGAAGGAAATGGGGATGGTGTGTTATGTGTTACTGGGGAAAGGGAAGGGAACTGATGGTAATTCCTTTAATCAAAACCAGCCTTGGAATAGACAGAAAAGACCTTGATAAACCTCTTTCCTGCAGAGGACTCTGTAGAGCCTTCCTCTTGGATCCAACCCTAGGGTTTGTCCCAGTCAAATTTTGGAGGCTGTGGTCCTCATTCTCCAGCACAGGGAGCAACAATGAGGAAAACTTTATCCCACCCTACCTTTGCTATTCATACCCCACAGCTCAAAGTTTGTTATTTTAGTATTTTTCATGGCAGTTTTCTGCTTGTGAAGTTTTGGGAAGTTGCAGGTTGGGTATCTCCATGCAAGGTCTGTGTGAGCTTTTGGGTCACATCACTCACATCACTACCCCCAGTGCTTTGATCCCTATGGCCAGAAGCAGCAGTGAAAGTCATTTAGTCTGAGGCAGTGCAAAACTGATCACAGAACAGGACACATTCATGTAAGGGTTGGGCAGTGTCTCTTCTGTTCCTGTATTTGACATGGGCTCATGCAGAGCTGGGCCAGACAGCTGGAAAGGGACAGTATGGCTGGAGCTTGGGAGCTCAGGAAAGCTGTGAGAGAATTCCAGCTCCACCACGAGCTGCCTGTGGGATACGGGGTCAGTCATCTGGGCACCTTCCTGTTCTGCCTCACTTGGCCAGAGAACACTTGGGTGACTGGGTGGAGCAAAGTTCTTGGTTTGTGTTTCTGTGCAGAGTGGCCCTTTAGCACTAGGTCTGCAAACACTCACCTGTGCTGGGACCCTCCACTGTAGGAACCTGAGTTTCTAGAGATGCTTGACCAGAGACCTCGGAGAGGAGACTGAGGAGGACTCAGTAACAGATCTTGAAAAAGTTTGTGCCCTGAGATTCAGTGATTCGGGGGCTAATTAATTATAACTGTCAGGGGGGTTGTGTTCATTGTAGCACAGTGTCACCTGCTTCTGCACCTAGGCTTAGTCTGTGTGAACAGGTTAAGCTCCAGTTCTGGACCCTTTCCTAAACACAGGCTCACAGCAGTGAGAGCAAAGCCTGTAGACGTGGGGTTTCACAAAACTTCTAGAGCTGTACCTCTGGAGGCAGGGGAGCATCCTGGCGTGGAGTTAAGCCCTTACAGGCTTTTTTCTTGTGCTCTTTGCCTTGTTTCTGTTGTTGGTCAGCAACAGAGCTGGATATGGAGGTAGACAGACCTTTGCCCTGTGCCAGCATGGCTGTCCTTGCCTTGTTACCGTATTGATGCCACTATAAAAGCCCTGAGGACCTTGGACCCTCTATGCCTCAAATCTCTCCAGGTAAGCCCACGTCTGTTGAACCACAAAAGGGTTCTGGCAGCTTTGAGTGGAACTGTGGGGTTTCATATTGAAACCTGAAGCCAGCTGTGTGTTGCACAACTCACCTGCTTTCCCAGAACCCTGTCAGCCCTCCTGATGGGCTCACACATACGATGTCCCACCATGAACAGGTTGCTGAGTGGAACTGGCCATCCATGTCCCATTCAAAGAGACTTTGCAGGCTTGTCTTCCCTGCCCTGAGCTTCTGAGTCCATGCTGACCTTCCAAAAGGTACCGTGTGAGTGTGGGGCTCTCCAGCTGCTCAGGGACAGAGTTGGGAAGAGGAGGATCATGTGGGGAACCAAGTCCAAAGACTGCAAAGGGTTTGCTGCCCTCCTATGGAGTTGACTGGCGCGGCCTGGGCCAGGGCACCAGGGTGGTGTCAGGTGAAGACAGCTCCACCATCCTGCTGTATTCTCCTTGTTCAGGCGCTCTCCATGCTCTTGTGCAGCTGAAAGGTTGGAGTCTGGGCTCCCATTCAACTGATTGCATAAACGTAGCAGAACAACAAGGTTTCCCCAAAGCAGCTCCATCTGTGCAGGGCACTTGTTCCTCAGGACTCCCTTGGTCATGCTGTGCTTTGCTGGAGTGCGTGCCAAACCCAACACCCGCAGTTTAAAAATAACATTTGGGTGTGACAGCTCCATTATTTACCTAGGAGCCAACGTTGTCTGGTAGGCAGAGCCAAGCGGCTGGAAGTCTGGAGCAAGACATTCTCTTCTCATCTACCACTGTGTTGTGTATTACCTCCTGCTGCCTCAGTTTCCCTGCTGGTGAATCAGGACTAAAGAAAAACACCTCAGGATAACTTTTCTGAGGGTTAATTACTTTAAGATCTCAGCTAGGGCTCTTCTCCAGAATCCATGAGCAGTGTCGTGTTAAGGCAGACCAAATAGTTGCACCTCTGCGTTGGTGACCAAGCTTTGAAAGAAGCTATTGACACAGAAATGTTGTAAAGGACATCCTGGAAGGTCTGTGACAGTGGCATTAATATGTTCCTGGCTCTTCCTTTACCCCCAGAAGAAAAAAAACCATTGCACACTCTGTTCCACTTCATTTCCATCACTGCTGGCTCTGATTGTACTTCTCACTTCAATGCCAACTCGACGCCAGGCATCTTTTCCTCCTGACTCTGTACATTAGTGATGCCTCAACCTATGCAAACAACTGCAGCATATGTGGAGAGTCACCTTGTATAGCTGCTTGCTTTGGAGGTCTTTAAAAAGTCAAACCTTAGAGATTTTCTTCAGTGCCTGAGAATCCTCCTTCGAATAGTCCTGACTATCCTGGACAAATGTGGGCTAGGAGGCTCGAAGGTTGTGACAGCCTCATCTGGGACAGCGCAACCCTCGGAAGGTGTTAAAAAAGAGGCATCTAAATGCTTTGACCTCCAACTGAAACTGGAAGCAACACAGTGTGAGGGAGCACTGTTCTGACTCAGAACCAGCTGCCCCCAAAGCCTTCCCTTTGTCTCTCTGTTCCCCTTAAGGGGATGGTTTCATACCACGAGCAAAGACTCTCTGACAGACCCTCAAGCAGCGTAACTGATACAAGAGTGGAGGTTGTCTTTGTTCCTTGATGTTGTACAGAGAAGTGTCCTAAACCTCTTTCTTTTCAAACTCTGGAGAAGAGAATCTGTTTCTGTCTGCTTGAGCCATGGCAAGCACAACAGGGTTGAGTTCCCAGGTGATGTGCTTGGCAACCAAGCCATACAGGTGTTTGGGAATCTGAGCTGGATGGAAGACTTCTTAGAGTTCCCACGTGGGTACTGGGAGTGACTTCGCACTGTGGACTGAAAGCACAAAGTTATTGTGTTTTAATAAAAGTCAAGTTTTCTGTCAACTGTCCATTAAACCCTGGAGTGCTGTGAGTCTTTCAAAGTAGGCTAGATTCTTGGGTGGTGTGAATCCATGTGGTTCCACTGACTGTCTTACAGCTAAGCTAGATTTCTGCCAGCTGGGAAGCCATCCTGAAGAACTTAAAGCAGCCTGCCTAGAATTCACTCCCATTTTGCAATGACAGGTTTCCACTCCCGCTTCCGTTCTGCAGATGGCCAGCAACTTCTGGGCCAGACAAAACTGGAATTTCTTGGATAACTCCATTCAAACCTTGACTTGGAGCCAAACTCTACAGATGTTTGGGCCTTTGATTTGGGCCTTCTAGTCACTGATCTCCCTACTGAATCTGGTGCAAGCAGCAATGTTTGAAGACACCCAATGGGCATCAAATAGGAGCCAAAACCACGCTGTCTCCTCCACTGACCCCATGTTTGCAGAGCTGGGCAGGTCCTTGACAGAGGACAAAGGACTCTTGATGAAACAACTTTTTCTTTTTTCTTTTCCCCAACTGACACCTGTGTTTTTCTTGTTATCAGGGCAAGGAACTCAAAAAGAAGAAAAAAGACATTCCAGAGTGAGCAGGAGACAGGATGTCAAATTGGCCAAGGAGCTTCCAAACAAATGTGTGGTTTACCCATAAGAGAGCTTGGTTTTGTTTTGAATTTCCACTCTTTGCCCTCAGATCAAGCTCTAGGAGAAGGGGAAGCCTGGAAGGAGACCTCAGATGTCTGTGCAACTCTTAAATGCTGTGAAAGAGACCCTGATACGTGGGTAAGCCAGTAGGGTGGATAGCACCCAACAAGAGGCGTGTGCAGTATTTCTGACAGCTTTTTGCTCTTCAGTCCTTCTTGTTCCAGAGAGTTTAATCCTCCTTGTAATGGCCAGGGGAGACAGTCACAAGAGACAGGCCAGTGTCCGTTAACCTCATCAGGGCTGTGTTTCCCCAAGGACAGTTGTCACCTGCCTCATAGGTGAACCTCAGGGCTGAGACCAAGCAGTCTGCCCCTTCTTGTCTCGCAGATGCAACAGAAGCACAAGACACACAAAGTGCAAAAGGTCTCGTGCTTGTGTTGAGCAACATTCAGCCTGGATGATTCCATTGATGAACTTTAAACACATGAATGGTCCCATTAGAGCTGTCTGCATATGTAAAATGAGCCATAAGCTAAATAAATGCTGAGCAAGTGCTTTCCTAGGCTGAGTGAGGAATTCTGATGTCTTAAGGCATAAGCCAGCTCTGAGAAGATATAGGAATAAGCAGCTTGAGTGGATAAAATGTCTTCTTGTTTACCACAACAGAGAATTTGTGCATCCCTTGTGTTTACACACTGCTTTGTTTCTGGTTCTGCTGACTGCTGAAATCAGGTTCCTCATGTAGATCGCTCCCTGGTTCAGCGCCATGTGGTTGTTCCAATTTTCTCTGTCCTGTAAACATCTCCTAGAACATGGCACACCGCTTCATCTGTCTCTTGTTAAGTAGAGAATGTGATTTATTATGCAAGAAGTTGTCAAACCACTCTGGTGTCTCCAGGCTTCGCCAAGGATCAAGCAGGTTCACTAAGATGCTGTCGCCTTGACAGCTGACAAGGAGAAAGCTAAGAAGTGTTTTTAAAAAATAAAAAATTCAATATACTGTACACAAGCAGAAGTGCCAACATGCAGGCGCGGTGTATGTCAGGGAATTATTTACAGTGGCTCAAGCTTGAAATCTGGTGAGGCTGAAGTTAAAATATCAGCTTGGGATTGCAGCCCAAGCTTGGTCACAAACGGAACGCGTCAAAAGTGCTCAGGAAATGAGCGGAGGCCCTGCTGAGCTCAGCCAGCTCTTCTGTGGCTGTTCCTTCCCGCCCGGAGCTCCAGCAAGGAAAGAGAAGCCCTGCTAAGAGAATGAGAGCAGCCGAAGGGAACGAGCATCACTGGAGTGCCACGTCCTCTGGAGAGCTGCGGGCAGAGGCACTTTGGGCGATGACACCTGCGGAGCTCAGGGCCATCGCAGCACAGGCAGGCTTAATGTCTACCTCACAGTTACTGTGGGCAATAATAGGATCAGAAGTGGTGTTTCTGCACAACTTGAGATAGTTCTGTGGTGGGCGAGACTGAGTGGGGTCCTGGTGTGTCAGCAGCACCCTGTGGAGCACCTTAGACCAGACAGGATGCCCTGAGCACAAGACAGTGCAAGAGCAGTGCTGAGGAGCGTGTGCCATCTAGATGGCCATGCCCTTGGCACAGCGCATGGTGAGCGACGTGTAGAAGTAGTTGTACAAAGGGAGGGAATAGATGAGCACCAACGTTGTTGTTCACATGGGTGTCATCACTAAACCTAGGCAGGAGAAACTGTAACTGCTGCCTGCTAGAATACGAAGAAAAGGGAATGTGAGGAGGAAAGAGGGTTCACTTTGTGGGATGCCTGCTACTTGTTAAAGTCCCACAGATCATCAATGTCTATAAATATTCAAAGGATGGGTGTCAGGAGGATGGAGCCAGGCTCTTCTCAATGTCATCTAGTCATAAGAAGAGGGGCAATGGGAGTAAGCTGGAACATAGGAGGTTCCACATCAATATAAGAAGGAACGTCTTCCCAGTGAGGGTGACAGAGCACTGGAAGGGGCTGCCCAGGGAGGTTGTGGAGTCTCCTTAGANAGAGCACTGGAAGGGGCTGCCCAGGGAGGTTGTGGAGTCTCAGACTGGAGATGTGTGAAACCCACCTGGATGCGTTCCTGTGTGATTTGGTCTGGGTGATCCTGCTGTGACAGGGGGATTGGACTAGAAGATTTTTCAAGGTGCCTTCCAATCCCTAATGATTCTATGATTCCATGATACACATACAGGCTTGTTGGTTCTTCCAGGACCAACATGCTTTCCCTTCTGTTTCTCAGCTCTCTGGTGTGTCTCCCAAGACAGGCAACAGCAACACCATGTGTTTGTCTGCTGCCGCTGCCTGGGCTTCTGGTGTCATCCTCTCCATGGATGAATCCACCTTTCCTTGAGAGAAAAAAGGAGATAGATACAGACCATGAACAGGCACCTGTTCCTCATGGTGGAAAGAAGAGTGGGACCCTCCTGTCTTCCACAGTCACAGCACATCTATGCTTGGATGGTGTTAGGTGGAACTTGGGTAAAATGCCCTTCATATGCAGCTGCCTAAGCTCACTCCCTGCTGGGTAAGTTCCTTGAAGGCCAGACACAACTGAGGGAAGGACTTGCATCATTTGCTTGTCCACTCTGTTACCCAGCGCCTGCACAACATCTTCAACGACCTGAATCAAAAGCAGGAGGAGATCAGGTGAATGCTGATGCCTTTCAAACTGCTCCTTTCCTAGATCAAAGCCAGGTCCAAGCAGCAAAATCTCTAGACCGCACCATAGCACCTCTGATCCATGGAGTGGCTTTTCTTCCCTTGTCCTCACCTGGAGTCAGGGAATACTTGCTGTGTAGTAGAACTCCCCTAGAGATCCCTGCCCATCCACATGCACGGCGGCCTCCCAGGAGTATTAGGAGGGGAGGCCATGTAGAGCAGCCCTGTGTGATCTAGTGTGAAGCACTGCAAGCTAAGTGGAGCGTTTCTTCTCCCTGGGGAGCACTCACATGCTCTGGAGAGCAACAGATGAAGACAACCCCTGTGTGGGCAGGGGGCTGACCCATCCCTCCAGAAGGGGCAACACTGTTTATTAATTACTGCTCCTCTGAAGTGGAAAAATGGGGAAAACCTCTCATGGCTAGAGTTGTGATTAACCATCTAATTGTCCTGCTGGTACGTTTGCTTAAGGGGTTTCCTTTGCTCTGTGTACTTTAAGAAATAGTTTCTCATCCTACCGGCGTTGCCCCCAGATGATAGTCATTAGCTGTGTGCCAGACACACTCATCGTATAGGCCTCGTCCTGGCTCAGCTCTTTTAATCCTTGGGTCCATCTCTGTTGAAGTGACTTTGGTGTTGGAGGGAGAATGACAGCTCTTCAGAGTACAGTTCTGTGTTTGTTCCCAAAACGTGCAGGGACTCTACATGGAACGGAAAGAATTCCTTGTTCCCACTAACGGATCCTTCAGTCATCTTTTCCATCATGAAAGATGGTGCCACAAGTGATGGAGAGTGTCTCAACATCCTTTTCTGGGAGAGGAGCCATCAGACCAGGCTGCAAGCACATGCTGGGTGCTCAGCTCCAGCTGCTGTGCAGAATCAGAGCCTCTCCCACTGGCTCTGTGGAGCACAGGAGTTTGGAGGGAGCTGGCACACCTTGCCCTCACTGTGGGAAATACTGGACTGGACTTAATCTGGGGACTTGGCAGAGGCTGTATGGGTGAGCTTTGGTCTGATCTACAGAGCGAGTAAGAAAGACCACTGTGTCTTTGCTTGCCTTGACTTCTAAGTCTCGGTGAATACGAGAAGGCAGAAGTTCATCTCAGTGAGACAGAAATGGAAGAAAATGGTATTGATGTAGGGTAGCTCCTCCTGGAAATCTTTGTCCAGTCGCTCATTCCAGGCTGGGTCCATTTCAGGTACAGACCCCATAACATACATTTTGGTAACATTTCAACCCATTTCTTACTACACCAAACAAACCAAAGGTCACGTTTGAAGTGAGAAGGAGCTTACAAGCAGGCAAGGCTTGTCCAGACTCAATGGCATTGCTATGCCCTTTAGGGTGCCCATGCACGTGGTGAACTTTGCAAACCCACACATTTCCTCGGCCCTGCTCCCATGGAAGTCCACACAAGTGTTAGTGTGTTTGTGCACCAGACCCCAGAACACCTTAGATGTTCCTCTGTGCTGTGCACAACACGGTTCTTCGGTTCTGAAAGGTGTTGTCACACGCTGGTCAACTGTGCCACAGCTGAAGCGTGGCGGGTGGCTTCTGCTCTGTGCAAAGCTGAGGACTGCAGCTAGAGGGGGTGAGCAGGCAGAAGATAGGTTCAGCTAAAATTCCACATTTGAAGCTTCATCTCGCTGCGCTCTTTCCCCTTTTCCCTGATCTCGGTGGCCCTGCCCCAATTACAGGTGTAATCTGTTCTCTGGTAGAGGTCTACGTGTGCGTGTAGCCTGAATGTCCACACAGGTGGATGTGCCACGTGTATCTACCTGCGTGTCTGTGCGTGCCTGATGAGTATCATTAGTTGCTGTGATTTGTGGTGAGACGCAGTGTGAGGTCTCCGCTGGTGACTGTGGTTGGAGAGCACACGGTGTCGTGCACACGTCATGCGTAAATGGTCCTTTCTCCAGACATCTTGCAGGCCAAGTATACGATGAGGAACAACAGATGGATACCACAAACAGGCAGCGTGGGTGGGGGAGGAGCATGAAATACCACCAAGATAATTAAGATGAATGATTAATGACTTGAATGGGTATGAAGAGGCCAAACCACACTAGCTGAATATTTGCTGGTGATCCTTCACAGGAGTCTTGGCAGAGGTGGACAACAGAAACTTTGTGTTTTGGACTTGCTCATTGGCCAGCCTGATAAATTTTTTCTCAATCCATGTTTGTAGCTGCTCAGCTCTAACATCCTGTTGTACCTACACCATGGTGTAACTATGTCTTCTGTACAGAATGCAAACCCAGCCATGCTGAAACGCTAGTTCTTGCAGGATTTTTGATCGTGTCGAATCTGAACCAACACCAACTGGAGGCAGTGAGCTCTTGACCTGTATTTGGGTCAGTCCCAGAACGTTCAAGTGGGCTCCAAACTGGGCAAAGCTACTGGGACATGTATTTAAAATTATTAGAAGAAGGGCTGTGCATGAAATGCACTTGATGTGTTTCAGTTTGAACGTGCACAGCTTTGCTGTGTGATATTGGATGGGTTTTGTGTCTGCTACATCTTCCTTAACACGTGGTGTATGTTACAGCGGGCTGATCAGTTACCCGATAAAACGCACAGCGGACACAACCGCAACACATTTAGCACTGGCACCTTCATGGGTCTGAAGTGATATTTAACTCCGGTCTTTGGGGTTTGTGGAGATTGCCATGGGGCTTCCTGAGCTTGCTCCATTTGTCTCATGAAGCCTCTTGTCTAGTTTTTATGGTAGCCAGGTGGCTGGCTAGTTCTAGAGGTCACCCAGCTTTCTCCCCATTTGGGCAGGTTGGAAGCTGGTGGAAGAAGATCACATGCAGCAGCCTCCCTTGATGCGGGTGAACATAGATGTCAGCACCTCCAGGCTCACAGGTAGCACCACCACAGCACTATTCACTTAGAAGTAAATGCAGGGGTGGGGAAAAGGATACGGAAGGTGCCAAGGAGACATTTCTTGCTTCATCACATGGGATTTGGTTGTAGCTCTGGCTTGCGCAAAAACGTGTGCAGGTAGGTGGCCAGGTGGGGTTTCAGATTATTCCACTCCACTCTGGAGAAGGTTGTGTGTGCTCAGCCTTGGACTGTTCCTCCGAGTGAGTTCAAATAATTACCAAGTCATTTCCAGTAAGTCCCTACCTCTAAGGCCAGGGTTGCTGTGACAACCACTCTGAGTGCATCATCTGTGGGAACTGAACCTGGAGCCTCTGTATCTGAAAGGACAAGCCTCTATTGTTAGAGCTAGAAGCTGGAATCTTTTCCTGTGGCAACAGAAGCCTCACAAGTGTGAAGGCTCCAGCTGGGCAGCACAAGCTACGCTGCAGCAGAAGACACAGAGGCTGGGTTTCAGCCTGGTGTCCACAGAAGCTGCGTGTGCACGCAGTGCTTGGACTGCAAGTTATGCCTGAGGGGAGAGCTCTGTGCACAGAAGAGCACATCACCACAGGGAGGTACTACGGACCGACACGCTTTCCTTGGCACCTAGGTGTTTGTCGTATCTGGTAACATGGGCTGTGTTTGCACATGTCTGGGGGTAAACAGAGCACGGATCTGTGCACACGTGATGGACCAAAGGGAAACATTTGCAGCTGTTGTCATATGCATGTGAGGAAATCTTGTGCTCCTTTTAGAGCAGTGCTTTTCAGACAGCCAGACTCAGCGTGAGGATTCAGAGAAGGACGCTGGTTCTGATGCCAAACTTGTGGTTTCCTCTAACTCGTTTTGCAGGGCCTCCTTTTGCTGGCTAGAAAGCCCTCATTTGAAATGCTATTACCCAGATGCAGAGAAGAGAGCAGGCATAGCTCATCTGTTCCAGAAAAGAGGAAATTTCCTCAGCCTGCCCGTTCACCATCAACAGTGGCACAATTCCTGCACTTTCCAGATAGAGAGTGAAAGGCTTGGGCTAGCTCCTGGTGAGAATGCATAGCTGCACGGTCCTCTTGATTTCAGCAGAGCTTTGTCACTGACTCTTGGATCATAAGAAGGGCTAGGCAGATAAAAGGTCAGCTTTAACCTCATCAGCAGTGCAAAGGAGTGGTTGTGTTTGAGTCGATGGAGCAATATCATTGGGGAATCTGCCCTTTTGTGCAAACCCATTGATGGCAACGTTGAAGTGAACATCCTCCTGAAAACTGGCTTGCTCTGCTGGCTCTAACACTAGTTCTGATCTGCCATCCTTTAAAGAATATTTGGGGTTTGTGATGCATTGAGATGCTGGTCTCTCTCTGATGTTTTTAGCATTTCTGGTTCTCCTCTTTCCTTTCCATTCACTCAGTTCTTGACCTGCATTGCTTCCTCTTCATTTTTATCCTGCTTCTGCACTATCAGCCAGTTTGCTCATGACACACAGCTGGGTGGTGTGGCCGACACCCCAGCAGACTGTGCTGCCATTCAGCAGGACCTGGTCAGGCTGGAGAGCTGGGCAGGGAGGGATTTAACGAACTATAACAAGGGCAATGTAGAGTCTGTCACCTGAACAACTCCAAATCCAGGTACCGGTATAGTTTGGGGACTGATCTGTTGGAGAGCAATGTAGGAGAAAGGGACCCGGGGGTCCTGGGGGACAACAGGATGACCATGAGCCAGCAATGTGCTCTTGTGGCCAAGAGGGTCAATGGCTTCCTGGGGTGGATAAGAATGGGGTTGCTTAGCAGATCGAGAGAGGTTCTTCTCTCCTCTACTCTGCCCTAGTGAGACAGCATCCGGAGTGTTGTGTCCAGTTCTGGGCCACTCAGTTAAAGAAGGGCACAGAACTGCTGGAGAGAGTCCAATGCAGAGCCACAAAGATGATGAAGGGAGTAGAACATCTCTGTTAGGAGGAAGGGCTGGGGAAGCTGGGCCTGTTTAGCTTGGAGGAGACTGAGGGGTGACCTCATTAATGTTTATAAATTTGTGAAGAGTGGGTGTCATAGAATCATAAGGGATCAGAAGTGACCTTGAAAGATCTTCTCTTCCAGTCTTCTCAGTGTCATCTAATGACAGGACAAGGGGCAATAGATTTAAGCTGGAACATAGGAGTTTCCACATCAATATGAGAAGGAACTTCCTCACAGAGAGGCTGATAGAGCACTGGAACAGGCTGCCCAGAGGGGTTGTGGAGCCTCCTTCACATTTAAAACCTGCGACTCGGTCTAGGTGGTCCTGCTCTGGCAAGGGGATTGGACTAGATGATCTTTCAAGGTCCATTCCAATCCCTAATGTTCTGTGGCTCTGTGTGATGCAGCGATTCTCGTCTGCCTTTCATTGTGTGTCTGCCTCCAGCAGTGCAAGATGCTGGGATTACCCGACCTGACATACTCTTGCAGAGTGGATCAGCACATGTACTTTTGTGCTCTGGAGCTTATCTTTATCACATCCTTCTTCTCCTTCTGTGGTATTAAGAGGTAGAAAATGCTCCAGCCCATGAGGGCCAGCCAACAAACAGGTTAGCATGTGGCATGAAGTTTGGCTTCCCAAAACTGTTGGTGTGGGACTTGCCCCTGGGAACAAGGAGACAGTTCTGTTTTAGGGGGACAGACAGGCTTGTCACAGACCTGACTGCTGGTCCTTTGGAGAGTGGCAGCAGCCTTGCTGCTGTGAGACTTCCTCTGCTCCTGTATGAGCTTAGTCAAGGAGCTTACCCAGACAAAAGTCTTTCACTGCTCTTTAGCTGGGGCTTATTGAGGGCTTGTGGCTAAGGCAGTAGGTAGGGAAGAGGATGGTGTGCCTGTACCTTTCCTTTCAAAAGAGGATGACAATGATTACAGTAGTGATTATCAAGGAGGTTCAAAAGCTGATGGAGCACAGCAGTGTGACTAGAGGAAGATGCTGTGGAAGGCTGGAGAGAAGATTTGTGGGCTGTACTACATTAGCTGAAGACAAATGGTCTCAGCTGATGTGTGTGAGAGCTGAGTAGGCTACAGGTGTAACTGAGGTCTTCTAACAACCAGGAAACTATAAAGGGCAGGTGGCCATACAGGGCAGATGACCTGTGCTTGTTTGACTATGAGAGTGGAATGGAAGGGAGGGATTACTAAAAATAAAGGTTGGCTTTGCGAAAGAGGTTGAAAGAAACAAAAGAGATGCCAGTAAAGGAGAAGAGCAACTAGCCCAAGAAGAGAGATGTAGCCCACAGCAACAGCTGAGGAATGGAGCTTAAGAAGAAAGAAGGAGAAGAAACAAGGACACTGAGGACCCAAGATGTTGAAGATGAAGGAGAATATCTATAGTGCCAGGAAAGAACATCAGGTAAGGAAGCATGTGGTAATGGACAAGTATGAGTGGTGTACACGTCGGGGAAAGAAATCGCTGCAGCTTGGTTGTGTGAGTGGATTTTTAGTGAAAAAAGATCTCTTTGGCTTAATGAGTTGGATCAATATGAGACAGCTGAAATGTAGCTCTGTAAAACGTTGTGAGTGTGGGTGACAGCATGTAGGAACATGTATTAATCACACTAGGTGCCTCTTGGGGTAAGTGAAAGTGAAACATCAATATTGTTGAATGTGATTAGTTGCTCAGGAAAGGTAGAGATGGGATAGAACCTTGACTGTGTGGAAACACTACTGTGCTGCTCTGAAGAAGCTGGTAGCATGGGTGAAAACTGAGTGTGTTGGTCAGAAGAGTTGCAGCTATGAGTTTCTAGCATGGACACTCTTCCATGGGCCTCGGACTCACTTGTGAGTTGTGGTGGCTTTGGTTTATCAGGTATAGGTGGAAAAGCCTTGGACTGTCAGTAACAGTGTCCTATGAGTTATTGTTTTCAGTTCTTCCTCCTCCATCACAGTTTTGCTATTGCTTCTTTTTGAAAGTTACAGAAGGGCTAATGATTGTGAGTTGAATATTTTTGGAAGGAAATGTGAGACCAAATAAAAATACCCTTGCAACACAGGTTATTGATTTTAAGAGGGTGAGTTTCTCACCTCATGTTCAGGTGGAGAGCTTGCACTGACTATGGTGTTACCTACAAATAGCTTGTGAGTACATCCATTGACCTGAGGTCTCCAGGGAATGTAGATTTTGTGCTGCTCATCCTCAGAAAGGTGAACTGAGGGACATCTTTTGTGTCTACCAGTGCTCATTTGTAATGTGTAGTGGGATGCTGAAGTTCAGGTGTCCTGGCTGAAATTCAAAACTTGTTGCTCCTCAACAAGTGTTGCCGACACCGCAGCAGAGTGTGCTGCTGTTCAGTGAGACCTGGACAGGCTGGAGAGCTGGGCAGGGAGAAATTTAATGAACAAAGGTAAGTGTAGAGTCTTACATCTGGGCAAGAACAACCCCAGGTACCAGAATAGGTTGGGGACTGACCTGTTCGCGAGCTGTGTAGGAGAAAGGGACCTGGGAGTCTTGGTGGACAGCAGGATGAGCATGAGCCAGCAATGTGCTCTTGGGGCCAAGAGGGCAAACAGCATCCTGGGTGGATTAGAAGAGGGGTGGTTAGCAGATCAAGAGAGGTTCTTCTCCCCCTCTACTCTGCCCTGGTGAGACCACATCTGGAGTATTGTGTCCAGTTCTGGGCCCTTCAGTTCAAGAGGGATGTGGAGCTCCTGGAGGGGTTCAGCACAGAGCAATGAGGATGATGGAGGTGGAGCACCTCCCTTATGAGGAAGGGCTGAGGGAGCTGGGTCTCTTTAGCTTGGAGGAGACTGAGGGGTGACCTCATTAATGTCTATAAATATGTAAAGGGTGAGTGTCAGGAGGATGGAGCCAGGCTCTTCTCAGTGTCATCTAGTGATAGGACAAGGGGCAATGAGTGTAAGGTGGAATGTAAGAGGTTCCACACAAATACGAGAAGGAACTTGTTCCCAGTGAGGGTGACAGAGCTCTGGAACAGGCTGCCCAGGGGCGTTGTGGAGTCTCCTCCTCTGGGAATGTTTAAGACCCACCTGGATGTGTTCCTGTGTGACTTGGTCTAGGTGATCCTGCTGTGGCAGGGGGATTGGACTAGATGATCTTTTGAGGTCCCTTCCAATCCCTAATGTTCTGTGATTCAACAGGTCAGTCAGCAGATGGAAGCAAGAAAAGCGGGTGTGTGTGCTTCCTCAGCAGATATTGCTGAAGTTGCATTAGCAATACTTTCTGCCTTTAAATCATTGAGCACACGGCCCCAGCACAAGCCTGTGCACTCCTGCCAAAACGCTGAAACGTGGAATCTGCCTCTGCCAGTTTCTTAAAGCTTCACTGCTTTCTGTCTCTCTGAGCTTTACGCTGTCACTCAGTGGCATGCTGCGGGTTCCCAGTCCAAATAATCTGACAGGCCTGCAGTCACTGGCCTTTGCGTACTCTCAAGTTCTAGTGATGCTGTTTGGAGGACTTGCTATGTCTAGTAAAAGTCATCTACTCCCTCCTTTTAGTCAGTCTCCAGTAGTGGTAAGAGATGCTTTCCTTTTACGTCTGTGATTCATAAAGCCCTTCTGTTGTGGTGGTGCAGGAACACTCCTCTGAAGGAGTTAAGTGGCTTTGAGAACTTGCCAAGATCCCAATTCTAGGTGGTTCTAAGTCTACAAATTCTGGGTCACTAACAATGGGAATTGTTCTGAATAATCTGATAATGCTCTCCTCGCTTGTGTTGCTTTATTTCAGGGTGTTGTCACTTCATATCTGTCTGGAAGTGAGGTAGTGGAAGGAGTTCTGGAATAATTTAAAACTTTTCCTTTGCTCTTTATACAAAGTCTCTGGCCTCTGCAGATGTGAGCTGGGATGCCCAGCCCTCCCAAAATGCAACGGGAATTTGTTCGTTCCCCACCCAAAGAGTTAGAGCATCGAAGTCTGGGGGTTAGATCTATTTGCATACATCTGACCTGGTTTAGGAGGCTGAGCAGCAGAGAATGATGATGGTCTTGGTGTCAGAGAACCATCATCTCCGGGAAGGAACATAAAGCATGTGGTGACTGCCACGAGCAGTAGATTGGGCAGTTTGTATGGCTTTCCCTTAGGAAATACTGCTCATAACTTGACTCAAAAGAACGTGTCTTTGTTACTTGGAGCCATCTGATATCTTCTCCCACCTGATGATTGTTTTAAACTTGAAAAGGTCTCCTATTCCACCTGTATGGGAGGGAAGGGAGTTTGTTAACCTTCTTGGCTTTGTGCGGCGCTTAAGTGCAGTCAAAACATTTCCTCCATGACCTCCCTCTGAAACCACTGGCTCTACCAGATGCACCTCAAGTCTTCTATTTATTTTTACGTGCCTCTGGGACCTGGTAGCTTCACAATGGTCAAAGGTTTTGGAGTTCAAAAGGCAGACTTGAGTCTAGGAAACAAACCCGTCAGCTGGAGGCCAGATATTTCCCCCCTGCCTTAGGTAAGTTTTGAACAGTAGTTGCTCACTGTGGATTTACACTGGAGGGGCTGCATCTGAGGCAAACTCTTGGCCATTGCACTCAAACAGCTGAGAGCTTTTGAAGCCCTTCAGGGAGTGTTTTCAGGATGTACAAGCAAGTTTTGGTGTTTGTATCTGGGTGTGCAGATGAGACATTGTTAAGGTTTTCCTAGGATAAGGGAAATTCAGAATCATAGAACCATTAGGGATTGGAAGGGACCTCGAAAGATCATCTAGTCCAATCCCCCTGCCACAGCAGGATCACCCAGACCAAGTCACACAGGAACACATCCTGGTGGGTCTTGAACATCTCCAGTGAAGAGAGATCTCCACAACCACCCTGGGCAGCCTGTGTCACCCTCACTGTGAAGAAGTTCCTTCTCATATTTATGTGGAACCTCCTATGATCAGAAGGAGCAATCTGATTTATGGGAGGTGTCTTGGCTCTTCTGGACACATGTTTTTCAGTGCCTTGGACTTGCAAACAATAAAGCATCAGATGCAGCAGCTGAGCAAAATAGTCTGAACCCCCGTAGTGAAGGGAGACATCAGCTTAGCTCTCCCCAAAGCCCATTTCCTTGTAGTCCTCTTTTTCAGTTTGCATTAGGAGCTCTCAGCATCTACTGGTGTAGCTGCCCACCCCTGCTTTATGGGACTTAAACAAGTTCTGCCCTTTGTGCTACATGTGAGTTCCCAGCAGAGCTCAGTTCCTCTCAGCTTTGCTGGCTGAAAGCAAAGGCCCTCCACAACCTGCCAAGAGACACTATGAACTGTCTTCAAAGTTCTGACCATGTTTCTTCTCACTCAGGAAAACATACAGTATGGGGAGACAAGGGGGAGACATGGATCTCATAAAACATATCTCCCCTTTGGCTTGGATTATCATAACAAGACGTCTGAGTCACCACATGGTACACTGATATGAAGCAACTGCCTGCTCAAAAACCAAAGCCATGCATTCTTCTGAAAAACGAGGGGGGAAGAAGAAGAAAAAACCCCATTTATTTTCATTCTTTTGGCCAGCCTAATTTTCTTCTATTTCTCATTAACCTTTAGAAAATAAAGCTAGCTTTCCTGAGGGAAAATAGCACTTCTTGGCCTGACCCCACTCGAGCTGCCCTTCAGCAGCCAATTCAGTTAAAGGCATGCAGTGGTTTCTTGACCTACTGAGCTGGATCTTCCTTCTGGTCTGCAGGGGACCTGCCTTTAAGCCCCACAGAAGCTATTGCTGAGACTATGGAAAATTGTCCATCACTTGGGCCGGATGCAAAGACCCCTGGAGGCCACTGCAGCCACTAGGAGTGCTGATGAACTTCTGGTTCATGCTGACTGCTGTTTGGCCTCCAAGACCACAAAGAGATACCGTATCCCTTTCGAAGCTCAAAGCACGGAGTTCCTCTCTAACCTCAAACTTTGAAGTTAATTGTCCAGGCTCTCCCCCCTCTAAGGAGAAGGGAATGAGTACCCCAGAGGTTAGTTTGTCACAACTTACATAAAATGACCACCACAATTTCCTTCTGTAGGACTTCATTTCTCCACAGCTTGTAGCAGGAGACTAGCTGACTAGCACAGAGAGATTTTTGTCAGCCAGAGATAGATATGATGAATGCCATACAAACTTGGTGGCTTCTGTAAGTGGTTTCTCTTATGTCTTAGCGATCACAGGTCTTCCTATCTTGTGCATTCACAAAGGAACGTGGATTTTGAAACTGATTTGTTTATCTCCAGATAACCACAGATTTCTTGTGGCTGGATTTTCATCTTGGGTGATGCAGAGCAGTCATAGAATGCAGCAGAATCATAGCCATTTATCTTGGAAAAGACCTTCAAGGTCATTGAGTCCAACAATTAATCCAGTGCTACCAAGTCTACCACCAAACCATGTCCCTCAGCACCATATCTACGTCAGTCTTGACAACCTCTTTTGGGAAGAAATTCTTTTGTCTTATGTCAAGTCTAAACCTTCCCCTGGTGCAACTTGAGGCCATTTCCTCTTGTCCTGTTGCTAGTTACTTGGGACACTGACCTTCACCTCACTCCAGCCTCCTTTCAGGGCTTGTGTACAGAAGTGTGCACAATCATGTACTTTGTACTCCCAGATTGTATGGGAGTTTCTCTTGTCCCCCAAAGCAGTGTGTGTTTTTATGGCTTGTAAATTTGGGAACTTGAAGATGTGGGTGATTTGATGATGAAATTAAGCCATTTTATTAATATGGTGGAGGGCTGCTTCTGTGGAGTACCTGGAGGATGCAGTCTAGGCCTAAAATCTTCTCTTGACCTCAAATGTGGCCCTGCCTGGAGGCATTCAGTGCCATTACAGTGGTTGACCCGTACACTGCTAGTACTTCAGAGACATGTGAAGAGCTGGACATCTCAGGTGTCCTGTTCTAGGAATGGCTTATGTGGCCCAGCCCGAAGACTCGGGACAAACTCTTGGGCTACAGCTTATGCACCAGAAGTATCACAGTCAGGTTGGTGTAATTCATTCCATGGGCCAAGTAAGGCTTTAGGGAAGTACTTATGATGGTGGCTCTCTCTAGGTGTTCTCAGAACAAGGAGTAGTGCTCTTCAGGGCTATTGCACTTAAAGGTTTACTCAGGAATTACAGTCCTGTCTTCCATTGGGGAGTGTTTCAACACCAGTGATTTCCAGTAAGGCAAGTGGAGAAGAGTTGGCATAAACCATCCCATGTGCTGCTTGCACACCAAGCTTTCCAGAGGCTTTCATAATTGCTAGGTAATTGTTTTCTTTCTAGGATTTGTCCTACTTGCCTTCGGCCCCCATAGGAAAGGATGGGATGCATCACCCTCTAGTTGGATCGGACGCTTTACCTTAACTGCTGTAGGAGTTTGCCTGGTTTACACTAAGCTCTTCACTCTGGGCCTTAACATAAGTCACAGATCACTTACGTGCAAGGTTCCCGTGTGGAGGAGATGGAGAAAAGGGTGGTGAGGAATGTGTCAGTGCTTCCTTGTGGGTCTGTGGTCACGTAGGTATCCAACTTGCTTAAGAGCTGAACACAAGAATCACTTGTAATATGTTGCAGCAACTTGGTCATCGAGCTTGTAGACATGGGACAGATGGTATCTTTGCCGTAAGCCACTAGATGGTGATCTTTATATTTGCTAGCCACGTGCCCAGGTAGATGAGGACACTGCTTTCTACAACCTCCCCCGCACCTTGCCTCAAGACACTTCTGTGCACTTCCAGCAAGGAAAGTAAATATGGGCCCACCTGGCTGGAACAAAAATGATTTCTCTGACTGTAGGAATAAAGAGTGAGATTGCTTCTGGTCAAAGTTTAAATGGAGAAGAGCCTGGTGATCTGCTCTGTCCTCCATCTGCAAATCAGGCTCTGCCTGTTTGGGGTGGCAGGGTCATCTCGAGGTGCTTGTGCTGGTCTGCTGAGTTCACTCGTCTGGACTCCTCCTTTGTAGGGTCTGGAGGCAGCTGGCCATGTACAATGACTGTGGACTAGCAGCCTTAGCACCTCTTCACTTCTCTTGGACTGTGCAGTCACCCTTGGGAAGCAGACAAGTGGCACAGACTTTGTTTTAATCAGGAGGTAACCACGGCAATATTTGTGTTGGAAACCCCACAAGGGGGGTGCCTGCCCTTGGGCGTGAGGTACTCTGTGAGCTTTGGGCAGGTGCTGGCGAGGCCTTCCTGATCACAGACTGATGCAGGTGGAGAAGGGCCTTCAGAAGCCATCTGGTTTAAGCCCTTTCCAGAGAGTTCAGGTTGCTCAGGGCCTTGCCCAGGACAACTTTTAGCCTCTTTGAGGATGGAGATACCCCAACCTCTATGAATAACACAAGCCTGTTAAATGTGGATTTTTTTCTTAATGTATAAGTAGATTTTGTCCTGTTGTGACTTGCAGGTAGTTTTGTAGTTGAAGCTGTGAGTGACCAGTGCATTACCTTATGGCATGCCTGTGGTGGAACCAGAGAGATGCCTCATTCCGATGCCATCAGTCACTTAGGTCTGTAAGTGATCTGAAACTGTTGGCCATTCTCAATGAGATACTGAGGATCTAGTTTGTCACCACCCTATTCCTTGAAGCATCACTTGTAGCAGTTGAAAGTTCTTCTGGTTGAAGGTTTGAAATGTGCTTTGTGTCAAGGAGATAGACAGCAAGAAACCCTTAGAACAGACTGGTAGCAGACAGGGAAGAGTTAACTGCCCATCAGAGAAGGGCTGTGCCATCTAGTTCTGATACAGAGGGCCATTAGGTTAGCAGAAGAACTTATCTGGGAAGACCTTTAATCCAAAGAAGCAAAACACTAAGTAGTAAGCACTTGGAGTTCATGGCTCTTGTCCAACCTGCCCTATCAAGTACCACCGAGGGTGTTGAAGCTCAGCCAGAAGTGTAGCTGCATAGCTGCTGTCCCATGTGGGGTGAGAGCCATGGTTTGCCGGGGGTTTGCAGCTGTGGCTTTAAGATCAGTGCTGTTTCTCGGAGGAGAGGGCGATTGCTGCAGTGCTTTAGAGGACACATCAACCTGCAGGGTGCCTGAGTGCTCTTGGTGTGAAAAGGTAGCAGAAAGCTGGATGGTCAACCCAAAGAACAGGCTGGCCTGGTCCTTTTAAAGTACACTGTCTCTCTGGAGTCTGTCCAACTGTGTTTCTGCCGAGATCCACATATAGACATCTATTAAAGAGGGCTTGTTAGCCTTTTCCAGGAGGATGGATGTTCCAAAAGGGCTGGCCTCTCCCTTCCCCCGCGCTGAGATGACTAACCTCATTCCAGTGAGATCACGGTCAACATGACCAGAGGAGATCTAACACAGCCAGACCTATTCTGGAAGGTGAGGGCTGAACCTCAGCCAGCATCCAGGACCAGTTTCTCTGAGGAGGGTTTGTCCGGGCTTGGACCAAACTGCATCTCGTTTGTGCCCTGTGTAGTAAACACACAAACCCCTCAGAAAGCCGGAGCGCTGGCCAGTCGTGACTGTGTTCTCCCATCCTGTTAAACCCAAATGCTTGAAGGGCACTAGCCTGACACGAAACTGCCTCCAGCTGAGCAGGAGCACAATTCCCAGAGGCAGCTGAAAGACAGGCACAGCCCGAGTCTGCATTGTGCACACTGGGAGAGCATCAGATCTTGGTCTGGACCTGCCTGCCACTTTCTTGTCCCTTCTGGTTTTGAGGATGCCAGGAAGAGACAAGGCTTAGGCTGTTGTTCCTAGGCCCTGTGGTTTTCCTCCTCTCAGTCTTGAGAGAGGTGAAGAGCTCTGCTTTGACAGCTCGATTAGAAGTGCTTGTAGATGTATTTACACCGGGGACGACGACTGTTCCCACGAAACCTTCTCCCGCGAGCTGTTCTGCTCTGTGATGGACCCCCAGGGATGGCTCCCTAAACCTCGGCTTGCAACTTCATCCCTTCCTCTCCTTGCTCTTGCTTTGCTTCACGCGCTCACACACAGTGTCTGCACACACACCCCTCTCTGTTTTTCTTTCCTTTTTGGCTTCCTCTTGCTGTATTGTTTTAAGTTGGTGGCTGGGCTGATCGCCAGTTTAAATTTCATCTGCCTCTCTTCTCCTCCTCCTCTGCCCCCCTCCTCGTCTCCCCTCTCCATCCCCAGAAGTGATACTGTTTACTTTCTCTGCTGCTTTCTCAATGTCTTTGTAGGCACTGCAAGGGATAGAATCACCAGCTGTGGAGCGCTTTCTGAACCTCCAACTTACTCCTCGGTGCCCCGGGGCTGGCGACCTCGCCACTCTAAATAAATAAATAAATACAACAGTGCTGTCTCTAAAGAGAAGAAAATACATTTTCCACATCCCAGGCTGGGTCTTGAACACTCCTGTCTGTTTTCTCCCTCCTTTGTGTGTGATCCTGGGGCTTGTGAAGAGATGGATTGATATCTAGCTAGGAACAAACAACCACAACAGCCCGATCAGCAAATTCAAAAGGAGAACTCGGCCCCCAAGAGCAGCATTTATTTGGGGGGGGTGGTTTGGTTGATTTTTCATTCTGTTTTGTGGTGCTGCTGTTTGCTTTATCTCCTCCTCTGACAGAAGGAGGAGGAGGAAGATCCAGCATGGAAGTGTCAGACTCCAAAGCACACTTTGTCCGTGGGACAAAGCCTCTGCAGCACTAAGGCAAAGAAAGATTAGTGGATAAAAGTGTTTGCAAGGATCTCTTCCTATTCTTCTTCCTCTCTCTCTCTGTGTGTGTGTGTGTGTCCCTTTTGGGGAGGAGGTGAAAGAGAGGTCAAACCGTGCCTACTGACCTCTGGCCCTTGCCCCCTGTGAACCAGATGGGAGCCTTTGAAGTTGTAAAGTGCCCACAAAAACAGCAAACCAAACACGCCGCTGGCTTTCCCTCCCCTTCTCCCACCCGCCAGCTGCTTAATGGAAGGTGACAGTGCGGAGGCAGTGAGACGGGGGTCGGCGTTCTGTACCTCCACCTCAGCCCCAGTGGGCACTTAATTGACACTCTAGAAAGCCCACACACTCAGCACGAGGGAGAGGGGCACCAGTGAAAGGCACGAGCCATCCCTTGGTGGCACTGGGTGCCCTGCATCCCTCTGGGCTGGGAGAAAATCCTTCTTGGGAGGTGTTGGGTTGAGGTGGCTGAGGTGGGCTGGAAGGTCACTGCAGTGGCCTTCCCATTCTCTGCTGTCCCTAGCATGGCTTCTCCTCACGCAGCTCTTGGGGGCACCAGCAGCACCTTTGTGGGGTCCTTCCTTCCTCAGCTCCTTCTACTATCATGGCCACAACAGGAGACACAAGCTCTGCTGCTCCATGAGGAACAGGCAGAAGAAGCTGCACGAGCACTTGTGTCTCCTTTCCTTGAAATTTGTACCTTTCTCAAAGGCCACTCCAAAGCCAACAGCAGGTTGAAATCTGTTTGTTGTCTCGTGACAGTAGTTGGGACCCCCCAGTATGCAGCATATTAACACTGAACTGGAGGTGGGGTTTTTGCTCTGCTACTGAAGAGCTTGGCACCTTTTATTTAATCTTCTGTTGTCTCTGAGGTCTGCATTTTACTGTCATGAGGTGTAGCCTGCAGCATTTTGGATGCCTTCAACGTCACACACAGAAGTCACACACAGAATCACTCTGGAAAAGACCTCTGGGATCATCAAGTCCAACCATCTACCCTACCTGTTGTAACTTGAACCCCTTCCCTCTTGTTCTATCACTATCAAAGGACACGGAGGTTGTTCTCTATAGATGTGTGGGAATGCTGCCTTTGTTTCCCACTGGACAGAGGGTTGTCCCTGGATGAGAGGAGGGTGGCAGAGACCAGGGCTGTGATTGATGCTGGGAGTCTCCACCTGAAGGAGCCTTAGCCTGGCACAGCTCACTGTGAGAACTGGTCTTCCTTCCAGCAAACTGGTGCCTGATATAAGCTGCCAGGCGATTTGCTTTGGCAGGTTCCTGCTTACCTTGTTTTTTTGTATTTGTTCACTTTCAGTAGTTCTTTCCTCTAGTGTATCACTGGGATTTGATGCTGTCTCTATTGCATCAATGGGGTTCCTGCCCTGTGGAGCCACAGAGCCCTGAGTTATCAGACAGTGTCCTCCAACAGCTAGCAAACTCTGGAACTGTGTCTCTTCGTGCTCAGGCACCAAACTGCTATGGACCCTTATCCTCTCAAAAGCCTAACCCTGGACCTCATTAAACCAGGCTGGGTGCTACCTGAAAGTCAAACCCATCAGCCCCTTTTCCCACCTAATGCAGGCTTCACACTAGCCTCAAAACAAGTGCAGCCAGGAGTCATGCACGGCTTTAGAAGTTTCTACTCCCTTTTTCCTGTGCTTAGTTTTTACCCTTGGATGCTGGGCAGGAAAGCCCAGCCCAGATGAAGTCAAACTCAGATTTGTCATTGACTTAGAGGAACCTGGGACTTTGCTCCTTATCTGCAGCAGCAGCATTCAGGGATTCATATAGAATAAAACTCCTCTGGCTCTTGTTCTTCCTCTGCTTCTGAGTGCCCAGATAAGCACTGTGGGTTCCAGCTGGCATTTCTGATCTCATGCGTCTGGGCCCTGATAAGGTGCTACAATGTCCAACATACAAAATCCTGTTAGGCAGTTTTACCTCCTCTGTTCCTGTATATTTATTTTTTTCATGCTTGAGGAGAATGTGGCTTTCCTGGCTGATAACCTGTCAGGAGCACAATAGTGAACTACAGCTAAATAATGAGCGGGCTGGGTGGCAGTGGCAACTGATGCTCAGTGCATCCAGACTGGAACTGCTCTGTTTTAGAATTAAAAT
The DNA here is from genome assembly GCA_013400115.1 of Rhinopomastus cyanomelas. Classification (NCBI taxonomy): domain Eukaryota; kingdom Metazoa; phylum Chordata; class Aves; order Bucerotiformes; family Rhinopomastidae; genus Rhinopomastus; species Rhinopomastus cyanomelas. The sequence goes on along the minus strand of VXBP01005300.1, from coordinate 121,166 downwards.
TCATCTGTGATTCCACAAATGTCTGTTTGTATGGATTTAGTCAAAACCTTTTAGCTCTCTGAGCTTGGCAAAATCCATTTCCAGCTAGTGCACGCTCTTTCTGCAGCACCTCTGCAGAGGATCTGATTTTACCTCATCTATCTGAGCTTTTATTCTGCTGTTGAGAGCAAGGCTCTTTTATACACATCTAGTGATGGATGATGTCAGTTATTCATCTTTAGCACAGAACTGGAAAAGACCTTTAAGAGCACAGAGTCCAGCTATTAACATAAGTCTCCCAAACCCACTGCTAAACTGTGCTAGACTTCATCAAAGTTCTAAAATAAGTAAAAATGATAAAGAAAAGTAGTGTTTGCTACAGATCTGCCATTCTAGCATCAGGTTCCCTGTCTGAGGTTCCCCACAATTTCCCCCTGGGCTCACACTGTGCTTGCCACACAGAGATGATTTCAGGAATTCACTGCCATTGTGTAAGAGTCACCATTTAGCGTAGGAGCCTAAGTCAGGCTGCCCAAACTGTTGAGGGCCCACTAAGAAGAGGGGAAGGCACCTCTGGGGGTGGTTGGGACCACATAAGGAGAGCAGGAGCAAGGTTCGTCCCCTCTGGGCTCTGAATCATGTTCAAAACACGTCAGCCTCGCTCTGTGGAGTTTGCAGGGAGTCTCACATTCTAATTTGACATCTCAGTGAGGTCCATGTGGTGAAACATTGAGGACCCCCCTGTGTGTTTACTCAAACATCCATTAGAATAAGGCTGCACTCAGTGTCCTCAGGCTCTTTGAGAGGATCTTGTCTAGGAATGACTGCTTCTTACTGTATTTTTTGTCTTGAGGTTCAACTTTGAAGCAGGGCTGCTTTCACAGATTTATTTATGCATTTTTTTAATGGTAGCTCTTTTCTGTCTCCTCTTCAGACTTGGTTCTCCTTGTGGAACAACATTGCTTTCTCGAGTGTGTTAGCACTGTGTTTTCTGTCCCTGCCTGTGTCTCCATGAATCTCTCCTGTAGGTTTATCTGGGCAAAATGTGACTTTCCACCTGGGAGAAACATGTCTTGTGCTTTAGTGCTGCCAGAGTTCCTTCCCTTCTTGCCAAGAGCTTTGCTACAGGAGGGCAGATGGTGCTGGCCCTCGGATGGTCCTGCTCATCTGGAAGCAAAGTCCCTCTTCTGCAGTAACTTCGTTTGAGCCTGGCATTGTGCTACAGCACAAACTCCTGCCTTCCTAAAAAGCACAGCCTGAGTATTCCCCCTCCTGTGGTCCCAGGTGTGGCAGAGGACACCAGGGGAATGGATAGACACGCTTTGTTCCATTATCAGAATGTCAAAGCTCCTCTCCGCTTGACTTTGTCACTGATGTTGCTAGGTGCTCTCGGATAAGAAACTTTCCCCTCTGTCTGTCTCTGGGGGCTGTCTGCAGTGCAAACTTACTTTGCAGGATCCTCTGTGGACCACAGTGATGTCAGGATTTTCCCTTTAAAGAATTTTCTTCTTATTTTTTCTCAGCTTGGGCTGCAGTGTGAGTGGAAGGTGAGTGCTCCCAGGAGCACACCAACAAAATGGACCTTCTCCAGCACTGCTGGAAGCTTTTCCAAATGTCTGCTGTTTATCAGCTTGTGCTCCCCTCTGTTGTCCCTGGTGCCCAGTGTCTCAAGCTTTAACACCCATCTCTGCTCCAGTCCACGTGGTCTCTTGAAGCATCTCCTTCCCTTTGCCACTCTTTTCCCAACCAGGGGACTTAGGCAGCTTCTCTCCTTGTCAAGCACCAGCTTCATTTTGGTAGCTCACAGAATGAATAGAAGAGCTGCAGATGACCTGCCTTTGGCTTGTCTAGGCCAAGCACTGAGCCGTCCTGCTGATGTTACCAGGAAGTGGTCAGTGTCTCCTGATCCCAAAAGAATCTGTAAAGCTTTTCTCTTCTTTGATACCTGTGAAATGTTTGGGAAGTGAAAAACAAGCACCAGTATTCCTCCCTTGTTGCTAGTTCCTTCAGATAGCTCTTCCATGCCCTGCAGATGGTGAGATGCCCAGCAAAACATTCCAAGATCATCCAAAAACATGAAGAAGACCACGTGGCTGGGCGGACTGAATGCTGAGCCAGGGGGCAAAGGCATTTGCCATGACTTGTTAGCAGGTGTGTCTCAGCTCTTTCTCTCCTATGGTTTTGGTATGAGTGGTGTCTGGAGACCATAATGGGTAAGATAATATTGTCAATGCATTGTATGAATGCAGAATCTCCCAACAGCACGAGCTTTACCTCTGGTTATCTCTTTGCCCTGCCCAATACTCCGTCTTCAAGGTAGAGACTGCTGCAGCCTGCACAGCATGAGTCTGGTTGTCACCGTGCAACTGTGTAATGTGCTTTCTTCTAAGTCTGCAGCTGGAACCCAGACGAGAGAGGAAGAGTTACCTCTGCCCTTGACCTTTTCCCAGGGATGACACTGAAGTCACAGCAGCCAGCCACCAGAAACAGGTTTATTAAGTACCAGGTCTTGTGCTGCTGCCATGAAGTAGACAACTGGGGGTGTATCCATGGCAGAGAAAGGGCTTATGGTTCAGTATTTGGCACCAGAGTTCTTGTGCAGCAGGCAAACAGTGTGAGCACAGCTGTAACGAGCCCTCCTCTGGGAAGCACCAACCACACCATTTTTAGTGTCCCTGCATTTAAAGGGCAGGTTGATTTCTGTCAACACAACACAGTCAGCCTCTTCTCCTCAGAAATGAATGTTTTCATTTCAGGTCTTCACCAAAAAGAACTTCAGTGCAGACAGACACAGCAGCAGGTCCCCACGTGGCTCCCACCATGTGCCATTCGTTCAATCCTGGGCACGAAGCTTTGACTCCCCTTGTAGGAGAGACCTAAACACACCAGAGCCCCGGGTCACACACACTATGAAACAAGCCATCAAGGATTATTCCTGGAGTGATTAGGGACAAGTTCTAACAGGCCTTCATAATAATGCAGACTATTTAAAGCTTCTGAGGGCTGGGATCGTGTGGCAAAGGGCAGGGTAAATGAAAACAGGGTAATTTCTGATGCCGTGGACATGCTAAAATGGGAGGTGGGGAATGTGTCTGTGGGTCTGCAGGGGGAGTCAACTGGAAAGAGGGGAACATGGTAATAATAGTTAGCATTTATATAACACTTCATGAATTTAAAGCACTGCACAAACACTGACTGGGGAGGAACTGGAATGCGCTGCATGATACCAAAGGAAGAGCTCTTTGGGGTTTTCTTGTGGTATTGATCTAGGGGCAGAAGTAGCTGCATCCAGGGGAGCAGCTGCATGGCTTGTCTGGCATGAGAATGGGTGTTGCTTACTGCAGCAGGGCTGGAGGGATGCAGGAAGTAATGGGGATGGCTGTGGTGAGTAGAGTATTTCCTGGGGGTGTCAGTGGGGAGAGCTGGCCTTGACATGCCTTCTCTTGTGCCCTTATGAACGTGTGAGAGCCTTAAAGTGCCATTTGAAAGCTCCTTGAAGTGACCACAAACTGCCCTGGGCTCACTGTTAGCTTGAGAAAATGTGAACAAATAGGTGCTGTGATCAGCAGCTGTGATTACTCTCCCCTTGGGTCAAGACCACATTGGAGTAGTTCAAAATCAGGTGGAAAAAGACATTTCCTCATAGCTATGCCATGACAAGTTGAGGGCAAGTGCAGCTGCTACCAATAGCTGTCCTTCATAAGGAGCACCAGGGTCCTTGTTGATAGGATGACCCGAGATGATTCTAAGTGTACCCTTCATCAGGTGGTCTTTGCTGTGTTGGCTGGAGAGCAGCAAATCCTAGCAGTTACAACAGGTCTTGTTTGTCCCTGTCCTCCTAACGCTGGGTTCCTTAGAGGTCCTGGTATTATCTGCAGCCCTGTACACAGTTGCCCAAAGGTGTTTTTTGTATCTAGTTGCTGAGAAACTCCTGTGGTTGCCTTAGTCCCAGGATGCCTGGGAAGCAAGTGCATCCTCTTTAGAAATGACCAGGGGTTGCACTGGGTGAGTGACTGAAATAGCAGGGAGGATGGGAGGCATCTAGAAACTCTTTTTCTGGGTTCCTTGCTGAACTAAAAACTGTAATGACTTTTTTTTCCCCACGTCAAATTAAGTACTCAGGGCTGTGGAGTAAAGACCTAACATCACTCAAAGAAAAAGTGTATATGAAGATAGAATCTCATTTCGAATGGAAAAGTCAGGTTTCCTTCAGCAAAGCAAAATGGTTTGATGGGGATTGGTCTCTTGTCCCAAGTCACTAGCAATAGAACAAGAGCAAATATCCTCAAGCTGTGCCTGCGAAGTCTACGTTGGACATTAGGAAAGGTTTCTTCACTGAAAGAGTGGCCAAGTATTGGAACAGGCTGTCCAGGTAGGTAGTGGAGTCTCTGACCCTGGAGGTGTTCCAAAAATGTGTGTATGTGGCACTGGAGAATATGGTTTAGTGAGCATGGTGGTGTTGGGTTGACAGTTGGCCTTGATGATCTTCTAGGCCTCTTCCAACCCCTATGATTCTATGATTTTCACCCAACCATGCCTGTCTTCTTCCAGAGAGGACCAATTTACCAAACCTGGTAAGTGTGATGATTGGTTTCACCCCCTCTGTAAAACTATCAGTGACTCTCATTTCCCTTAGTGCTCCCTGTGGGCATCTCTGTGTGCGTCAGGCTTTCTTCATGCAGGGTGGCATGACTGGGCTCACGCTGCACCCTGTGTCCAAGATCCTTCCTTTAGTTTTGATTTTTCCTAAAGATTTAGCACAGAGAACTGGAGAAGGAGATGGGAAATATAGTTGATGTATTCTCAGTCCTTGTTCCTCCAACAGAGAGGAGAAAACATCTGTCGAACTCTCTGTTGGCAACTCCTGTGTCTTCAGAGTGTAGAGCTGCTCTGGTTGAAGGTTCCCATATCCCATGTGCCTGCTTTTATAGTTTATCTTGCTTCTTCTTCCCTGGTGACATCTATTTTACATCCTGTTTCCTCTTCTGAATCAGGCTGTTCTGCAGAACTTTGCTGTCTCTGCTGACTTGTGATTCTGAAATACCTTCTCTTGAAATGGAAAAGCCTGTTGTGGTTCTCGATCGCTTCCTAGGATATTCTTATTTGTGGATTTCAAGTGCTGCGCTGGAGTGTTTCTTCCAATTTCCTTGCTTATGGCTTCAAAATGGACTTTTTTGTGTTGTTGTCGTTGACTGTTGCTGGAGAGGACCCACTGCGTTCTTGTGCCAGACTTGGCCATTGCATGTGTGAACCAACTGTTTGAGGGTTACCTTCTCCTGCCTTTTGCTGTGTGTCCTCTTGTCCAACACCCAGCCTCACGGTTTGGAAACCTCACAAGAAGTGCCTTTGATTGATTGATGGACTTGGCCCAGGTTGCAAATGTCAACCCAAGGTGTCAAAGTGAGTCAGCGTGCGCACGCGTATCTAGAGAGGATTTTCCACGCAACATGATGAAGTCATTGACAGTGTTGTGCAACTGTCAGTTGTGAATCAGAGGGATTACTGGTTGAGGATGGCTCAGGCTGTGGAACCAGCTCATGTAATTATCTATATCAAGAGGAATATAGAACAAATTAATTAATACCTGACATATTCCTTCCATTGACTTGGCCCTAGCTGTCTCTCACTGGACAGCCCAACATCTTGAGCGTGGTGTTGGCAGCCTCCATTAGTAATCTGTGCTCTTGTGGAGGAAAAGAACAAGTCTCTCTGGTGTGAGGGAGATGCCAATGAATCCAGCTACTGGCAGGTAAATAGGGAGCAGCCAGGCTCCCTAGGGTGATCTCTGCTCTTTCCCTCTCTTCCTTCTTGCTTTTTTCCCATTAGTTTCTTAATCCATCTTTCTCCTCTTGCTTTTCTCTCCCCTTTATTTCACCTTTTCCTCCCTCCCTCAATTTTTCTCCTGTTTTCTCTCCCTGTTACTCTGCACAGAAAGCAGTTGTGACAGATACTTTTGGCATTTGCCAGCCAGAATCCTGTGCTCTCTTCCTGTAAATATTTGTTCCATCATGAGACAGCATTACTTCGTTAGCATTTTTTTTACTGAATGGGTAGCATATTCTTCTTATGTTTGTTGTTTCTGGGAGGCTTTTCTTGGTGTTTTTAGTGTCTTAGTATTTTATTAGCATTTCCTCTTGCCAATGTTTTGCTGCAGAATGCCGCCCGGTCTTACTATGAATGTTTTGGTATGAGGCAAAAAGAATTCACATTTTTGGAAGATTCATTCCCATGGTATGTGCTTTGGGCAAGACCTTGTCTCCATGAGTGTGCCAAAGGCAAAAATTCTCATGGATTCCTGCGAGGAGCAGGACTAGGTCTTGCTCTTGCACCCGTGGAGAATTGCTCTACCCAGTATGTGTCCTCGAGGGAAAGGGCTGGCTTGCACAAGAGTAGGTTAGTTTGCACTTGGGCGACTGTTTTCTTGGGACAGCAGTGTGCTGAAATGCACAACAGACTTGACTTGCAGCCCTCAAAAGCATCAATGTCATAAGGAAACCTGTTGAGCTCACGGTCAGTGTGGCCAGCGTCGGCCGTGTTCAAAACTCATGAGTCAAGTCTTGACAAACCGTGACGCTGGCTGAAACATCACGAGACAGAAATATGTACCTACTTCCTTCCTGCTGCTGCCTGCCTTGTGAGCTTGTAACTGGGTTCAGATGTCATCTCCAAGTTCTGCACAAACATGAAGGCTGGAAAAATGTTTTATTAATAAAAATTTTACGTTTCACCTGATTGCAAGGCCTAGAGTATGAGAAATGGGTTGGCTGTAGGGTAAAATGAAGAGTGCTGCTGCATGCTGAGGTGAGCTGGCAGCCTCAAAGAGTGACACAAGGAGCATAGGGAAGAGATGATGGGAAGCAAGACCTTGTCTTCAGCTGGTTATCTCAGGTCTTTGATGTGGAAACAGCGGTCTGTGTATGCGCGTCTGCTGCTCATAAAGAATGACTTAGGCTGAGCCTCCTTCTCTTTTATGAAGACCTCAGTGGGTGTTGTGCTCAAGTTTTACTGCTGTGGGCATGGTAACTGTGACAGAGGTGGGTCTGGTAATGAGAGGTTGCTGTTGGGTGTTCTAGAGCCTGATGTCTCCTCTGAGATCTGGTGTGTAAATGCTTCACACAAAAACAGATAGCACATGGCATCCAGTGAGCTGAGCTGCTGGACCACATCTGGGCTGTTTGAGCACCGGGCGTATCTGCAGATAGCACGTCTTACACAGATTCTGTGTGTTAAGGGAGCAGGAGCAACACAGATCATCTCTTAAGAGCATTTCCTGCAAGTGCTCTGGAGCACGGCTCAAACACCAGCTCAGTTGGCGTTTGTGATGCGGCAGTAAAATGCAAGCAAGTGAAAGTGGAAACCATCGCAGAAAAGCATCAGCAAGCTGGGCTGGGAACTTCCAGTTCAAAGACATCAATGAAATAACTTAAGTCATCTTTATTTCCCCCCTCTCACCTTATCAGCTTTAATTCAGTTTTGCCATGGAAAGGGAGGAAAGAGATGAAGAAAGAAGAAAACCAAAGCTGAAAACCAGTTGCTTGTTTTTTGTTTTTTACTGAAAAATTAGGAAAATTTGACAGAGGGAAGAAGAAAATGCTCATAAACTAATTTTCTTTTGAAGAAAAACCACTCTTCTTTTTTTTTATTTTAATGTTTTGACCATTTCTGTTCTTGATTGAGCAATTCTACAATTGGAGATATAAGACTGGTTTCAGAATTCAAGCTCTGGAACTTCATAACTATGACTGTAGGTAAACATCCATGAGCTAGAACAGCTTCTGTAGAATAATGAAGCTATTTATTTGGAATGGCCCTTTTGACCCACTTATGATATGTTTAGTTTCCAGTGACTAACTGGACTGGTGATTGAGACCTCTGCCTGGACAGCAGCTGCTTGCCTTCAAGGGTTGTCTAACCTCCATCTTGACCATAAATAGCTATATACAGTTTGCCACGTTTCTTCGAAGAAGTTTTTTGGACAGTCTTAACCTGATTTTCCAGGAATCTCCTCTCCCTTGTACTTGGAAAGTGTTAGTAAGTAGTGCTTTTCTCTTTCCATTCCTCTAATGCATCCCTGGGGTCCGGTTGAAAGGCAAAGTCCAATGATTCAACACTGAGCACAAGCTCAACGAAGTGACATTAAAGAGAGGAGCGGAGGGAGAAAAGGGTTTAGGACCAGGAGACTGGTGAACAATGTAGCCTCCTTCATGTGCATCCAGTTGTAGTGGCTCTTCCTAGATCAGTTTGGCTTGGAGCTAAAGGACAAGTCCCCAGAGCCCTGGCTATTGATGTAGTGCCAGCGTGTTGGAGCAGCGTGTCTCCTGCCATTCAGGAGACCCAAGGTGGACATGAAAGCTGAGGTACGGCTCTTGGGCATATCTGTGTGTGATCAAGCAGGTCAGAGGAGCATCTTTTGAAGACCGCGATGAATTGTCCTCTCCTCAACAGTTCCCCACTAATAATGCTTTTCTTTCTGTCCCAGTGTGGGTAGACTGGGCCATTTCTTAACAATGCATGTATTTTCTTTCCATTGAAATGCTATGGGGCTACAGTTTTTCAAATTAAAAACTGAATGTTTTTGAATTATTTTTGCCCCCACACAAACATTTCTGTTGACTTGCAAAATCCTTTTCTGTTAAGTGTCACTAGCAGATTTTTAACCCATTCGGAGACACTTCCTTCTATTAAAAATTACCAGTGTCCTCAGATCTCTTAGAAGCAGTTTGTCCCCATTTCCCTTGCTGAAGAATGATGACTTCTGTGACTGTTTTTCTTCCCTTCTGTCCCCTCAGTGTTCTCTTCATGTCTCCAGAACTTTGCTGAGTGCAGGAACGTGCTAAGCTTTGGTAGGAGGGATATTTCCAACCCTGGAAAGTAACAGAAATGGCAGAGTAGTTTAGCCTGGATTAAAGAAGTGATCTAAGCCAAGCCTGACCTGTAGGGAGAAGTTTTCTGGAACCCAGAAGCTGCCATGCTCTTGTAGCTTTTTTGGGCTTAATAGCTTTGTAAGCCCATCGCACAGTTCTACAAGAACTTCTGAATGGACATCATTCACTAATAAATTCCAAATTCTTGCCGACTCTGATGGGTTTCTCCATTAGATTTTATTACAGGGCTTTTTACATAATGGGAGAACACAAACAGGAGACTCGGAGCCACAATTTCAGAGCTCTTTGTTCTGGGGTTGGGAAATCAGCTTCCAGATGTAGACCAAGTTGGCGGTTTTCTCCTTATTTTTTTTTTTCTTGGCCTTTTCTTTTGTCTGTGTGTGTGTGTGTGTGTGTCTTTCTCTTCTGGCCAGGAGTGAGAGAGGGAAATTAAGATGATGAATGCAATAATGAAAATAATAAAATAACAATGGTGAAAATCCCCTTTGTTCATGAGTCATGACTCAGCTGAGGGCAACAGCAGGAGCGCTGCTGTGAGTCTGTTCTGATGTCAACAGCAGACATCACTGCAGGAACACATTTAGGTACTTTGGGTGGAAGAGGTGGAGCCTGGGGGATGCATGGAGAAATTTGCTAAGGACTTAGAAGGATTCTTAGGTCCACGTTCTCTCCCACGCTCCCATTTCTTTGCACTGCTCTGGAAAGACAACAGATCTCCCCAGCTGAGGGTTTTCCCAGCATGGGGTAGTCCACAGATGGCAAAGCTGGCTTCTAAATTAACTTCCCACAGCACAGGGCGTGGAGGGGGTGGGCTGTCACCAACTGATGGAGAAGAGAGCTGCTCTTAGAATGACTCCCAGAAGCAGGGGTGAACCCTTCTCATGTCAGCAGCACTTCGACTGTGCTCCAGGTGTTGGTGTGAGTCAGGCTGTCTCCTTTATCCCTCCTCCTGTCCCCTTCAAGGGAAAATTAAAAGCCTCCAGTACCACACAGAACCGACATTGTGTGGTTTGTCCACCACAATCCCCATGACTGGCCACCAAAAGGGACCCCCAGTCTAGCTACTGAAGGCTGGAGATGTTTGCAGGACACAGCCTTTTTCTAGGGTTGCACGAATGAGGACAGTAGGATTAAAATAAATTAGTGTTGTACGTGCTGCTGCATTTGTGGAGGCAATGAAGTCCCAGTCAGTGCCATCACTTCCATTGTTCTGCAGACTTGGTTTCATTCCAGCATGGGGAAGGACACCAAAATTGGTTTCTTATTGGATATCGGTTAGCAGGGCTTTAGCCAAAGATCTCTAGGAGTGAATTGTGAGACAGTGAGCTGAGAGGGAGGCTTTAAGTGTGATGGGGAGAAGAAGGGTTGCATTGTGTCTTTAATCCCTCCCTGTGCTGGCACTTCCATGATGTGTTACTGAGTCCCCTAGAACTGCTTGGTGTTGCCTGTGTGGACAACCTGAACAGATGCTGAAGGAAAGGGAGGGGAAGGAGGACTCGGCTCTGCTAGAGCTAAAGGTTTTTTCCTCTGAAATTACTGCTTTCAAGTTGTGGACACATCTGGAAGTAACAGCAAACACGTGTAGACTGTGGTATTGGAGGAGAGGAGATGAGATTCATATGCAAGGCGGGGGATGTCATCCCTGTCCTGACAGCATGACCTTGGAGGCAATTGGAGACAAACTGGAGGTGGAGGAAGAACTCCCCAGATCAAAAGGAGATGTCCATCCATCTCTGCCATCCCTCTGGAGGAGCTGGGTGGTTGCTCTTGAATGTAATGGGCATGCACAGAAGTTGTAACACATGACTCACTCTGGCGGTTATAATGAGATTTGCACCCCCTACTTAGGTGACATGAGACACAAGGCTCAAGTTGGGTGGGTGATGGATGCTCAGAATAACCCTGACTGTGTCTCTACAGCTGTGGTTGCAGCTAGGATATTCATCACAGCCTACGAATCATCAGCTCTTACCTAAACTGGGCACTTAAGACTGTGGCCACAAAGGAAGTCCAGCTTTGAGTGCCTTCACTGGCCGTAGAGACCATTGAGCTGGAGAGCTTGGGAGGGTGTCAGGTAGCTTTGATATATCATTCGATTTTTCAGTGTAGTCCTTTGTGGTTTTGTGTTTCCAGGGGTGGACCCAGATTTTGGCCATGGACTGCTGATCCATCTTTACATTGGTTTGACACTACTGCCCACCTTCACGTGGTGTGAAACGTTTTCAGTCTCAACGGTGGGGCGAGCTCTCCATTGGAGCCCTTGTCTCTGAGGACCCCCTCAAAGCCCCCTGCTTTGGGGGATTTCAGGCTCTGTTTTGGAGATAGTGCCATTATTGTGCTGGTACTTTTAAAAACATATTCATTCTGTTCTGCTGGGTTTGTTCGAGGAGGCCCCTTGAAGATTGTCTGGCATTTTTTGGGCGGGGGGAGTGTGAGCAGGACATCCTTGTACTTGCCACAAAAATGTTTATTCAACAACAAAGTGTTTCTGGTGTTTCCTCCTGATCACTGAATCAGAGGGGCCGCTCGGGTGGGGTAACGAGTGAAAGAGAAGGTAGTGCTTGATCTTCCTGTCGCAATCTTTCCTCTGACGAGGGTATGTGCTGTCTCATGATATGATGGGCAGGCATCGCAGAAAGGAGTAGAAATTTACCGTTAGATGTTTGCCTTTGCGCGCTTTTGGGTTTGATATCTCAGTCTCTTGGGAATCAAGGAGGAAGCTGGTTTTTGCTGTGTCAATGTCTGTGTTTTTTTGAGTGTTCTTTCCTTTTGCGTTGTTTCCTTTTGACTTTCCAATGCCACGAGCAAAGTCAAAATAGCAAGAGAAGCAGAAGTGGCTGTTCACAAGATTGTCACTGATTGCCAGCTAAGTATCTGTGCCTGGTATTTCTTTCTTCAGAGGCACTTCCGAAGAGCTGCTGCCAGCAAACGGGAAGCTCTGCACACATGGAGTTTGGCAATATGTAGGCAGGCTGAATCTGCATTTTCATCTGTAAGGATGAGCTGACTCCTGGAACTGGGTTGCTGTGAATTTCAAAGAATTTTCATGGAATTACACCTTAAGAACCAGAAACACAGGCATGCCTGGTTTCCTTCACCATCAGTAGTCAGAAGAAACATGGGTGATGCTTGCGAACGTGAGCGGGTAGGAACAACACTTGAGTTGGAAGAAACCAGAAGGTGTCTGACCAAAGATACCCCTGCTGCACTGGCCTCCTTGGAGCTATAGAAGCATTAGGGATCAGAAGGGACCTCGGAAGATCATCTAGTCCAATCCCCCAACACAGCAGGATCACCTAGACCAAGTCACACAGGAACACATCCAGGTGGGTTTTAAATATCTCCAGGGAGGGCGACTCCAAACTCCCCCTGGGCAGCCTGTTCCAGTGCTCTGTCACCCTCACTGTGAAGAAGTTCCTTCTGATATTTATATGGAACCTCCTATGTTCCAGCTCGCACCCATTGCCCCTTGTCCTATGACATTGAGCAGAGCCTGGTTCCATCCTCCTGACACCCACTCTTCCCATATTTATAGACATTACTGAGGTCACCCCTCAATCTCCTCTCCTCCAAGCTCAAGAGACCCAGGTCTCTCAGCCTCTCCTCACAAGGGAGGTGCTCCAGCAAAGGAACGATCTGTGTTTCATGTCTCTCATTTGTATCCAATCAGGACTCATTTTCTGAGCATCTGAATGGAGAATTATTTCTCAGAGTAACTGAGAAATTCCCCAAGTCATGTAAGACAGGGCGCAGAGCCTGCTTCGATGAGCAGCCCAGCTTGGCCTTTAAGGGTTTTCATAAATCCTTTTTATCTTAGAGCTGAATAGCTCCAGTTGCATGGCAAGATGGAATGCCAGAATGAATGAAGAGAAAAAAGGAGAAACAATAACCTAAACCAAGTTCTTATATTGAAAACAGGACCCAGGGAGGAACAAGTAACTGCCTGCTCCCTCGCCCCTGGAACTGTCTCCCACTGATGGGACAATGTAGGAATAACACAGAAGCCCATCTTGGACTGCAGACAGCGTGCTGGCAGATGAGTGGACGTACGTATCGGGGACGACATGACTGAGCTTAGCCTACAAACGTCACTCCAGGCTCGTATTCATCAGCAAACTTCTGATAGTTTGGCCAAGCAAGGAAAGTGAGTGCATTTGCCATTCCTGTGGCAATGCTGCCGTGCAGGGCCTGCCAAGAGTAGTTGTGCTGGTGTGCGAATCCCAGACGCTGTCAAAAGTCTGTGTCACCCCGCAGAAGCACTGGAGTGGCAGCGCTGCTTAGAAAAACAGAAAAACCCCCTCAAGAACAACTAACTAATTGTCTTTAAATGGAGAAGTACTTTTGATGTCTGCACAGCCAGCTGTGACATCCATCTGCTTTTTGCCTTCACAGCACATCCAAAGCTGCTGAAGGTACGGGTGAGAAATCCATGTGGTGCTTTAAAAGTGCCTTGAAACGAGAGCCCGTTTGGGCAATACCGGTGTGGCTGTAGAAGCACCGTTTCTTTAGCCTCAGTAATGGGAAGGCAAAAACCTCAGTCCATGTGTCTCAGTACTCTATTGTTAGTTAATGACTACTCAGCCTTATTTAATCCTTGAGTGCTAATGGAGCAGTGGTGACATGATTGTGTAAAATACAGTATTTAATTAAAAATATTTTCTGATGCTTATTAGTTAGGAAACAAATGCATGTAACGGGCCATAAATAACATATCTGGGCAGGCAGCACACAAACTAAAAGCATTGCATAGGCCAAATGCCACCTCTGGTTGTGTTGTGTAACCCAGCAGAGAAGATAAGTGTCAATGAGAACAAGGCGCAGTCCTGGAGTTGTAGCTGTATAGATTCATGGTGAGCTCTGACCACAAAAGAGTGACTGAAGCTGTCAAACTCCTGACTCTGGGCCGGATACCCCAGGGCTGAATTTGACATCTACTATGATGCATTGTTTAGGGAAACGACTGGAAAAGAAGAAAGATACCTCTGTCCTGCAAACCTCTGCCTTCAGCTGGGCCAGCTGCCCGGCACTGGTGTGCTGTATCATAGCATCTCTCTCTGTCTCACCACATTTGCCCTTCTGAGGGTTCTATTGATTCTTCACCCTTTTTCATTCATCCCTCAGTGTTTCCTTCTTCCCTGTTTTGGACCTGTGGAGATGGTGATGTTGCCACCTTTGTGAGTCCTCCCAGCTGTCAGGACTGGCATTTTGTGCGTAAGGCACCCACAGGTTTTATGCCAATGCTGAGCTGCCAGCTCCTGCCTCTTAGGACACTTGGCATTTGGATCCCTGAAGCTACAAGCTTTGCTCATTTGGCCTGGTAGAATGGTAGGAAAAAATGTGTGGTGCTACTCCCTTGAAGGCTGATGCTGGCAACGAAAGGAAATTCCTGGACTTGACTGCTTGTCTGTTTACTTATTTACTTTTGTGTTCAACAGTGGAAAAATATTTTCATCTTCCTCCTTGTCTTGTCAAACCACTGTATTTGTCACAGCGGGCACCAGAATGCAAAACTGGGCTGGAAGAAATTTTCCTCATCCAAGGTCTCTCCTGGTCCTCTGTGAAATGCTGCAAGGCTGGCAGAAGACCTGCAAGGAGTTTGTAAGGAAGGAATGGTCGCCCTTGTTCTTCCAGGGCACCACAACCAGGTCTTTCCTCCCATCACCTCAGGGCCTTATCTCCACACGTGCCCTGTGGCCGGCTGACGGAGCTGCCGGCGCTCACCTTGCCTCGGAATGGAGAGGGCACGCCTTGCCACCCCGCCTGCTCGCCGTGCCTTCTCCTTTATCCTGTCTGTGAACTCCTGACCTTGAGTGCTCCTGCTCCTCGCCCATGCTCCCCTCCCTCTTCCAAGCTCCAAGACGGTCTCGTGTTTCTTGGAATCTGGCAGCGTGAAGGCTTCTTGTTGATTGGTATAAACAATCGTAAAGGTCACATTTTCCCCCCCCTGCAGAGGGAGTTGGGGGGTGGGATGTCTAAAATAAAAGGCTTCTCTCAAATTAACAACCGCTAGGATGTAAACATGGAAGCCAAAGGAAGCTGTTCAGCAGTGGTGTGAGCTGTGCCAGAGAAGCCCCTCGGGACTTTCTTAGGAAAGAATATGTGGGCACAAGATGCGACATGCTCTTGTGGCTGGCTGGGAGGGAGAGGTCAGGGTGCTGGGGGACGGTGGCAGTCATGCCCTGCGTGAATGGTGCCATGGGGCTCGAGAAGCTGTGTTTGCGCCAAGACTGGTGCTGAACATCCCGCTAAGCTCGGGGGGAATGCAGAAGTCCTGGTGGCTTTGAGCCACGGGGGCAGGAGCCCTGGAGCTATGGGACAGCGGATAGTGTTTCACTCGGCCAGGCGCTGGGTGCCATCCAGCTCCTAAAACCAGTCGGCCGCCTTTGTGGACGTCAGTGGGAATTGGGTCAGAGCCCTGTCTGGGGAGAGGCTTGTGGAAAACAAGCAGAAGGCAAACATAGGTGCTTGGTTGCCTGCTCAGAGCTTGTCTGCTTTTTGGCTGAACTGCAGCCAGGACTCCACTGCAGAGGTCTGCTCGCTTGGTTACGTGAGTTCAAGGAAGGCAGGAAGTCACGGTGTCGACCAGCTTGGTTGTACAAGGAAAACCCTTTGTAGGTACAGCCTGTGCTGGGGTAAGAATCCTTTAACGGGTTTGGTTCATCTAGTCAGGGGAGACAGTTTACATGCAAGAGGGCAGGACCTCATCTTATCTTCGATAATTGTATAGCACCTGAAGGTTTTGTATGTTATCACAGTATCACAGTATTACCAAGGTTGGAAGAGACCTCATAGATCATCAAGTCCAACCTGTCACCACAGAGCTCAAGGCTAGACCATGGCACCAAGTGCCACGTCCAATCCTGCCTTGAACAGCTCCAGAGTTGGCGACTCCACCACCTCCCTGGGCAGGCCATTCCAGTGGCCAATGACTCTCTCTGGACCAATGCAGCCTGAGGGTTCTTTAACGCTGCTCTGTGCTGTGCTGTCAGTGAGCTGTCCCCTCGTGCATGGCAGGAGAGCAGGAGACTTTTGGATCGTGGTGTGGCAGCCATTGCCTCCTTGCTAAGGCATCAGAAGTTAGCAAGCTGAGCAGCACAGTTTCAGAAGTGGCCCATGTCTTCAGCAAGCCCAGCAACACTTTGTACCCCAGCAAACTCCTCTCAATGATGAGATTACCTAAGTTCAAGGGAAGAATTCCTTTAAGGATGTGTTCCTGTGTGACTTGGTCTAGGTGATCCTGCTGTGTCAGGGGGATTGGACTAGATGATCATTCGAGGTCCCTTCCAAACCTTGATGTTCTGTGATTCTAATACAAAGGTGAAATCTGTGAAGATGAAGCGTGTTAGTCACTGATTCTGGAGGCACAGCTGAGCAAAAAGTGTTGGAAGTGAAGAGGGCACCAGAGGGAAGTGTTGAATATGTCTGCTCAACTTTGTTTCTCCTTGGGTGTCTCTTGTGGCCACTGCTAGAGACAAGATACTGAGTTAGATGAACTTTCAGTCTGGCTTAGTAAGGCCACTCTTTATTGATCACATCTACCTGAGCTTTGTGAGACCTGATATCCCCACTCTGTCGGAGCTAACCAGGCACAACCACTTGCAGTGTGTGTCAGTGGGTGTTCATAGTGTTCATAGCCCTGCTGCTTTGGCTGGGGGACGTAGGCAAGCAGGCCAGAGCCAGCAGCTCAGAGCTAAGAAAGTATTTTGCATGTTTTTCTGGCCCCTTTCCTAAGGAGGTGAGTTTCATGTGAGTATATTCTGTCAAGGACTCGCGCTCATGCGTGTCCCTCTGTCTCCTTCCTTAGGGCTCCTTGGCTGGTTTCAGCCTAATCTGTGACGGGGGTAGAGTTCTCGAGGATAAGCCAGTTTCTATAAATGCAGTGAAATGCAATTTGGAGCTGGTGAGGAGATGTGTCCTGCTACTGGGTGTGAATCTCAGCACTTACTCAGACTTGAGAAATCTTCGGAAGAACTTCAGCCATGGAAAAAGCTTCTTGGGCCCAGTAAGTGTGTTGGGCACCAAGACTCATTCATTCTAGAGCTTTTTTTCTTATTTGTGTTTTTTTTCCTGGACCCCTAAGTATCTCTGTTCAAGCCCCAGATGGAAGCAGAGTCTCAGAAACCACTGGAAAGGTTTGTTTTTCGACTATGACAATAGACTTAGGTACCCAAACAGACATCAGGATCCCCTTGTCTTGGGCGTTTGCCATTTCATACTCTGTAACAGCTTAAAGCCTCGAATGTAGGCTGAGGAGTGAATCTGGATCAGCGGCTCACGCGCCAGGTTCACATCCTGGCTCAAAGGCTATAAACTCATTTTCTCCTCCACAGGAGCACTTGGGGCCATGTGGTTCCAGCAGCCCTTACGAGAACTTCCTCAAGGCATGTCCAGATTGTAACTGAGCTTATTCTGATGCTGTCAATGCTCCTCTGTAGTTAATGCTTGAAAAATTAGGTGCTGAGTATTTGCTTCCCTGTCTAAACCAAAGAGAATTGCCTACATCTCCCCTCTTGCTTCACAGAACTTTTACTGGGTGCCAAATAATCCATTTCTGTCATCTGTGGAGCTGGGGAAGGAAAGGGGGTGATAGGTTTGAGAAGATGTGTTTGCATTCTAATTGACTATTTTAACTGTTGTCTACTTTGTTGGCCTCTTGCTTAACTTCATTCCCATTCCCAATCATTGAGTGGCTGGAAGGGGCATCACGCTACCTAAGGGTCATTTGCTGCTGATACGTCACCTTTGTTTCAACTCCTAGTCTATTATGTTTTGTAAGGAAAAAATATCTCAAGCTGCTTGTGGCCCAGAGTGACTGCAAATGTGGAGTTTATCTCAACACCAGTGAAAACTGGGCAAAAATTCCTCGAATTTCAGCTTTTGTTACCGCTTCAGGCCTGATAAGGGCTTCGGGGAGGTTCATTAAATCCTTTGGTGACTGTTTGGAGAGGGTGGGGTCCAAGACAATTAAGAAATAAATGTGTTATTTAAGAGTCTGGCCCTCAGTGCTGCAGTGGACAATTCAAACTGTTCTTGCTGAAAACAGCAGTTTTAGTTAAATTCAGCACTTCAAGAACAGTATTTTTTCATAAGCAATAAACTACTGTAAGAACCGAAATGCTAATCCCAGTCACATAAGCACTTCTCCGGACCTGATTTAGTGGTAGCCAAGACTTCTGAGGTCATTTTAATGCTTCTGGGTCAAGCTTTTGTAAGATGCTCTGAAGTGAGTTCCATAAAAATGTAGTTTTTCATTTAAAAAAACCCAACCAAAACCCAATAGCTGCTTTCCTGAAGCACCAGTATCTTTTAGGAGATACAGAGTGAGAAGGACTGGTCTGGGGTCTGTCTCCTAAAGGAAACACTGACTCTGTAGAAGAAAGAAGGAAAAACTTCTTTGCGTAGGGCAATGAGGATGATGAAGGAGGTGGAGCACCTCCATTATGAGGAGAGGCTAAGAGAGCTGGGTCTCTTTAGCTTCGAGGAGACTGGGGGGTGACCTCATTAATGTCTACAAATATTTGAGGGGTGGGTGTCGGGAGGATGGAGCTGGGCTGTTCTCAGTGTCATGTAGTGATAGGACAAGGGGCAATGGTTGTAAGCTGGAACATAGGAGGTTCCATATAAATATCAGAAGGAACTTCTTCCCAGTGAGGGTGATGGAGCACTGGAACAGGTTGCCCAGGGTAGTTGTGGAGTCTCCTTCAGTGGAGATATTTAAAACCCACCTGGATGTGTTCCTGTGCAACTTGGTCTAGGTGATCCTGCTGTGTTGGGGGATTGGACTAGATGATCTTTCGAGGTCCCTTCCAATCTGTAATGATTCTGTGATTCACCCCTAGGTGATAGGAACCGTTGTGTGGGTTTGCCATTGTTCGAGTCTTCGGTTCCAAGCAGTCAGGAGAGCCAGTACATTCTGGGACACATCCTGCCCCATCAAACACTCTATTTGTTTCCTTTCAAAGGTTTCCACAGGAAGTCTTCAGCCACACCACGATGCTGGGCATGACTCTTCCCTTGTTTCTCCTGCGATGACACGGTCTGGGCGGCAGGGATGTACCTGCTTTTGCTCAAACCTCAGGCTGCCGAGGGCTGGCCCTTGTGCCCGAGTGGAGTGGGAAGCAGTTTAGAGAAGTCTGCCTGTGTGTTTTCATAAGAGATGTCACGCTCAGGGGGGAAGTTTGGATCCACAGGATATGGAGGCAAGGCAGCCCACTTCCCCCGTGGCAAAGCTTCTCTTTTTTTCGGAAAGCGTCCCTCCCCTGTGTCCTGGCAGGACTTGGGTCACGCTCCAAATTCCATCTGTCCCTCTGCTTCCTGCCCTTTCACCCATCACCAGTGATAAAACACCCATCTGAAGGCATTGCGGAACTGGTTGCTCCGATACAATTTCAAAAATTAAAAAATAATGTTGCAAAAGCTGTTTTTTGTGGGAATTTCAAAGGGACCATACTGATGTGAGCTGCCCAGCATCTCAAGAGTTTCGGTCGCTGAAATCTTTTGTGCTGCAATGAAAATGCCAGCCTCAGTGCTTAGGTTTTGTTTTTGCATAGACTGCTGTTTAGCAACATGAGAAATGGCCTGGTCTGTCGTGTTTGCGCCGGCAAAAATGTCCCTCCAGGAATGGATCCTTCACTGTTGGGGTTTTGGATTGATAGGCTCAGGCTGAGAAGCTGCACTGCTGGCTTCACAGGAGCAGAGGAAACTGCCCCTAGGAATAGATCACTGCCCAGATACAAAGAAAATCCACCCTGATGTGGATTTTTCTGGCATTTCTGAAACATCTGATCTTGGTCGCTGTTGGAGTTGGGTATTGAATTAGAGAGGATGATTTGAGAAAACCACTTGGGTTTTTTTTCTGTTTCACTAAATCCAGGGCTTCATAGACAGAGCTCTTCTGAGGGTTTGGTAGGAAGAGCTGGTTTGTGCAATATCTCTGCTCACAGAGAGTGGTGGGACTGCCTTGATAAGCCAAGATGTCCTAGAAGCATTGCTGTAGCTGTGGTTGTCTGTGACTGTGTGCAAGAAGAGGTCTGTAGCTAGGTCTGCAGAATCAACTGGCACAATAAAGGGTACAACCTTTGCCTTCAGACTTAGTCTCACTCTAACTGAGGTACTCTCAGGGCAAGTTGAACAAAAAGAGTAATGCTGAGGCTGGAAAAATTAGCGGGCTCTTCGTCTTTCAGCTCAGGTAAGGAGAGATCTTTGAGCACTGGGGAAGGAAGGACACCGCCTATCCTCATGGCAAGGTCTTGAGAGTAACGATGCTGGTTTGGAGGGGGAGTTTTAATCAGCCAAGTATGACTGGAGTAATGTGCAAAGACACATGTACTGGCTGCTTTCCCCACATTGCCAGCCTAGCCCATGTTCTTCTCCTGGTGTGTTCTTACGGTTGTTATTTGGAGGCTGGAGAGCTAGAGATTTAGAGAGGAAATACATGGGGAATCTGAAGAGATGATAAAGGTGGTTGGAACATCAAGCTGGGGTCAGAAATCTGCTCATGTTCCATTTCTGGAACATGGACTTATTCCTTGAGAGAAGGTTATGGACAGGTTTTGTGTTTTTCATTTTGACTTCCTCCACTCTGTCCAAACATGTGGCCGTGTCCCCATTTCCCTGAGGTGACTGTTAGAGACTTCAGTGTCTTGTGACTATTGATATTCTCCTGATTTTTTTTCTGAGATAACTGGGTGCGTTGAACAGATTTCTACTGAATTTAAACATGTTGTCCCGGGCAACCTGCTCAAGGTGGCCCTGCCTAAAAGCAGGGTTGATTGGAGAAGATGATCTCAGTAAGTCCCTTTCTACCCTGTCTGTAGTATGATTCAGCCTCTTCACTTGCATTGTATTTCTGCAATGAGATCATCTGGATGCTGAAAGCAAGGTGCCTGCAGCAGTGCTGACCCACTACTTGGCATTAATCTTTCGATGCTCTGCCTAGTTCATCCCTGTGTAATTTCCACGTTACCTACCGCTGCACTTCAATCTAGACAAGCCTGTAGGTAGCTAAGTGGGGTTAGGAGGTGATGGGCTACAAAAATGGCAGCCACCTCGTCAAGGTCATCTTTTTTAGAGCAGCTTCTGCCCATGTCCCAGTCCCTCCCAGCTCCTTGCCATCCTGTCTGTGGCCCTGGCCGGAATCAGCATGCCAGAGGAGACAAAGCCTCCTCCTGCATAGCTTGGGCATAGCTCAGCTGCATTCTTCAATGACTGTTTTTCCCCAGTGACCTTACTCTACAGCTCTGGTGGTCAGTTGACTATTATGCTGCAAGCTTGCCCACATTCCTCCACCCACTCAGGCAAGCACTGCCCGCTGGGAAGGGGCGGCAAGGCAGAGAGGAATCTGGCCATCTGGGAACTTATTCAAGGGAAGCAGAAATTCCAGGCCTTTGGGACTGTTTTGCCCATTGCTTCTGCAGCAATGGGGAGGTTGGAGCAGCTGCATGAAGAAGGTCTGACCACTGCGGTTGCCACACACCCTGCAGTGACAGGCATTCCCATGGCGAGCCAGCAGACTCCCCTTGTTGCCTCACTTCTTGGCCCTTTGCTCACATCGAGAGGAAACCCCAAGGAAAACAGCCTGGAGAAACCTTCTCGGAGTGGCTGCCACTTGTCATGTTTGTGGGAGCCTTGCAGTAACAGGTTTGGATCCTCAGCTCCCCCACTGTGCAGGCTGCACAGGCTGCTAAGCAAAGGGACTTTAAATGGTGCAAATCATACAGATTTCTGAGAGCCTTTTAATTGTGACCACTAAATGTGTGACTTCTGAAAGAACAGTTTTGTTTCCTTAGATGTGAGAGGGAGAGAAAGGAGGAGAAGCTAGACATGAGCTAGGTAGGGATGATTTTTCAGCTCGGGAGCCAACTCGGACAGATTACAGTGGAGAAAGGTTTGTACAGTAAGAGGAGAAGGTTAGAATCCTGCTATTTTCTTATTGCCACAGTTAGATTAGAAATGTTAAGGATTTGTGAAGAAATGACTAAGTCAGGAAAATTTATGATTCTCATAGCTCACTCAGCCACTCCGCACATCCTGTAGATTTTCTGACATACTTCCAATGGCATAAATATTAATAGAGTAATACTGACATTTAGGGCTTGATCCAAGACTCATTAAATTCATTGGAAATGCTCCCATTGTCTTCAGTGGAAGATGGATCATGCTCTTGAAAAGGAACAAAGGAGGAGAAAATACCAAGTGGGGCTTTGTGGGGCTAAATAATGTTGTTATCAAATCAGAACCTCTCCGCTTCCTGACTCCGAGCGTTTTGCTCTGTGACCTTTAACGTTAAATTATTGCCAAAACAGGAAGGAGAAATTAAGGCTTGATAAGGGTTGAGATGGTCACAGATTTTACCAGCCTCACTGATGGAATGTGACAATTTTTTCAATGGGAATGAGTTGGGCGCGAATTGTTCATCAGTCGTTTTGATTTATTCAGCCTTTCAGCCCCCTGGTTCGCAGTGGCAGGGATTACTAGAAACTCTGCAGAAGACATTCTTTCTCCCGCTTAGTTTATAACCTCTGCGGGCGCGTGAAGAGTTACAGAGGGAGGATTAGCTGTTGTAAAATGGCTCCATTTACTCCATTGAAGAGATAGCCCAGAACTGGCTCTGCGGATACCATGTGAGGATCTATTGCAAAAGCTATTTTGGCATCGAAATCTCTTTCTCCCTCCTTTTCTAGATCAAAATCTTTTCCCCAAACCTTTCTGTGCAGCGATTAGTTGCAGCTGTGTTTTGCAAAGCCACCCAGGGAATTTGGATGTCCAGTTCCCATAAAGTTTAATGTGAACTAGGTTTCCAAGCGGCTTTGAAAGTTCAACTGAGTTAGGGCTGGAACCTCCTGGTTTCGGTGCAGCTCTGTGCGTGGAACCCCTAAAAATCCAGGGAAACGCGAGTATTTGTCATCACCTTGTGGAGCACAGACCTCAATGGAAGAGCTAGGTCGGAGCTTGCGGCATGTGCAGAAGGCTTGCGTCCTGTCAGGAGCAGCAGAGGTAATTTCCTCGGCTTTCTCCATGGTTGTTCGGAGCAGATTTCCAAGAAAGTCACTCTTTGCACCCAGACACAGGCCAGGTTTCCAAAGGGTCCTTTTCACAAACTCGCAAACGCTGCATCTCAGCACACGGAGTTCTGCTGATAATCTGGCCAAGGATGGAGTGGCCACAGAAGACCCTGTACTCGGGAGTACCTGGCGAGCTGCAGGCCAGAACAAGCTGTAGGGCATGTTTCCCTGGAGACTTTATTGGTGGATGTGTAAACCTTCCCCACAGTGGCCACCCACGGAACTTCCAGTTCCACCTCTTGTCAGTTGGAGGCTCACATCTGATCTGTGGAGTAGAAGCACATGCAAACAGCCTGTCATCAGTACTGCTTGAAGGAAAAATATACAGGGAGTATCAACTGGTAGAGCCAAGTGAAACAACTCAAGAGTCACACGAGCAAAAGTTAAACCTGTGCTTTGGCTCCACCACATGATGGTCTCCCAGCTACTCTCTGCAGAGGTGCTACCACCTCCGAAGTATGTCTGAGGTGGGGGAAAGGAGTGAAGAAGCACCTCCAGTGCTACCGGCCGCTGCAGAAGCCCCGTGGAAGAGAGATGGTTATTTAAGCTGCAGACTTCTCAGAAAAGGAATGCTTTAGAAATATTTCCTGTAGCTGCACCAGGGGTCTACAAGTCTTAGCCAACAATCCGGAGCCACACTGGTAAACAAACATGTACTGAATAAAAAAGAAATTCTTTGAGAAATAGGTCCAAGGCAACTTAGCTGACTAGCTTTCCAGTGTGAGTACTCAGTAGCCACAAGAGCAATAAACCAAGAGATTTCCCTCTTGGTAAAAACCAGGAGCAGCTGTTTATGATCAGTCCTGTTTGGAGCCTCCAGCACTGTAAAACTAAACATGCAGTGACCTGTGTGAACGTAAAGATTTTACAGGACCACGAGGTATCTGTGTGTGTCTGCAATGCGGTAGTAGAGAGGAGGAGCCAACTGGAGGGCTTGAAAAGCTTTCCCACATCTTCTGTTTCAAAGCTGTGCTGCACATTAGCCCTCCAAGGGCAGGAGTAGCGTGAGCAGGTTTTGAACTCTTATCCTACTCTTTGCAATCGTTGTCTGTCAGGCTTTTGCCTTTGCTGCATCTCTACTGGGGAGCCCTGGAGAGTTTGTGGTGTTTCCCAACTGCCATGAAATCATCAGATCCCGAAGGAAATGGTGTTGGTGTTTAAGAGTGGTTTTCTACCCGGCTGTGACGTCAGTGAGGGCTTTTTGTGCCGCTGGTTGGTCAGGTGAGGTACACCAAAGAAGGCAGAAGTCCTGGTCTCCCAGTCTTGTTCCTGATGGCACGACTCTGAGTGGTGACGTTAATGCCATAGAGGGAAGAAGTGTCATACAGCGGTATCTCGACAGGCTGGAGAAGAGGGGCCTGTGTGAACCTCATGAAGTTCAGCAAGGTCAAGTGTAGGTTCCTCCACCTATGGAAGACGATCAATCCCAAACATGGGTATAGGCTGGGTGAAGGGTGGGTTGAAAGCAGCACTGTGCAGAAGGACTTGGGGAGTGTTGGTGGATGAAAAACTTATTAGCTGGCAATCTGCACTCACAGTCCAGAAAGCCAATCTCATCCAGGGATGCCTCAAGAGCAGCATGGCCAGCAGGTCAAGGGAGAGGATTCTGCCCCTCTGCTCCATTCTGGTGAGCTGGGTCCAGGTCTGGGATCCTCATCACAGGAGTGACACGGAGCAGGGCCAGAGGAGGCTACAAAGATGATGTGAGGGTGGAACCCTCTGGAATGAGTCCGGGCTGAGACAATTTGGGGGTGTTCAACCTGGAGATGAGAAGGGTCCAGAGAGATCTCATAGCAGCCTCCCAGTACTTAAAGGGGAGGCAGCAGGAAAGATGGGGAGGGACAGTTTATGAGGGATTATTAAGATGGGTAAGAGTTTTAAACTGAAAAAGTTTATTAGATTAGATACTAGGAAGAAATTCTTTACTGTGAGGATGGTGAGAGATTGGCACAGGTTTTCCAAAGAAGTTATAGAGATGCCCCATCCCTGGAAGTGTTCAAAGCCAGGATGGACAGGGCAGTGAGCAGACAGATCTAGTGGAAGGTGTCTCTACCCATGGCAGGGGTGTTGGACTAGATGATCTTGAAAGTCTCTTCCAACCCAAAACATTATGTGATTTTGGTGGCTTTCAGGTAACTGATGGGGGATTGGACTAGATGATCTTTTGAGGTCCCTTCCAATCCCTAATGATTCTATGATTCTGTGATGATGATTGGATGCTGTAAGACAAACCCTACGCCAGTCACTCATTTTATCAAATGTTGTCTTATCCCTTAGCTCTGATCCATGCAGCTTAGGTAAACGCACGTGCCTCATCTGATGGATGCAATGCTCGGTGGCTCTTTGTTCAGCTTTACTCAGCTAGACTTTAGTCTTTACTCCTTCAGTCCTTAGAAACCTGGAATGGAAAAAAATAAGTGGACTGGTCTGACCAAAGGTGCTTGCTTGGCGAAGGGAAAGCAGGTCACCGCCTATGTGTTGGTGAGCCACAGCTCTGCACCAGGCAGCCCTTTTCCTCCACATGAAAGAGTAGTTCTCTCTCCCCACCCCCCTCTTGCATTGTTTCCTCTCTTCTCTTTTTTTCCTCTTCCCATCAAACATTTTAGCAGAGATTTCCTTTCTGGTGGTGTGCCAAGCAGCATTCCAGCTCTGCCCCCTTCAAAAACAGAAAGGCTGACCCCCATTTCCATAACCAAGGAAGGGACAGGTAGCCTTTGTGTGTGTTCCAGAGCATGACTGTTTTTCTTAGATTCACACCAAAAGAAGAGAAACGATACTGTTATTCAGAGGACGAATTAGCCAGTGACCCCAGCAGATGCAGTAGCAACGGCAGCGAAATGGGTGGTACGGGCTGAACGTTTTCTGGTGATGAGCCTTTGGCTTCGGCCAATTCCTTCTCTCACCCTCTTCCTCTCCTCTCTCTCCCCACAAGATTTCCCTTTTTTCTTGTGTTTGAGGCACGTCAAACCCTGGAATAGCCCTCACAGGCATTAGTCACCAGTGATTAAAATAGCCACTAAGCAGGCAAGAGCCTGCAATGATTTGTGCTAAATTGGGTGTATCTGTGTTTGTAGCAAGGGCTGCTAATTTGCAAACCTCCCTTGTTATTATCGTTGTTTTTATTAATAGCGCCAAGGGGCTCCAGCTGACATTAAAGGGTTGTTGCATCCGCTGCTGTACAAAAGCAGGGGAGAGTTTGTCACTGAGATGGGCACTGTGAAAACTGGGAGAAGTGAAGGACTCTCTGGTCTGAAGCGGAGATGTCCCATGGGTGACCACCCAGGAGAGAGAAGTGGCAGAGCTGAGAAACGGGCTCTGAGCAGGTTCTCTGGTCGCTGATCACGACGGGGAGCTGGTGGCCTGCTGTAGGCAGAGCTGCTGCCCAGGTGGGGGCTCTGCCCGGGGGCGAATGTCCTGGTTCTGAGAAGCAACGGTCCCTGCAAAAATTTAGATAAATCGGAATCGCCAAACCAAAAGTCCACATCCTTGGGTGGGGGTTTGTGACAAAAAACTCATCCAAAAGGGTGAAAATTCCACCTTGGTCCACAGGAGTCTCCAAAAGTGTGATGGCAGAGGTGAACGCGTGACTCTTCACCTGTGAAGTGGAGACAGTAGTGTGACCTCACAGGGATCACGCACGGTTTAAGGGTCCAGTCTTACACATGACATGATCTTGGACTGCTCCCAGTGACTGGAGTGAGAAGCCCATTGGTTAGGAAGGGCAACTGGTGTAACAGAGTGACTGATCTATTAGTGTCGATCTGCAGTGATTAAGGTTTTGACTTCCAGCTCCTACAGGAAGCTGTAAAGTGTTACCCCATTTTTCAGCCCTTTAACCCCACTAGCAAAGAACCAACAGCTGTGGTTTTTATTGCTCAAAATGTTGTGTTCTGTCCCTGCCGATGGCTCACGGGTAGTACATGGCTCTGATGCAGAACAGAAATTGGAAATCTTGTCAGAACGTCTTAGGTCAGGCTGCGAGCATATCAGAAGGGGCTTTCCCTCTGTGCATCTGCTTCCAGCTGAGAGGAACTAACAAAGAATGTGTTTGAAACCAGTGGAATTAGTCAAACTCCTTTGACTCACAGTAAAGATATGGATTTTTTTTGGAGATTCTAAGAGAAGTTTTGGCTTGGGGTTTGTTTTGTCTGCAGCAGTTGCATATCTCTAGCTGTGTAATCAGCTCCAAGATCGAAGCAGAATTGCTCGAGGTCTGTTGGCTCTGCAGCGAGCATCACCCTGCTGCTGCCCACACTGCTGGTGATGGAGGTGGGCACTGCCCTCAGCAAGGGCACATTTTAGGTTTTGTTTGTTGATTTGCATGGGGAGTTGAGCTAAGCACAGAAGTCAACCAGCGGTCGGTTTAACTACAGCGGGACACAACTCGAGGCTGCTGCCACTGGCCTGAAGCTCTGAGCTCTTTGCTGACAGTGAAGGGAATCCTTGATTTGGAAAAGTTGCACTGACGTGCCATTAGTCTCCTTTCTCTTGACAAGGCTTGAGAGTGGACTTCAAGCAGAGCGTGTTGCTGGAGTGCAGGGAGTGTGTGTGTGTGTGTGGGAAATGTTTTACCAAGCCGTGAGTGTGGGGGGCTGAGAAAGCTGAGTGATGAAGCTTGGGAAGGCTTTGGAGTGGCTGTGAATGGATGTGCAGGGGAAGGGCAGAGTGAGGGTGAGCTGTGAAAATTAGTCAAAACATCTCTCGTCTTCAGCCAGTTTATTTTGGTTTTCCCATGAAAATGTCAAGGGAATAGAGAACGGACGCTTGGCTGCTGGCTTCTCCAGCAAGCAGTGTGGAGGTTTGGGTTTGGTCATGCCGTAGAAAGGCCGTGGGAGTGGGGGATTGCTCCTCCCAGCTGCAGGACCTGGGAGGCTGTGGCAGCTGGGGCACTGCCCTGTGCTGACACTGAGCATCTTGCCAGTTCGTGCTGTTGTAACTTGAACTGTCCCTTTGAGGTTTTACCCTGCCCGGTGGTTTGAGTTCTCACTTGATTACCGAGAGGCAAGGATGCAAAGAATCCGTGAAGCAGCAAAACTACCTTTTTATTATACATTTCCAGCGAGACAACCTCAAAATATTCTGAGAATCTACCCCAGGGGAAGGAAATCTCCAGATCTCCTATTAAGAAACCGCTACAGCACCTCATCTTAACAGACTAAGAGCTCTCATCAGATCCTTCCCAAGCCACGTCTCCGCTACAGGCTTTCTTTCTCCAATACCCTGGATGGGGTCGAGAAAAGAAAATCCCCAACCCAGACCACTTTCCAAACGCTGCTCAGTCTGCACTGATTATTTAACATGATTGATAAAGTTGAGGAGTGAGCTGAGGTCAGAGGCTCAGGATGCCATGAAGGAGCTTTTTGTGTGAACTTGGATGTGGACGGGGGAAAAGGGTTGTGTTTGTTTCTTGAAAAGCCCTCAGATGCTCTCCGAAGAATTCCAAATTTAAAGCAGTGTAAAATGCTCCATCAAACTTGTTTTACAGTCCTCACATCACTGCCTGTTGAATCCACTCCAGTGGCTGTGTCTGAGAGCTTTTGAATAATCCCTTGATTGAGTTTCTCCTGCTGCCGGGCAAAGTCTTCATGGAAAATGGGGACAGTTGTTTTATAGTCCTGTCTGGATGGACCTTGGGTGAAGACTACTTCACCCAAGATCACTCAAAATGTGTCATATATTCTGCCTCCAAAATAAACAAGATATATGCAGTTGGGACACAAAGTGAAGCAGGAGTCATTGAGACATCTGGGGCCAAGGACTTGCTTTCAAACTGAACAGAGGCTGTAGCGTAGCAGCCACGTAGAGGTGTTCTCCTCAAGCTTTTCTTTTTTTGGTCTTCTCCTCAAGCTTTTCTTTTTTGGTGTTCTCCTCAAGCTTTTCTTGTAGTGCCCGGAGTGTGACCAGGCACGGTGGAAGCTCAAAGAGAGGTTTCTCTGGGAGATCGCGTGTGAAATCCTGCCTGAATATCATCGGCATCAGTGAGTTCCTAGAGGTAGCAACCACTCTCTCTGTTTATGTGGAGGTACCAAATCCTGGTCTCTTGCCAATGTTCTGCTTGTTCACATAGTAAAGGGACTTTTCACTGGTCTATTTAGTGCGACTCCGTTATAGTTCAACCATTTGTTCACCTACTCTGCATCTTGTATGAAGTGCCCAAGACTAAGATGCTCAAATCTGCCCAAAAGGCTATGAAACTGGACAAACACTGTTTGATTTGGTGCAGTCAAGTTAAAATGTGCTGTGACAGGACATGTTCTCATCATCACTGTGCCCGGACAGGAACATAAAGACCTCGCTTTGTCTCACTGTTTGTTTTCCAGCAGTATCTTGACTCTGCCTCAACCTTTTACAAGGCAGCACAAGACTCCTGTCCTGTGGCATTTCTTCCTTCTATGAACAAACACTTTGGAGAGGAGAGGGAGTATGGTCGAGTCCTACAATATTAGGAGCCACAGGACAGAATGAGATGTGGCCAAATCACTGTTCAGTCTGAAGGAAGAAAAGGTATTTTGTGCAGTCCTTCAGCCGTGGCTAGGACTTGACTGCAGTGGGGCTGCGCTCATAGAGGAACAGTTCCTGCCTTGACTCCAGGATGGGTGAGGTGTGGTAGGTGCTGTAATCCTTTCTCTTCAGAGGGAGGATTTGGATACAAAGGGTTAACGTTTTGCCTGTGTAAGTCAGCAGGACCTTTGCTGCAGCCAGGAGTCCTTTTGCTGTAAGTCATTTGGCCAAAGCATCTGTGCTGTCCTTGCCTGGACATCCTTCTGTATGCAGGCCAATTTTTCCTCTGAATGATCATTGTAAAGTCTCATTTCAGAGGTAACCCAGGCTTGTGGTGCCTGATCTCCTGCTCCTGTGTGTTGTCCATCATCCCTTTGTACACTTAATCGTGGTCATTCGTGTGCCAAAACCTGTGGATGGTCTGTCATAGCTAGCAACAGATCATCCCTCCAGGGATGAGACACCCCAGGACACACTCACTCTGTTGAGCAGAGTGTGCTCTGGAGACGCCTGTGAAAGGCGGGTGCAAGCGTTCGCAGGATGGTCCTCACATCTGGGCCAGCGCAACCCTTCCGCGGTGTGAGCGCGGTCAGGTCCTCGTGCCAGGGAGCAAGCTCTGAGCAGTGCAGCTGTTATCCAGGCAGTCTGGGACATTTTCACAGAGATGTGTCTGGTGGGGCAATGGAAACTCACCCCTTGCCTTTCAGCACTAATGCCCGAGCGCTCCCGGGTTGGCTGCCTCGAGGTTGGAGCCAGGCTGCAATCGCCCGAGTTATTTCTGCAATGAGGAATATGTGCAGAGTCAAGCAAAAACATCTTGGAAGAAATGAATGACCAGCCAAGTATAGATTATTTCATTTTGAGGGACATCATCCAATCTACTTAACTTCTCGGTCGTTCAGCAACTTCTAACGTGCACTAATGCCTGTATTTATTATAACCACACACGCTAACAGCCCCAGCTTGTGTTACATCTTCTTGCTTGTTACTGGTGTGTGAGGTTGGACTGGGCAATGCCTTTTCAGTTTTCTGAGGCACTGGCTGCACAGGCTCCTCACGTGTAGCTGCTCCCTGTGCATTTTTGTTTGTGATAGCCTCAATGTTATTTAGGGACAGGACTAAGATGTGGCTGAAAGTTCTGCAGAGTTAGTGTCTCGATGCTTCATCTGAGGTAAAACCTGTGAAACTGCTCGGCTGTGCGTGGGTCAAAGCTGTAGGGCAGACAGACAGCTATACCCAGTAAATTACAAGCCCTGTGTAAGTGCAGCAGGACTCAGACCATCACTAATAAACATCTTGGAAACTTCACTGAAAGCTGGTAGCCACCAAGTGATAAAATACAGAAACTTATAAAGCGAAAAAGTGGTCTTTCTTCCGAAACACTGTCACAGAAGCACAGAATGAGATGGACGTGTTTATGCCATGAATAAAACGCCTGATGAAAACTAATCTGAGAGATGGAGTAAGTGATTGAAGTGGGCCAGGACTGTCAGTACGCTCCATCTGCTTTGCATCACTGGGCCGGGCAAAACATCAGAGCATATTGGTGAATCTGGCAGACGTCATGTTATTTTTATGTCATCCTTATTCTTCCAGGGCCTGATCCAAGCCCCAGCGAAGTCCCTAGAAATGAGTGGACTTTCCTTTACATCAGCGGGCTTCTAATTGGTTCCTTCCATGTTCACTGGTAACATCAGGAGTCTGTGATGGGTCTTGGAGGTATCTTGACGGAGCAGGAGGGCACAAACATATAGTGGATGCGTTTGGATGATCTCGTTATTGATGAACGGTGATGTCTGGAGCCTCGAGATAACACGAGATGGAGAACACAACAAACTGGAAAATGAGTATTGATTCAGAAGCTAATTAGACCGTTCCCAGAAGTGCTGATATTCAGCGAAATTCAGAATCCCAAGGATCCTGTTACTTTGGAGAACAGACCCTACGCTTTCCAGGCGCTTGGGCAGCACCGAAAACTCCATCCATCATGTCTATGAAAAGCTGTGTAAACCTTATGTAATATCACAGGCAGCAGCCAGAACTGTTGAGAGTAAAAGCAAAGCAAAATGTCCTGCTCTTCTATTGTTTCTAAAGGTGTGAATTCCCATTTTCCTGATGTTAAGTCACTTCTGGGTGTTGTCCTCCTCTGTTAAAAGAGGAGTCTTCTGTATGTTGCAGAAAAGATGTTTATAAGTTCCCTCCCATTCCCGTCAATCCAAACATCCCTCCCTGGTAATGTTTATTTATATAGACACATATAAACCAAACGATCTTACGCTTATTAATCAAGGTGATTCAGCTTGTGCCTCCCGCTGTCTTTCTTTGATTCCAATCTTGTTCCAAAAAACAGCCCTAAATATCACGGGGGTTACTCATAAAACGTGGTGCTGTGCTGCTCTGCATGAGTAAGACTGCTTGAATCTGGCCTGGAGTAAAGTTACTAATTCTCTGCGAGAAGCAGAGCTAGACAAAGATTGCAAAATATTGCCCATTAATCTGTTCTTGAATTTTAAAACATATTTTTTGGTCTCCGTTCACTTGTGGATCTCTGAGCTAATGAACTTGTTGACAGGAATGTTCACCATAACAACCCATTTACAGCAAATATTGCAAGATCTCTGCGCTCCTTCCTTCATTCAAAATAATACCAGTCTCCCTCCCCAAGAAATGACCTTCCTGTTGTAGGGTTTTGTCATAAGTTGTGAATATCCACATTGCAATGTAAGATGCTTTGTTTGTTTTTCTAAATCCTCCTCCAGCAAGAAAACAGAATGAAACCACTTGAAGTAGAACTGAACAAAGAAAGACCTTGGAGGTCTAATGCTAAA
Source organism: Rhinopomastus cyanomelas (assembly GCA_013400115.1). Lineage (NCBI taxonomy): Eukaryota > Metazoa > Chordata > Aves > Bucerotiformes > Rhinopomastidae > Rhinopomastus > Rhinopomastus cyanomelas. The sequence goes on along the minus strand of VXBP01005300.1, from coordinate 88,910 downwards.
AGAGAGGAGGGTCCAGAGGCTGAAGCTGCTGGCAGATGTGCAGGTTAGTCCTCTGTCCACCAAGCACTTTGCTGGATGGGAAGTCAGCATTGCTGCACCTCAGCTGCCCACGCAGAAGACCTTTACCTGGCAGGGCACTGAAAGGCTAGGAGCTTTCAGGACCTCAGAGACACTGGGGTGTGCATGAAGGATGCACAATACTGACAAATCGTCGGCTGCTGACCCAGCTGTTAAAAAAAACAGTAGTAGAAACAATTCCTTTGCAAATTCTTTACCTAAAGATGTCCTTTCTTCTGCTGGTGGATGTTTTCTTCGAGGAGATTATTCATGGAGCAAGGTTCTAAAATAAAAATTGAGGAGGATGGAGCAAAGCTGGGCTTTGGTGAATACATCCAAACCCTAGACACATTGCAAACAATCTGAGCCTGTTCCCAGGCAACTCCCAAGTAGAAAATAGGCACAAATTTTCCAAAAGATTTTCTCTACAATTTGTTTGCCTACCTGTAGGGTCGTCTTCAGAGCCAGTCAAAACTGAAGGAGGCACAGCCGTTGACCTCAGCTTGCTTTGGACGTGGCCTGTAACGAAAGCAATAGAGTGATACCCACCAAGCTCCACATTTCAAGTGGTTTGATGTGGCCTTTGACAGAGGACAAAAGAGAGTTAGAATTTTTATTACAGTAAGAAAACGTAGGTTTTCATTCTGTTCTTGTTTCAGAAAGTCTGAAGGGATTTTACTCAACCCCCTCTTCTACCTTCAGGCAGAGACCAAATCTGAGAAGTTACAGCCCAAGTCTGGAAAGTGCTCAGGATGTGCAGACTAGGGGCTCGTGCTGGGAAGCTGCTGCTCAATGCACTTTGTTGCCAGGATGCTTCTGGGAACCCGCTGCAGACCAGGTGCCTTGCTTTGACCTGATCATATCCTCCTGTCAGAAAGGGATCACAGTGATGGGAGGTTTTGTCCTATTTGGACCAAGCTGGCGTGAAGGTAGACGAGACATGGCCTTGCATGTAGCTGGGGATTGGCTACTGACTTCTAGAGTGTGGCATCCCGTAGAAAAGCGTACATCTGTAAGCATGTTGTCCAAAGCTCAGCAAAGTCAGCCATGGTCTTGGTGTTTTCTCAGGGGCTGAACCTGTCAGCCCCAGACAAGGCTGCATGAGTGACCCAGGGAGGAGGAGAAGAGTGACAGCTGAATTTAGGACAAATTCTCTTTAGGCAAAGTCCTGAAACCTAGGACAGACTATAGTCTGGACCTTTGGTGATGCGAGACTTAATAGAGTGAGTATTGCTTTTGCCATATTCAGTGTTTGGTGGAGTGTGATGTGCCCTGAAGAAGAGCCAGCGAGAGCCTTGTAAATATCTGGATACAGCTGGCATTATTTTCAAGCCCAGTTTAGACGCCCGTGTTAGACACTCTGGCAAGATGCGCCAGCGGTGCAGAAAAGAGTCCATAGAACTGGGAAAAAAAGTCTGTAAATTCACTGTTCTTACATCCAAAAGCAGAATCCTTAAAATAAGTGAGAGAAAACGTCTCTGAGCTGCCGGCAGGCACTAGGGCTCCCCAACAGAGGCTGTCTGGGAGCAGCAGAGACAACTGCATGCGGCTCCTTGGCCACAGCAACCAGCAACACTGCGCTCGCCTGAGTCCAGGGGCAAGATGTGCTCCTTGCCGTTGGTGTAGGCTGCTGGTGCTCCAATCTCTTCCTTCGCTATAGACACCTACCCCTAATTTGGGATCCTGCGTTGCTCCAGGCAGAGCTGGAGGAGACAGAAGGCGTGAATGGACAGCCAAGACTGAGCGCAGCCAAGGGACTGGCTTGGCTCTGGAAGGCAAAGCGCAAGCTGAGCCATTGGAGCCGGCTGTACACAGATGAGAAGGAAAATGCACAAAGTGATAAATAACTTTGCTCGGGCCGCCAGGAAGGGCTGCCAGAACATTCTCACTTGGCTATGTTCTGACTTGGCTCGCCCACCGGCTCCCCTCCTGCACAGACAAGGTGCCGGGCCAGAGCCACGCATGCATCTTGTGGCCAGCTCGCCTGGTACCCTGTTGCCTGGCCTGCTGTCAGGCAGCTGCACGCCACTCTCCTGCCCTCTGTCTGATGGGAAACCCAGAGGTGCACTCAGCAAGGAGGCCTGGAGGTAAAACATTGATCATTTTTCCATTAGCTTGGGTTGGTTTTGGAGGAGCCATCTTTCCCGTTGTTCCCCCACAATCTGGACAGCATCTGTCTCTAACGTCAGTGGACAATAGTGCCTCCATGTGCAGCAAAGGGGATGCTTTCTCCAAGGATCAGCTCTGCACCCTTCCCTGACAAAGACAAGTAGCCCACCAGAGTGATTTAGGTGGCTTCAGCAGAGGTGATGGGGCACCTAGTTTCTCACCTGGTGATTTGCAGAGCAGCCTCAGAAAGGAGGCTGAATTCACAGAGTTTGCCCAACAGAGATGAACTGGCAGTGTGGAAATCGAATTGATGCTTCCTCTGGTACCCTGGATGCCACCAGCTTAGTGCCTCAGTGGAGTGGAAGTGAGGTGGGTCTCCTAGAGGGTTTATCAGGGAAAAAGGAGTGCCTGCATTTTTCCATTTCAACTGCCAGCTCCAGCTCGAGTGAAGAGGTCCTTGCAGGATTTCCAACGTCCTGTTGCCTTTCTGATCTGTGATGCACATTGAACATATGTCTTTGTTTAGTTGCCCATTATTTAACCCAGACGTTTCCCCTCTTGAGGCTTTCCAGTGAATTCAGGGCGCATGAGTGGTTCCATGTATCTTTCACCAATACAGGCTGCCTTGCACTTGCATATAGTGAAAATAATTTGTTGTCAAGTTATCCCGTTACCGCCCCATTTTACGTGCCCCACGATGAGCCATTTGTCATGATCCATACAGGAAGCCTGAACAACCCAAACATTGCCGCCGTGCTGCAGATAACTGCTGAACACTTCCAACAGTGCTGAATCATCCTGGTCCCTGGGAGAGCTACGGACACAATTTGACAGGAACCGTTTGCTACCAGAGAATCCTGTTTCAAGAGTATCTGGTTTGCTTTTGAAACGCTATATACTTTGAGGAAAAAAGTCAGTTTAAGGGGAAAAAATGTTATTTTGTTGGAGGTTTGCTTCTCAAATTGCATCTCTTTCCCCATTTGCCTCTCAGTGTCGTGTACTCCTACAGCGGGTATGACTTCCCGTGGGACACTGCCTGTAGCAGCAGCGCATCAAAGGTTATGGGCAAGTCCTTGTGCGAACCACGAGTTATTTTTCTAGGATGCTGAAATGCCTCCACTACTCTAATTAGTAGGCATTCACCCCAGTGTCCTGCGTGCCACAAAATGACTAAGGATCCCTATAGTCCCTGAAAAGAGAGGGATACTCTTAGAAAGTGGTTCATTCTCACCCTGGGATCAAGATGACCCTTGGCTTTGGCTGTTTCATCTCCTGATGGCTGAGCCAGTGTGTTATTCTTTTATTTGAATGAGGTCCTCCACTGGGCAGATCAGTTAGAGGTCTAAAACAGCTCAGGCTGAACCTGGCTCGGTCCTTCCTTTTGTTCTTGTTTGGTGTTGAACCACTTTGCTCCCACGTGAGCAAGAGACCCCAGTTCTCTTCCCTACTCTTCAGCCTGCTTGCTGCTCAGCCAGCCTGATGTGGTAGCTGCCCTCGGGGATTTAAAACGTAAGTTCCTTCTCCTGTTACTTTATGGCATGACTTGGCATGATACGACATCCCCCTTTGGCTTGAATGAGGAACCAGTGACTTGGACGGCCTGACAGACTACAGTCGGAGACTAATGACTGCCTGCGTGCTGTGAGGAGGAACCCCCTGGGGTGACAGGGGACCACTGCCAGCTCTGCTCTCAGTTAACATCTTCACTAAGGAGCAGGCAGCTGCAAAAGAAGGATCAGCAATGCTGAACCCCTCCAGCATCCTCGCTGCCGAGAAAGGTGGCTCAGGTCATCCCGAGCAGGTTGCTCAGGTCAGTCGCCCAGGCAGGCAATCAGGAGCCCACATGTTCCCCAGGGAGCTTTGCTGTTTGAGATGATTGTAAACACAGGAAGTTGTTATCGGGGAAATTGCAGTAGCTGAAACTGAAATTGTTTGTACACAGAAGTGATCTGAAGACATACAATTATTGTATTTGCAGCGCGAGCCGCTGGCTGGGACTCCTGCAGCTTCCTAAAAGGAATCGTGGGCTTTGCAAGAAAAATCCCTGCCCTGTGTGTTTTCAAGACTGCAGAATAAAATGGGGGCCCCTGCAGTAGTAATGGAACAACGGGGTTGTTTTGAAGGGCCTCTCTGGAGGAGGGACACCTCAGAAAAACCCCCAAGTGACAAAAGAACAGGGAGCTAACACAAGATCCACTGTAGACTTGAGTATTTCTGGGGTTTTAGCTCTTCTTTTATTAGCTGTGTTTCCAGTCTCGTAATAGTGATTTTTAAAAAGCAGTGCTTTGTTCATTTAGAATAACGTTGTTTTTCTTCTTTAGCCATCAGTGGGCTTTTGAAGGAATTCAGATAACTCTGGAAAGCACCAGGAACGCTGGGTTTTAAAAAATACTTCTGAAACCAGACACACTCTAAAGGGTTTGACTTTGCAGAATACATCATTATTCAATTCTCTGAAAAATGGGTCTGGTTCCTCCTCTTTTGAACTTGCTGTCATCGGGTTGGTTGGTTGAGGTTTTTGCCTTCTTGGTCAGAGCAGGCTGATATTACAGACAAATTATGTTACTTGACACGGGAAGGGGACACCTGGTCCTGCAAAGGTTTGCTTTGGGAAGCCTGGTCTGCATTTTTAAGGCGTAGGGAATGGCAATACAGACAGTCGTTGGAGACAAACCATGAGTCTCCTGCTTTTCCATCAGCTGTAGCACTGGCTTGAAGTGTCATCTCAGGCATGTTCATGGCTTTCTTGGGCATCAGTGCCACCAGACTGTGGCTGGAGACGTCACCAAGACAGGCTGTGTGGAAGCAGCTTGGATTTGCTGTTGCTTTGGTAGAAGAGACCATTCTTGGCTTCCAGCAAATCAATGCTGAGCCACTGTTATATGGTGTCCTGGAAACTTGGGCTGTTGGTCATTTTCTCCTCATCTCTTCTCTGCCCATAGTCAGGTCACTCCATCAGCTGTGGCCATGGTTGCCTCTGTCCTTTGCTTGCATTGTCTCACTGGGAAGGATTCCTAAACTAAGCCTGTGCTCAGGGCTGGCAGCCTTTTGTGGCTAAATTATGATACTCAGGAAGCTGCTAGTCTTTTAAAAGGTGCTGCTGGCCAGTCCCCCTCTACTGCCCCTCATTTGTCAGTCAATATTCTTTCTGACTGCTGACATGCATGTTCCAGCCTCACCTGGGGCATCCCTCCTTGCTGGGAGCTGCACGAGGGCTGTGGGGCTGAGGGTGCTGCAGCCCCCGCTTTCTTCCCAGCGCTTTCCTTAGGAGGACGCGTGCTGCAGGTGAGATCAGGGAGAGCAGTCACATTTTAGTCTAAAACTGTGACGCTGTTTTAGCTGGTCTTTGCTCGCAGGCAGAAGGGCAGTTGACAGGGTCTCTGCTAAGGTGAACGTGGGAGTCGTCCATATATCGATTTGATGAAGTCGCTATGAAATAATGTCTTGCACGAGAGCAGTATGAACTGGGGTAGCCCCGAACTGATGTGAAATAACCATAGTGATAGTTAAGGATCCTGGGCTGTTGCCGTGGCTACTAGCCTATTTGACTTCCCATTGCAGTGGAAGAATATTAGCCAGGAGACAACTCATTTCTGAGACTCCCACATGACAATGGCGCTTTCTGCCAAACCTCCCTCCCCACTGCAGGATTGAAACAAGGCAGACGTCAAACTGTTACTATTGTCGATCCTTGCACCGTGTCCCAAATGGTAAATTAGATTTCCAAATGTCATTAGAAAGGGGTATTTGAAGACATATTTGAAAGTTTTCACATAGGCTGCTTTTTAATCCCCACCAAAACAAAAAAAAACCCCAGCCCAACGAAAAACCACCAACTTTTTAAATGGAAGGAGAATGTTTGTGTAAAACGAATGTTGTTGGTTTTCTGCAGAGGTTTTTTGTACTTTCCAGAAGATAAACTGTCCAAAACAGAAGTATGGAACCTTAGTTTATGTTCTGGAAACAGCGCTGTGGTGCTCTTCTGGGGTTCAGTCCGAACGTTCCCCTTATCTCATTGGATCCGAGCGAGTGATGTGAGTTCTCCCAGTAGGCAGCAAGATCTGGTGGTCCTGAGTTCACACTTTCAACTGGATCCTGCTGACTTACACCCTGCAAAGAATGTCCAGCCTGCTCTAGCCCCTCAGGAATCCTTAAGAGTTCTGGTAGCTTTTTCCACTCTTAGGACACCTAGGAGGAAGCAGCAAGGCACTCTGAGCATAACGTGGAAGTAAAGCCCCTTGGATGTCCTCTCTTTGGGTGCGTAAGAGGGAAACCACTCATATCACTACCCACGAGGGAAAATCCAGACCAGGGTGGTTTGCTGCACGTGTGAAAGGACCTTCCTTCCAAGAACAAGTCAGTGATGCTCTGGACAACAGCGATGAGGCTTTCCTCGAGTGGTGTTTATAGAGATGATGTGGAATGTATGTCGCTAGCAGAGCGAAACATTTTCTGGCGTAAACCCATTAGCACTGTTGTGCTGCTAAAGCCTCACGAAACCCCAGGCTTGCAGCTCTTCTGCAGCAGAATTCCAGGGAATCAAAAGGAAGGGTGAGGTCCCAACAGCCCAGACTGGTCACCACAGGTGAGTGTTGTGCTTTAGACATTTTGCTTGGCCCAGTTTGTGAAATGTAGGTACGTAACCACAGAGCTTTGCATCCCAGCACTGCGGGAGCTGCTGTTTGTACAGAAGTGCCACCAGCTCATGGCCATCTGCGAGGCAGAAAGGACATTCATCTTCAGCTTTCCCCTCTCTGACTACTTTTGCTGTAGAGGGGTGCTCCCTGGTCTAAGCGAGGCCAAAGTGGGTGTCTGGTGTGGAGGCAGCAGCAGACGGCGGGCAGGAAAGTCCCTTGACGAGTGGGTCGCCAAGATCTCGGCACATCTACGTGCAGCTTCTCAGGATGGCTAGATTGGGAGGCGAAGCATGCTGAGTAAATGTAGATGACTCACTGAGGTGGGACAGGATGGAGAGGCTAATCCCTGTCAACTCCAACAGAGTACAAAAAGGCAGGTCCAAAACAAGCACATCATCACCAACCTCCAAAGAGTCCAGGAGACATGGGATCATCACAGTAGGTGGCGCCTCTCATCCTAAGCATCCCTGCGAGGGATCCTGAGCTGGCCAACCTGGAGACAAGAGTCTTGGGTGCCTGCTTGTGTACTGGCTGCCTGGACATATCCTGGTGCCTGTGAGTACACAATGTGAGGGAAATAATTGTTCTCTTAAGGTAAGATAATCTCCCCCTCCTCAAAGGTCCGGCAATGAACTTTGCTGCCTTGTCACAGCCTTATTTCCTGAGGTCATTTGAAGAGGAAAAATAGTCCAGGACTCCGATTTCATCCCAGTGTGAGCCAATCCTGTGTGCACAGAGCAGTGTGAAACCTCGGTCACATTCAGCAGTGAATCCAGACCATCACCTGGGGCTTTTGACCAAAGTGTGTGCTTCAGGAGGGAGTGGAGAAGAGGGCATCTGGCAGGAGAAGGACAAGGCTGGTCCCAGCCCTTGGAGAGGCTGCAAGTTGGTGTAAAGGTGAGAGGTGCTTCAGAGCCAGCGTTCAGTGCTCGGTTCCAATGGTGGCTGGAGAAAACCAGGATGCTGGGGTTGGTCTCTGCTGCAGTATTTGGATATTTGGAGCCTGCTAAGGAGGAAAAGCAGCTTGGGTGTAGACTTGTGGTGTGATGTAGTTGAATCAAAGCATTAGGCAGCTCTCCCCTCACTCTGCTTCACCTCCTCTTTTCATGTCCCTTTGCGCATAAAAATAAAGATCCTTTATGTGAATAAAAGTAGAAGGCACCTCCCCTAAGCATGTTTTAAAAAGCCAAAAATAGCCCCAAAGTCTTAACCAAAAGTGAACATTGCCAGGATTTCTGTGGAAAATGTCTGTAGCTGGAGGGGAGCGGGCTGGGGAAGAATTCGGACGGGGGCTGCCCAGGTGCTTTGTCTTGCTCCCAGCCCCGCTGCCCACCACACTCCAGTGAGGGGCTGACCCAGCTGGAGAGCTGGGACCAGACTGCTGGCCGGGTGGCTGACCCTCACAGGAGGCAGCGGAGCCTCCACTCTGGGCTTCCCTGTCCTTCGTCTGACAGTTCTTGGCAGCTCTGGCGCAACGTGTTGTTAACAGCAGTCCTCCTAATTAATGGGGAACATGTGTATGCTGCAGAAACCTTTTATATGTTTTTGTCTTCCTCTTCTGTTTGGTGGAAATACCGTAAAACTGTTTATAGCCGTTATAAAAGGGGTGGGGGCAGGGACGGGGTTTACTATCTTCCTATCCCAAAGGTTTCCTTTACCTCAGATCAACCCATTTTGGGAACAGGCACTTTTCGAATCCCCGGGTGTCTTCCTAAATGCTTTCACACATCTGCACCCCTCTGTCCTGCATTCCTGCCATACCATCATCTTGTCCTAATGAAAAATAGCAGCTTTCAGCCCTGCCAGATCCCTCTTTTTACTTTTTCTAAAGCAAAATCCTGTTTATCAAAAAGAATTTCAGAGGTTTGTTGATTTTTTCCATTCATTAACTTAAATTTTTGCAAAAAATGAAGAAACTTTTGCTTTCCCAACTGTTTTCCCTTCTTGAGTAATAAGAAAACAAATGTTTATATTCCATCTGCCACCGGCATGTTCTACAGATGATCTGGCAACCTCATGTCTTCAGTTCACCTCCAGCTCAAAAATAAGGGTCCCAAGTCACAGGTGGCTCGCTCATTCTCCAGCACAGAGTGTTTGGGTTGGCTTAGGAGTAGACATGGGAAGAAAAGAGCAAAGTGGGGCATAGCTCTGTCCTCAGTCAGTGCTGAGCACCAATGCCAGGTGGAAGGTCTACAAGGAATAACGGGGATAGGCTAGAACATGGGAAGTTTCACCTCAACATGAAGAGAAATTTCATTACTGTGAGGGTGATTGAGCTCTGGAACAGGCTGCCCAGAGAGGCTGTGGAGTCTGAAGACTTTCAACACCCACCCGGATGCAGCTCTATGTGACCCGTTGTGGTGGGTTCAAGACCATAATTAAAGGAACAGAAACCAAAGCAGTTAAGTCTCGATGAGATCTTGGATAGAATTTGCCAGACAATGGATAGCTTAGGGAAAATGAAAAAGGGTTTATGGAGTCTCCTTCACTGGAGATGTTCAAGACCCACCTGGATGTGTTCCTGTGTGACTTGGTCTAGGTGATCCTGCTGTTGCAGGGGGATTGGACTAGATGATCTTTCGAGGTCCCTTCCAATCCCTAATGATTCTATGATTAACTCTGTAACTGTACACAGAAAAGAAGAAAGGGTTAAGCAAGTTAGTGCACGCAGACTAGAAACTGTCACAAATGCCATCACATATTCTGAGAAAAATACAATGGGAGATCACTATTGTATCAGTCGTTGGGTTTTTTTTCACATTAGAGACCTGGGGGAGAAGAGCATGTCAGTCAAGTAGAGCTGAGTACCAACACCCTCTCTATTATTCATGTGTCACCCCTGCCAGCGAACAGTGGCACCCTGGCTGTCCAGACTGATGAGTTCTTCAGTCCTTCAGCATAGCTTCTCCAGCTCAACGCTCATCGGGCAGGCTTGATTCCTCAGCACCTGAACTGCATCCCTCGATGCAGGAGACTTGCTTTCAAACAAAGAACCCAGACTCTGTCTTTCATGCCCAAGGTTTAAGGATTCTCGTGTCCTTCTGCTTTCTTCAGCGCACCGGTGATGGAGTTGTGCTTTGGCCTTCAGGCTGCATACACACACTGCTAACTTGGATAACAACCTTTCATATCCTGACAAGTGTGGTGGGAAATGTCCTCACATGGGCTTCTGAGTGAGTGTGTGCTGAAGGAACTGGGAGACCAGGTATCAACAAAGACCAGCTGTCCACTGTCTTCTGGAGGATGTTTCTGAGCACAGATGTAGTGACTACCTGTTTTGGAGCAAGTGGCTTCATCCAGCTACTCCTCAAACCCCAGGTGCTGTGGTAAAGCTTGTGGAGATGTACAGAGCACATAGGAGTGGAACAAAATTATGACTAGCAACTGGTGTGTGATTTTGGCTCAGGGCAAAGTTGAATCTTGCATTTCCCAGGAGAATGCTGTTTCTGGTGGTTCTGGTGTTTTGCATTAAAGAATGGGTTCTGAAATTCCACAGATAACACATTTTCCTATATTTGCCCCAGAAGGGGGGAAAAAAGAGAAGGCCATCTGTGAAACGTTTCTTTTTCTTGTGGAAGACAGCAGAAAATTTGAGACCAGAGCATCAAATGTTTCACCTCTCATCAGACCCATGGAAATAGCATTTTTTCCAGGTCCACCCGAGCTGCAAGTGTGTTCACATAAGCTGATACTACCAGTACAGCTAATGGACCAGATCCACAGCCAGCATTAGCTGGCATTGCCCTGTGGTATACTTGTTACCTTAGCAGCTTGCCAGTTGTGGTATCATTTTCCAGATGATTTGCATCGAATGATGACAATTTATATCCACCGAGGAGCTGGCCAACTCAACGGACACCCGCTTGGGAGGACTTGGTTTTGTGGAGCTTAACTCATATCTTATAAATCAGGCTGAGTAAAGTGTCTCACCTTTATGTCAGGTCCTCAGCATCGTGTTATGTGACACTTCCTCCGTGGCCATGTAGTGTGTGACTCTGAGTTTGGCACAGCTCCACTGAGGAGGTCCAGTCTTGATGATGCTCCAGAGAGGGACCATGGTGGTGCTGTTTAGTTTTGCAGGACTAACACCAAAAGGAAGAAAATCAAGCAAATAGATGAAATTAGTCGATTCCCTAAAATGAAAGAAGAGATGGGATCATTTGCGAATGATGATAACAGACCTCAACTGAGGTTACTGATCTGTGACAACCTTGAAATCTTATAGACACTGTGTTTTTCCCCACAGCCTGCCAAGACCTTGCTGACACATCCAGCATTAAAAAAGAACCAGCATACTCTATATTCTGAAAGGTTTCTGGATAATCCTTCTCTAACATATTTAACGCTTTAGCACGCAGAAGCAGAAGGCTCCATCTTTTTGTATTTTATGAGAAGCCTGCTGGTCCTTCTACTCTTCATTATGTTCCCAGGCTGAACCTATCCCGTTCCCATCCTTTGTGCCTTCAGGCAAGGGGAGCCTAATTGTTCTGGTTGTGATGCCTCCAGGGTTCATCCATTCTTCATTTAGGGCTTTCAAACCTACTGAAGGCAAGTCTTCCCTTCTTCCTCAATTTCTTCGATGCTCTCTCTGCAGGGGCATGAGAAGTATCCAGCCCTTCACCAAGCATCTCCTTCACCAGTACAGCTAGGCTCAGTATTTGTGTATGCACTGGTCTGCATACAGCTTTAAAATGAACATCCTTACTACTGCAGGACACTGTTTCCTGGACACTGGTGTCTAAGCAAAGAGTGTTGCCAGCTTCAGGTAACACAAACCCCATTTGCTTTCACTTGAGCAAGCCCGTGCTCTGCTGCAAAGCTGGAGCCAAAAGGACAAGGAAAGTTACTGCTGGTGGGCTGAGAAACCCATGGCACACTAGTCCTCAAAAGGTGTCTGCAGCCAAACCAGGGCTCCAACTGAAGAAAAAATCCACCTATTTTGGATTTTCCCAAGATCAAGAGAGCACCAAACTATGTCCATCAACAATGTGCATGGCTGGCTCCTTGTTGCCATCCTACCCGGCCCTGTCTCTCTTCCCCCACTAGCACTTCCCACCATTAGGAAGGTACCACTGCTGCTGCTGGGGAGGAACTCGACTGGGTAAAGAAGCTGCTGCCCATGTTGAGCACACACAGCAGGGGCTGTGCTGGAGCCCTTTCCCAGCCAGTCTTTGTTCTGGCTTGTTTTGGCCATGTTTGTAGCTACACATGGGTTTTTTTGTGCTGGACGCTGGCTTTGAACTCCACATTGCCTTTCTACTCCAGTTCTCTTGACTAATGGCTCTGTTCAGTCTTGGCCTCCCTGCATCCCCTCTCTTTCTCTTGGATCTTAACCACAGCTGGGGCTGCAGGCAGGGGCTTTGACAGACCTCTTCAAAGCAACCTGTTTCAGTCTTCAGCTCGAGATCAGTCTAAGTTATTCTGCGGCCAGCCCTTTCTGTGCGATCTCTGCCGAGGGAACGTTACTTATACGTTTCTTCTCTGTGGGCAGAGAAAAAGGCATTCCTCTGGCCTGTGCTGCCAGAGCAAGCTTTGCTCTAGAGAGTTATATCAAAATAAAAAATATTTTCTCTCCTTTTTCGAGCACCTCAGGACTAGCAGCTGCCAGACAGAAGGCTGCCTGTCTGATTCGTCCCGCAGTGATCCTATAGCTTTCTGGTTACGGTACGGAGCACTAGAAAAGCTTTCCATGTGTTTAGTACTTCAGCCTTTGTAAAACATCCAGCTGCTTTGCTCATCCACCAGCCACAGCCATTTGTTCTCATTCTGGGGTTCCGCAGTCGCCTAACACTTGCACAGTCACTAGCTAAACCTGGCTCATCTAAACCTCCTACTGACGGTACCAACAGTCCTTGACGGGGAGTGTGTCCCCCTGAAAAGGTAGGTGCAGGGCCCCTGTGAGACCCTGGCACATCCCATCTGGATCCAATTAGGGTGATGGGAAGGGCTGGCACCTGGCATTAATAAAAGGAGGAAGGAGGAGCAAGAAAGGCTTTTGGATGTTTGCATGATCACCTGTGAAGGAGTAGGTTAGGAATGGGGTAGGGAAAGAAAGCAAAGCAAGGTGCTTTCTGGGGAAAGGACAAAGGATGGTGCTGTGTCAGAAGTGCTTCTCTAAATGCTCTCACAAATCAGGGCTGAAAAAGTCTGTAGTTAGTAGCGATGCCAGTGCTAGTGGTCATTTTCCTAAGCTGGTATAGGCACAGACAGATGAGGGAAAGTACAGATGAGATCTTCAGAGAGGTGCCTGTCAGTCTTTATCATGAGAGAAAAGCTGTAGGGAGACTGGGTGAGGTAAAGAATTAAAAAGAAGCAGGGGCTCTGCCACTAGGTCTTTTGCACAAGTCTGCAGGGTGAAGTTCTGCAGAAGGCAATTTCCAGGCAAAATACTCCAGGGAATTGTTACAGGGGAGAGCTGAAGTAGCTGATAGCACAAGAGGCCGCAGAAGAATTTGGGTCCAAAAAAGTCACGTGAGTATCTTAATGCTGTTAAGACTTAATGGATGCTGTGTCTGCCTGCAGTACCGGGTTGCTGGGAGTGGGCTGTCAGTGCTTCTGGACATCCCAGGAGTAAATGGAACTCTCTGATTCCCTGTGCTGGAAGGGAAACTTGACAGATGGGCAGAAGGGGAGAGAACTGCAGCAATCCCACGGGTTTTGGACATCAAGTGACCTGGGAGAAGATGCACTAAAGGCAAATTTCTAAACCTCTGAAAACAGATGGGATTGCTGATTCTTCATAAGAATGATTTAAACCTGGCTGGATTGTGTTAGCTCTTATTTGTAGGCTGGAGAAAAAAGGCAAAAAAGAAGGCAAATGAGGAGGGGAACAGACCCAAATCCACAACACATCAAGTGGCCATGTAATAACATGTTGCAAATGGGTTCACCATGGGATTGCAGATGACTTAATAGTATATAACGGCCCACAATACTCAAGTGACTCATTGCCTCTGCTATATCTGTTCAAGCCCACCATCTTGAGTAAGAAAGATTTGCCACCAATAAACCTCTAATAAATTCTGTTGATTTGAAATATCCATAGTGCTTCTGAGAGAAGTACGGCATAGCTTGCGCTTTTGGAATGTCTCAACCCACTCTGCAGGGCTCTGGTAGGATGTGCAGGCAGATCCTCGTCCTTCAAACCAGTTAAAAAAGACACTGAGTCAAAAGTGACTTGAGAGAGAAGTCCCAGGAGGGAAGCAAAGTAAATAATTTTGAATAGAAGCATAACAAGTTGAGGTGTATTTCTCACCTCCTCCTGCTAGCCAAGGGATAGGAGATGCTGGGTTTGTTCATTCTGGCCACTGGGGAGAAACCATGGAGCTGTTCCATGCCAAAGATGTCCCCACGCAGTGCATTTGTGAACCATTACCAACATCCAACCTGTTCCCATGGGGTACTAATGCTCCAATGCATTGTTTGTGATCCTTTAAGTTGGACTTCAGGAAGGGTGCACTGATACAGCTCAAATTAAGGTCCTAAATTAGCTACCTTTCCCTCTGCATCTTGCTTCCATTTACCCATGTTTCTTGGACGTGTAGTAGCCGCTCTGTTAGCACTGTTATTACAATAATTATGCTAATGGTATTAATGCAAAAAGCGTGAGGCATGTCAGGGGCCATGGTGCACGGTGGTACGCACGCATGCCAAAGGGGTTGGGATGCTCTGACCTACAGGCTCTTGACTGTAGAATCAAAATTCCTAAGATCCCTTTCAGGTGGAAGGTTTTATTTTTATGGCTGAGCCCAGCCTCAGCCCTGTCGGTGTGCCTTTTCCCAGGGAATGCTGGCACTGCTCAGCTGAGGTAACGCTCACAGCTGACCAGGTTCTTAGTTTTCATGAATTACCAAGACTGGCAATTTCCCTGCGATGTCAGAAGGAATGGCACGTGTCATCCCCAAGGAGACCCTGAGGATACAGCCCTCCTTGGCTTTTGGCAGCAGGGCTGGGGAGGATGGTGTTGCTTCAGCGAGGGTGTGGGAGAGCATTTGATGGAGAACTTTCTAACTCTGCTCTCTTTGCTTACTTTTTCCACGAAAGGCAACAGATGCTCACTGTGACGTGAACATTATTTCGATGTCTACCGAGGAGAAGCGAGGAGCAGCGCGATCCAAGCTTAAAGGTTAGTTTATTTCCAATTATTTTGTGACGTCAATAGGCAACGATATATATAGCAAAATATTTTTCCTCCTTACCACAGGGCCTTTAAAAGGATATCTTTGTTGTCTTAGTTGCCATAGCAGTGACTAACGTGGAGATATATATATATGTATGCACATGTATGTATGTGAGGAGGGATTCCCCAGCCCTGGCATTGGCTGTGTTGGCTTCTGTATGTTTCTCTGGTTGTACTTCCTCTTCCTTCCTCAGCTTAAGTTGTTCTGAGGCACTAAGAGAGCTGTGAGATGTCATCAGCTTTGGAAATGAGGATTTTCAGTCAACTGTCTTGAAGTGTGGGCCTTATCAAGGTCTGCAGGGCTCTGTCACTTAGTGCTTCTCTCCAAAACCAGGTAGCAAAGTCTGGGCAGGAGAGAGCTCCTGCACCACTCTCCTGGTGCCAGGGGGATCTGTGTGCAAAGCAGATGACAGAGATTTGTGAGGTGCTGGGGCTCCATAAATAAATTAGGAGGCTATTAGTAGTAAATGTGCTGTTTACTATTTAGATGGATTCGCTTGTGTCCAGGTTGTGCTGAAAGGCCTGTGACATATTGAGCTCATCCTCACCTTAGAATAGATTTTTATCTCCGTGCTCATGTTTCCAAACTCTTCCTTTCAGCAGTTCTCCAGAGAACTTGTCGCCCTTGGTGTCTGTCCTGGTCCTTCCCTGTGTTTTTTTTTGCCCTGGGCTCAGCGCCCTGGAACCAGTAGGACTGTGACCCAGACCAGTACTGCAGACCTTGGGAAAGCACTTGCAGAGGGATTCTTGATCTTACCTTGACTGAGTTCAGTTGTCACCTAAATGTGGGCCTCTCTTCTAGTCTTACTCCATACTGTATAGGCTATTCTTGCACTGGCCCCAAAACACTTGACAAACACAGTAAGCAGTGGGATGGTGTCCACGGTGTTTGCACTCTCACTTTTGGGTCTGTAGCAGTCCACACATCTGCCCTTTTTCCTTCCTGTGCCTGACAAAGAACAGCTACTGCCCAGGAAGGAGAGGAGGTTCTGCCTGTGGTTTGTTCTCATCTGTTTCATGGCAGGAACCCCCTCCTCTCTAGAGGCTCTGTGCAGAACAGTTTCTTTTCTCAGGGACTCCTTCAAGCCTCTGGGCTCTTGCTTGGGTCCAGAGCTGCCCGATCCATCCGCTTTCAAGTGCAGGCAGGCAGATGGTACCTGTTCTGGTTTTGTAATTGCAAGTGGGAACTTATTTAGTTACAGGAGGACTAGGAAAGTGGAATGAGGGGGATGGAGGAGTCAGTAGGTGACGGCCCTTTCCTTTTCATGTTTCACCAGCTTTGCCTAGGTCTCGGTGCCTCTCTTCAGCTATCTCAGGGAGAAAGCAGCTACTCTCTGAGTGCTGTGGGTGCTAGGGTGAAGCTGCCTGGCCCTTCTGTGCTGCAGTCCTGTCTCCAGTGAGAACATGTTGTATTCCTGAAGTTTCTTCCACCCCCTCCTCCTTTTCCTGCAAGTCAGACAGCAGCACAATCCAAGCTGGTAACTGCAGAGTTTTACTATCTGAACTTCTTTTGCTTCTCAAGTGTTGTCAAATCTCCAAGTGGTCCTGGGTGCGATGTGTGTCTGTGTCAATGTTTGGGGACCGGCAGGAATAAAGGGGTGAGAATGGGAAAGGTTGTTGCTGCCCACAAACAAATGGATGGACATCTTCAAAACTATTTGCACATCCCGTGTGTTTGCTGGCGCTGCCAATGAAACTGGACTGGGCCATGTGTTGGGGAGGGAGAGCATTTGTACACACCACCATGCTGAAGAGCAGAAAGAGGAGAATCTGAGAGCCTGGACCACTCTACTCTTTTTTGTGTATAAGCTCGTGCTTTCTCATGGTTCTTATCCCAAGCATTTTGCATACTGGGGCTTTGTCACTTACCTAAACCTATACGTCTGCATCTCCTCAGCCAGACCAAATCTGGCCTTTCTCTTTTTGCCTGTGTTTGTTGTTACCAACAAGTAAGAGGCTGGGATGAGAATTTGGCTGGCCATTGTGTTGATGACAAACGAAAGAGAAGCAAACACAGCTTGCTTGTCTGCAGCTACAGTGGTTCAGCAGGGCTGGCAGCAGTAGACACAAGCTATTTGTTGGTAAAACACACAATGGCAAACTCTGAGAAGGAGCTGAGATGGAGGGTAGCTGAACGTGAGCCCACCCCACCTGCAACCTCCAGAAATCCCAGTGTATCAACTGGGAGCTAAAAGGATTCCTGCTGGATAAGATCGGGAGGCGCTGCGAGCACCTGTCAGGTAGCCCAGAGCAAACCACAGCGTGTCACACATTCGGTGGTGATGCGTGTGCATGCTCGTGTAGACTCCACACAGCCTGTGTGTCCAGGTAGACTTTGCACAGGTACCACGTGCACAGATGTGTGCATGTTGATGTACGTGCACGGAGGTGCCCCACAAAGGAACGAGGGCAGAGGGCCCCAGTGTGCAGGGCAGCGAGCTGGTTCTCTCTCCCAGCCCCACCAGTTCCTGGCAGGGTGGTCTATTAATGCTGTTTAACCTTCTCCCCCTTTGTGTCATTCCTCTGTTGTGACTGAAAGGTCTTCAGTCAAGGACTGTCCCTTTATGTCTGAGTGCCCAGCACGGGAGGCCTTGACCCTAGCTGAGGCTTCTGTAGTGCCAGAGGAGAGTTAGCAGCTCCTGAACACATTGCTGCCTTAAGGCACCCTAAGAAACAGCACCCAAAAATATTGTGAATCACAAGGACCTGCTGTCTTAGTGGTGTGGTGGCTCCTGGAGTTAAGGATTCTTGGTGCAAAAGAGTGAAGGAAAAGATCTCATTACTTTGCAAATGTTCTGTCTGGCACAGCAAAGGTTTAGCTCCAGTAAAAAGAGGTCCTGGTAACATACCCAGACTTTCTTATGTGGTCTAGACCTCAGCACATAGAGTCATGGAATGGTTTAGGTTGGAAGGGACCTTTAGAGATCATCTAGTTTGGGTTAGAACACGGGCAGGAATACTTCTCACCAGGCCAGGTTGCCCAGAGCCCCATCCAACTTGGCCTTGAATATCTGCAGGGATGGAGCAGCCGCAACCTATTCTGGTGCCTCAGCACCCTCATAGTGAGGAGTATCTTCCTAAGGTCTAACCTAAATGACCCTCTTTTAGCTTGGAATCGTTTCCCCTTGTTGTATAGTGATGCACCTTCATAAAATGCAGGTCTCAGGGAGGGATGGCTGAGGCTGGCATTGTGTCCCAGCTGGGCACACGTAAATGAGGAAAAAGCCATGTGAGAAAACTAAATGCAAACAACTGCGATGGGTTTTGGATGGGAATGAAAGAGGTGACAGGAACGACAGTGTCCCTGCATCCTGGACATGTTGCCATGGGGTGAGAAACTTCCGTGGAGAAAACCCTTGAACTCCCATCTCTGCCCTGCTGCTGTGAGGACAGAGCAGCTCTAATGAAGCTCTGTGGAAAGGGATGCTGGAAAGCAGCGTGTATCAAGTTATCATAATTATGGTGGTAACTAGAACAGTTAGAGACAGACCTTGGACCATAAAGCTGGCAGCCTAAATAGCCAAGAGGCACAGGATAGCAAGGAATGTGAAGCCATGGAGGGGAGACGTGACTTTCCAAGGTTACGTGGTGGGGGGGCAGGATAGGCAAGGACAGTGGCCTGACTCCCAGGCCACTATCTTAGCAACATGACCACATTCCCCTCAGTAATAAGAGCCATGCTGAACCTTTGCCAGTATAACCAGCTTGGCTCTGCTCTGAATGGTCACCATTTTTGAGGCTTTTTTTTTGGGGGGGGGAATAATAGCAGTTCATCAGTAAGTAAACCCATTCTTTTCTAGTTCCATAGGTATTAAAAGTGGTAGTGTGGGGAAACCAAAAGTATTGCTGGGCTTCTTCACTGCCCAAAACCTACCAGGAGGCAGAAAATCTTGGGTTCTTCTGGTGTCTTTCAAGGGAAATGTCTCTCAAGCTGCTGCCTCTGCTTTGAAGCATCACAAGTGCTGGGTGCTTCTACAGGACTTCAGAGGTTCACTTGCTGTAGATCCCACGGTGATGAAATGGGACTGTTACAAACCTGGCTGCTCACCAGCGTAGAAGATTGCTTTGCTAAGTCAAAGGCCTCTGGATTACAGCAGCAAGTAGTCCTTATCTCAGCCATTCATACATCTGCCTGTAGTGATTTCATTTACTGATAATACACAGCAACGACCCTTCCCTTGAAAACAAACCATCTGACCCTCTGCTGCTTTCTGCACAAAGATAAATTGGTTGGTGCGGAATTGGTGTGTGTGAGGGATGCTGCTCCAGGCTCTGAACAACAGAACCCATTTCATTTCAAGAGCTGAATCTCCACAGAATGTTCACAGCAAAGCCCCAAACTAGGTGCAATAAACCAAACACCAGCCAAGTTTGCAAACCCAGGCTGAATTGCAGGGAAGCCCTGGGCCAGGTTTCCAGTTAGCTTTGAAGCCACATTTTTAAAGAGGCTCCTGATCAGAGTTTTTATCTTCCCACAGACTGCATGTCAAGTGATTTCCACCAGCTCACCACCGCCAAATCCCACACCTGCCTGGGACAGAGCAGTGGTGAAGTCTGGGGGCAAGTTCAAGCTGTGCCTAGCTGCTAGTCCTGCTCAGAGCTGGTGCCCAGGAGAAGGCAGGGCTGAGGGGCAGGCAGATTGCAGAGGTTTTGGTTTCATCGGGATTCAGCACTTGGCATTTTGGGCTGAGTTTCATGCCAAGTGTTCGGATCCAAGAGGCCTGCAGGCCTTATGGACATACAAAACCACCAATGTAATGAAAATTGGTTTAAAATTGATTTAGTTAAAAAAAAATAAAATCAGGCCACCATGTGGAAACAGTTAGAAGAGTCGGTTACGAAGTTTAGCTAAATGCAAGTAAATGCCTTTGAATGTGTCTATATAGAGCACTGGCAGGACTAAATCCACTTACCACGAGTTTTAATTAAACCAGTTGTGCTCCAGTAGACACTTAGCAAAGCACCGATACCCCTGCTCAGGCTGCCAGCAGTGCAGTCTCCCAGTCACTTCGGTAGATTGTCAACTTCTTTTTTTATAGCTGGGGGAGATTGGTGTTTTGGTCCAGATCCTTGAGGACACTAATTAAGATGTCTAAGCACCACAGATTTCAAAGAGGATCTAATGCCTTTGAGGAACTTGGCTTGCAGACCTTATTCCTATTCACCTGAGGGAAGGTTTCCACTCTTCTTGGTCAGCAGAATGAATTTGACCGAGCTGTGGGGTCCGACATGACTCAAGTCTAGCAGCAATTTATGTTGTCTGGTAGGTTTTCAGGCTGTGGAATGCTGTGACCAAAACACATAAGGCAGGGGGATGCTCCATAACCCCAAAATCTGCAGTCTTTCATGAGCCAGCACAAAGCATCGTCTCCATGAGCAGCTTCTTGGGGCTTAGTGGTGCTTGCTTGCTTCATGTCAAACCTGTTTGGTCGATGCAGGCCACAGGGATGAGTGAACACCCTTCTTTTGGGTTGCATCTGGGTGGCCTGGGTAAGTTCACATCAGATAAAAAGGTCTCAGCAGTACTCACAGTGGGTTTCGACAAGGTGAACTCTGGCTGTAAGTTTCCATTTAGCTCTGTCCTGACAGCAGTGAGGGGAAGATCTGTAGCTGGTGTTGCTGAGCTCTTGCGGTAGCATCTGTGGTCTGTGTCCTGCAGTTGTTTCATTCTCCAGTTTTCAGTTTATAGATGAGTTTTTTTCCCCTGCTGGTGTCCTGCAAACCTCACCTGCTGTGCCCTGAGCACGAGATGCCTCTGCTCCCTGTCTGTCTCTCCTACATCTGCCCGCGTGCACAGCTCCTCACTGAAATGCAGCTGATGTGCTCCAAAGATTTCGGAGGGGTTCTGCGTGTTATGAAATGTTTTGAGGCTCAAAGCCCAAAGGGAGAACTCAATCATGAATTCCCTGTGTAGAACTAATTCAGGAAAAGGGATTAAATTGGGACAGAGCCTCTTGCTTTTTCCCCCCCCTCCTCCATGGCCCCTTTCAGAAAATTAGGGGGCCCCTCTCCGAGGAGAAACTGTTGAAAATTGCACACTGCTTTCCCTTCCCCTTCCTCCTGAACACAGCCAGAACAGCAATATACATTTCTGAGGTTTGGCAGCAGCATCTGAAAGTGTGTTTTTCTGCCAGAGAAGGACTGGCTGATGGGGGCCAAAGTGCATGTCGGCCTGGGGGACGCTCAGGAAAGGGAAGGCACCTGTACCCTCTCTCCTTGCCACTGCTCTTGACATCTTGTTCCCACCGTTTCCCTGTGGGCACCTGACAATTGTGTTTATGCCCTGGATTGTATCATCAGCTGCTGGAAGGAGACCCATCGGCTGAGATTTGTGCCTGACCTTGGGTTTCATAACAAAAGCAGAGACAGTTGTTCTTGCGACAGACCTCTCTTGGACTGAACAAAAACATGTACAACCCATGTGCAGTCCATACAGCTGAGAAATGTGACGTTAGCTGAGCTAGTCCAAAGCGAGCGCTTACCCTGCTTTATGTTAAGCTTTCCTCCACAATAACATCGCTGCTGTCCTCCACCGAGCCTCATCTCCATCCACCTCCTGCCTGACATGCACCAGCCCCACCTCAGCTCTGAGAGCCCTCTTGCACCGCTCTGTTCTCGTTACCACAGTGTCCAGACTGGTGTCTCACGCTGCAGACTGCAGGTCTTCTTAGCACCCTGCTGAGGTCTAATGATATAGCTGAGAGGATGGGATTTCCCTTTCATTTCCGAACTTTCGTGGAAAGATTTGGAAGGTTGATGGGGATAGGGAAAGCTTTTGGTGCCCAGTGGATCTGAAGGCCGAAGTATTTTCATGGCTCAAAAGCTCTAAAGCCTTTCCTGTGCTTTCATGCACAGAAGAGGACAAGAAAAGGTGTTGTTTCCCCTCCTGCATGTGTCAACCCATAAATGAAAGTTTGTCTTGAGTGTTTTGTTAGAGCTAAAACCAAAAGGTGCATTTTCTTTAAAAAACCTTATTTAACAAAAAAAACAAGACTAGTTCCTATTGTTAAATGTCCATGTACAGGCACAAACCTCTCTGTTTGTTTCTTTAACCAAGTTTGAACAACATTTAGGATGTGGAGACTGTAGAGCATGCCTGAAGCTTCCAAGCACTACATCATTGTGGGTGACGTGCCTTGGTGGTACTTCACAAATATTGTCTATCATCAGCCTGCAGAGCATAAATATGTGCATTTAGCTTGTCACCATTCTCAGCTTGGGATGTGAAGAGACATTTTTGCCTCAGTGGGCTTTTGTCCTGTGGTTAAACTTGCTAAACTTCCTCCCAGCAGCAGGGTACATGGAGCTGTTCCTGTTGCCCCTGAAGTTCAAGCCCTCATCAGAGGAGCTGCAGCCATCAGCGTGGGAGAGGAGAGGGGCTGCTGTTATTCGTGTTTTTACATGGCTGGGTTCCACTTTGGCAGACAAGAGAGACTGCAGTCTGAAAGCTGTGGGCTGATAAGTGGTTTTTGAGAGATAAGATATGAAAGACTCTGTAATTCTGGATGAGAGTGTTGAGTAGTTTATATGTGTAAGTCCAGATGTTCAGTAGAAGGAGCTGTTCCAACCCTTCAGCTGCGTCTGTCTGTTAGCACGTGTACAGTCTGGTGTGCTTGTGGCACTGACCAAGCAATGGTCCCCAGAACAGGGCACTGGTTCCCCTGTGGGACTTGGTGAACCACTGGATTAATATGCAAGCAGTGCCCCATTTCTGTTTGCTTTGACACAGCCGTATTTCCCTGGGAGGATGAGGATGCTTTCTGATCATGGAAGCTGCATCCAAAGCTATAACCCAAACTGGCAGGTCAGGGGAAGTCCTGGAGTATCTCTGCCTTGAAGACAGTGCATCTCAGGCACACGTCTTGATCATGGGAGCTGTCTTGCCAGTCACAGAGGACACTAATTTACTACTGGCCTACTAAATGCTACCCCTGCATGGTGCTAGTGTGGATACCTGAGGCATCCAGAGCACAGAATTGGTTAGAGCCTCACTGCCTTATCCCTGCCTGCGTAATGAGCCAGGTGAAAGGATCTTGCACCTGATAGACCCAAGGTGACAGTGGTCACTGCAAGGCAGAAGGGGCTGGTCCCTGCCTGTAGCATCAAGCCCCAGGAGCACAGTTCCTGGTATTTGAGGATGTAATGTGCTTACAAGCAAAGCTCTGTGTGTGCCCCTATTCCAGTAAGTGTTCTTCTTGCAGAGGGCAGGCTTGTGTCCAGAACAGCTGCACCAGTTAACTGCTCTTAAATGTGAATCATCGCTGAAGGAGGGCTGTGTTTAACTAGAAAAGTATCTTATCAGCAGCCCATGTCTCAAACATGCAGTCACAGGGTGAGGGTTGCTTTAGTAAGAGGCAGGCCCAGGGCTGACTTCCCAGCATCTGTCAACTGGGGGTAGCTTCTCTAAAATGGATGTGGCTGCATTGGTTTGAATAGGGTGGGAACTGAGCCCCGGCTATGCTGCAACTACACGAACTGTCAGTGGCCAGGGCTTTTCCAAGGAGGCACGTCATTTTTCGTTGTGAGCAAGATCATTGCAGACAGGGAAGCAGATAAACAGTTGGGTTTTGATTTGGGCAGTGATTTTGTGTGGTGTGGATGCACTGGTTCATCCACATGTGGTTGTTTAGTCAGTGTTTGAATAGACACAGCTAAACATGTGCTTAATGGAGCCTTTCAGGACCAGCCTTCCATAATCTAGCTGCTTATCTCTGAAAGCAAATTGTACATGGGGCTCTTGGATGTTTTGGTTGGTAAGCATGACCAGGTTTTTCAGGTGTACTCAAGGGCAGGTTACAACACACCTACAACAAACCTAAGTTTGCTGGTGGGGATCCCTCTCCAGTCTGCAAGGTGGGATGTCCCCAGAGAAAGCTTTGTAGAGTCTCATCTGGCCCTTGTGTGTGCAGTCTGCTGACTCTGCCTTCTCTGCTGTCGTGACAGTGGCCCCAACTTCGGGTGGTGATGGACTTTTGAGCACATGCTGCTCAAAACCAGGCAATCTGGGAGCTGAAGACTCTCATACCCTGTGGTGGCCAATGTTGACCGTAGGGAAAGCCACACTGACACCCAAGAGAGGCATGGTAGGCTCAGGAGGGAAAGACATTTTGTTGTAATGAGCTGAGGTGGCAAGGGTTGACATTGGGGGGTCTGAAAAACTGCTAGGCCTGGTCCTGGCTGTTGGTGGTGCAACCAGCTCAAGGTGCTGTGTTGATGTGTCCCCACACTGACGGTGCTCTACCGATCTCATCCACCACGGGCTTCCAGACATCACCAGCAGCTGCTGCTGGTGCGCAGCCGTAGTGCTCTTCTGTTCCATGTTACAGCCCTGGACCCATCTCTGTTGCCATTAGCTCACATTCTTCCCTCTGATTCACAGTGGCATCTCTCTCTGCTTCTTATTCATTACCCAAACATCTTGGCGAGCAGGGGGTCTGTTAGTGGTTTTGGCTGGTTGGCACAAACGATGGAATCTTATGGTAAACCCAGAGACACTTTATAGAGGTGTAATATCTTGGTTTTGGTTTCCATCACATTTTTGTAGTGCTGAGGCCAAAAACACATCAAAGCAGTGAGTCTGGAAGCAAGCGCCAACCCTAAATTCATTACACTCCAATTAGGCTGTTAAGAAGAGATAAAAGAAGCGGCAAAACTGTATGTCCTCCTCAACTGCTGTTTGCTGAGGTTCCTTCTCTCTTTTGTGGCCTGGGTGCCTGGGTATCTCAGTCCACCAGCACCAGTGGTGGTGTGTGCTTGGGGACAGCTGAGGCATCCTCTCATTAGAACTGTGATGGGATCAAAGTGCTTAGCCAGTCCCTGTGGAAGAGCAGAGGGGTTTGTTTTTGTTTCTATCTCTGTTTGTGACTAACCGCTTTTTCACCGTTTCACCTCATTGTTCTGGTTCCCTTTACTTCTGTACAGTTTGTGGTGGATTAAACAGCAAACACATTTATGAGATGTGGAGGAAAAGCAGGAAGACCAAGGCATGGGACAGCTGAGGCAATGGGTATTGCCTCTACAGCATCCTTTGCTTGTGCTCTTTGCAGCTTGGTCAGGGTCATCCCATCGGTAACAGGACCAAAGCGATGACTGCTGAGCTATAGGTATCAAGGAAGAAAACCAGCAGCTTGGCTGCCACTTGGGGGATCATGGAATCACAGAATATTAGGGGTTAGAAGTGACCTCAAAAGATTGCCTAGTCCAACCTGCCTGCCAGAGCAGGACCTCTGAGAGTAGATGAAACATTGCGCCCCAGTGACCCCTGTAAATTGGCTTATAAAAGTGGCCAGTCTCTGAGCTGCATGCTATTTGTTCCCTTGACACCCAGTGCCAAGGCTTGCAGGAGCAACTGGTGACCCAGGTGGCAAAGACATCTGTGGCAAAAGCTGCCGTTGCAGTTTGCTGCTGGCAGAAGTCGTTGCAAATAATGTCACCTTTTGTGTATTCACCACGTTTTTATTTATGCCCTAGATGCCTAAATAATTGTTTAGTCTCGTAGAGAGGCTCAAAAGTGTCTTCCAAACCAATAAACAGGAGTCCCATCTTTTAACCAACACTGATTGTTGTAGCTGTTATTGAAAGTGGTGGCAGTTTTACCCCACGTCTTGAAATGTGAGAACTCCCTATAGTCAGACAGAAAAATGGGCATTTCTCTCTTTGTCTCATTTCCAAAATCCTTCAGGAGCGATTCGTCCGGCTGAGAAAACCTGTGAGAAATTCTTGACAGATTTATGGATAACACCGAGTCTATTCTCAAGTGGGTCTAGCTTTGATGGATAAAGAATATTGCTGGTAGTGAATTTGTGTTAAAGCTGCCCATTCACAGAAAGTGGAAAATGTCAGAGCAGGACCGTGGTTACTCTCTGGGACCACCTGGGATGCCCAGAACTTGTCAAGGACAGAGAAGAAAGCAATGTCCTGAAAAGTCCTTGTGAAGTTTCTGCATGTAAATGATATATCCAGGTAGGATCTGACTGAACTAGAGGGTTTGGGGCTGTGCCTCAGCTCCCTGACTTTGTCGCTAGGGCACACACCATCTTCTTTTCTCCATGTGTCCTAGTGGTCATGGAAAGGAAACCTGTGCACATGGACTAGTCCTACTCCAGCTGCGTCCTCTGTCCCAGACATCTGTGGTCACTGTGACCTCAGGCTACATCATGGCATGAGTCTGCCATACCATTCAGATAGAACCTCAATACAGGCTGAGTCAAGGGACAGCCTGTTCTTTCTGAACACTGTGTGACAAAAGGTCACAGACCCAGCGCATAAAACATGTTGGGTAACAGTTTCCTCAACAGCTGGGACAACTGACAGTTTATCAGGTCTTATTAGATCCTGAAAAAGAGTGATGTCTGTCTTTCCCTCTTCGTCATCCGCTCCGTGGCTGAAGTCTTGGTGGCAAGAGTTGGCTTTGTCTTCCCTGGGAGGGAATGGGATGGTGCATGCTGAGCTAGAGCTAAGTAACAGGTAAGGAGCAAGCTGTAATTCCAGGGAAGTCATAGAAATTTGGTCTGGCATTGTCAGGGTTTTTTTGCTTAATTTTCCAGATCAAGACAATGCTGCCTTTGGACTGGCCTGTTAGCTCATCTGAAAATGTGTTAGCCATCCTCTCTTCCCAAGGCGTTTCCTTGGTCTCACCCACACTAACTTGTTTTCATTAATCTTAGGTAATGCTCTCCTTTTCTTAGCAAAGATCCATGTCTTTTGTCCTTCTGGCCAAAACCAGATCCTAGCCAAAAAGACCGCAGATGCAGGCAGGCAGGTGATCTTCTCCCTGCAGACATGAGCAGCTCTTTCTTCTGCACAACCACATGTTTGTGGGGGACCCTGGCTTTGGTCCTGGCCATCAAGAAGTGGGGAAACCTGTGCCCCCAAATAACAGAAAGCAGTTGATGGCTTGGGGAGGAGCCAGCATCAGCAGGCTCCTCTTAGCTGGCTTTTGGGGAGGAGAAGGCTGCAGGAAGCCAGGAAGCCTCAAAGGGATCCTTCAGCACAATGCAGAAAAGGTTTCCTGAGCTCGCCTCAAAGCCACAGGGGAGGACAACCTCTCAGATGCTTTTGATTCAGCACACTCTGGCTCACACCACGCTCTGTTCATGTGCTTTTTCCAGGGGTGCACTGAGCTTCTCTCTGATGTCTAGAGCCTTCTCCAGCACTGCACACGCAGGGCTGACCTCTGCGACAGTGCCAAGATGGAGAAACACGTTCTGGAGTCCCCTTCCTTCTTGCTGAGAAGAGAGCAAGGTACAAAACAAGGGATTGAATGCTCACTCCCTTGGATGGCTTGAGATAGGACAAGGATCATGGTAGGGCAGGAGCAGGTTGACCAGCTCTTTTGTCTGCTGACCAGCAGATGAAGGGGAGAAAACTTACTGCACCTCTTTGGCTTGGCAGGTCTGAGGTCTCCATGACTGGTTGGGATCCAAATGTGCATCACTTCTTCATGTGCTAATTTTCTCTATGCACTGAAAAGAGGCCTGATATGAACGGGCATCAGAATGTGCTCTGGGTGACTGGGGCACCTGGACCCTCATGCGGGCTCAGCCATTTCCCTATCATTTGGTCTCTGGCTCTGTGAAGGGTAGCAAGATAGCCTCATCTAGGAAACAACTTCTACCCCTCACCTCGTTAACATTTTGTCTTTGAAGACTTCAACTTTTTTGCTGTGGTTTGCAAATCTGGTCTCTCAGAGGCCCCCAACTCCACGTTCACACAGATTATCAATAAAAAACATTCAGAAGAATTTTGGGTTTGGCTGAAAATTGTGTTCAAAACTTCTCCATGGAGAGAAAGACAAAAGTGCCATTAGAGAAGGTTTGCAGCTCCTCTGCCTGGAACTGTGGTTCTGTGGACCCACGTGAATGACCCATCAGCTGGCAAAACAGCTTCTCTGCTCAATCTGCATCACCATTTTGCAGCTAACAGGCATCCAGTGCTCCAAGAAAGTGGGGTCAGCTGGGTCACAGCAATGTCAGGAGCTAAGGCAACCCCTTGTTGCTAAGGGGTTTTGAAATGAGTGCCTCATATGGTGATAGTCAGAAGCTTCCTGGTGGGTCTTCTAGTGTCGCACGTGCCCTTGATGTAGCTGTGCCCACAGTTGAGGCAAGAGGTGCTAGGGCACCTCCTGCCCTACCAACAGCAGCTGGAGTTTTCACCTCAGCAAAGCCATTATTAAGCAGGTGGAAGCCTCTTCCCGCTCGTAATGTCTGTGCTAGAATATTTCATTAGTGAAATCACTGATGTTTATTACCTACTAAATGATCTCTCTCTCCAACAATCTCTGAGGGTTATTACCACAAAGACTTGCACAACAGATGTTAAAAGCCATCAGTTTAAATCAACATATACTTTTATTAAAAACAAAACAGAATGGTTTTTTTTTCTAATCCCTGCATTCCAGTCACTAAAGCTGAGATAATCTTCTGGAGAAGCTAATGGATATTGTTAATAGTTGGAGTGAATTTATAAAGAGCTAGGAGAGAACACGCAGGAGAGCAGAGACAACCTTCAGCAGCAGCACTGAAGGCAATCTGTTGTGCTTTGCTAGCAGAGTTTTGCTCATGCCAGCGGTTTCCTCCGCTCGAGCCGATGCATGAGATGAAGTTGAGTATCTCTAATTATTCCTTGCACTTCTTTTCCCCTGACTCAGGATTCCAGATTTAGAGGGTTCAGCAACTGTAATATTATGAGCGTGTATTTGTTGTCAGCCCTTTTTCATTCCTTGTGGTTTGCTACAGAAATGTAGACGGGCTATTGTTTGTGGTTTGTTTCTTGCGATGTGATACTTTTGTAAAGGTGACTGAAGAGCTGACATCTCCAGCCAAAGCTTAGATGTTTCCCCAGTCTGGAACAAAGCTAATTCCAAGCAAGCGTAGCCTAGGTTCAAGTCTCTCTAAGGTGCTGATGACTGTTAAGGATGAAGGATGTGCTTAATTACATGAGTGTTGTGAGGAGCAGGTGAAAAGGTTTGAGTCCTGGTGGCGCTCAGTGAGCCCTGCAGTTGCTGTGGTCATTGATGAGCTCTTAGAAAACAGCAGCACCCCCTCCAATTGAAGCAACTGCGCCTTGCGGTTCCCCTGGCCGTGTGCAGCGCAGGCGAACGTGCGCAGTGATGCAACATGAATGATGGCCCTGATGTGGTGGCCCTGCTTTTTAATTGCCATGAAAAGTGGGTTTCCAGTTCAGGCTTATTTATATATGTGACTTTCTCAGAACTCCTCCTGTGAGCTGACGTGTCTCCAACTGATCTAAACTCAGAAATCAACTCTAGCCTGTAGACTTCAGTGGAAAATTGTGTAATAAAATACATCTCGTGACATTTCATCAGGTACTAGGGAAGGACTTTCTCTGAGACTATTTCCCTGATCCCTTTTTTTCCCCTCACTTTGAATGATTTTGTTTTAAGACCTGCCGTGAGTCATGTCCATCGTAGTGGATTAGGAATGGTGCCTTTGGCATGTTTCAGAGCACTTGGTTTGGAAATAACGTTCTGGTTTCTGCAAACACTATAAACTGAAGATGTGCAGAGCGTTCGTTCCTAGAGCTTTGGAGCACCCCGGGGAATAGTAGGGCTGGCAAATGTGCTGCCCTCCTTTCAAAATAGGGAGGAGGCAGTGTAAATCCAGGGTGCTCTTCCCACCCCAGTATCCATTCATAATCCCTATCTGCCTGACCACTGTTTGCAACAGGCATCCAATCTGCCTCTAAAGGACCTCCTTCAGCGTCTTCACCTTTCTGTGATGAAATAAGTGTCAAACCCTCTTTTTCTGGGGTTTTTTTCTCCCTTTTGAAAATGTTTTCTCCTTTCCTTAGCGCTGCAGAGCCTGATGTCACTCTCTCAACAGATAGGCAGGTTCTTGCTGGGATTTTCCTCCCTGGGATAATGCACAGTGTTTACTGTCTGTTGCCTTTCCGGTGGTCTCCCAGCCTCCAGCAATGGGAGTCACGAGGTCCTTTCCCCCCGTCCCATGGTCTGTGGTATCTGTTGTTTTCTGAGTGCTGGAATCTTTGTCCCCGTTACGTAGCCCCAAACCTGACCTTGTCAGAGACCACACACGGGTGTCTCTGGATGAGAGGGGAATGTATGGAATGTTTTTCAATGAGCAGTTTATGAAATTCCTTTCCTATATGTTTCGGAAATTCTTTAAGTTAAAGAGCACAAACATTTCTCCAAGGAAACTGGAGTTTGCAGCAGCTCAAACGCAGGCACTTGTTTGTAAAAACATTCTTGATTAAGAAAGGGGGAGAAGAAGGAGGGGGTGGGGAAGATAAAAAGAAAAGAGATGTAAACAAGGAAGTGGAATTCTCCACTCCAAGTACGCACAGGCAGCAGTAGCAGCGTGGTGGGGCTGCGTCCTCGTCCCAGGACTGCCAGGCAGCAAAAGTGATGGAGAGCTGAACCACCCCTGCGTCTGCCCTAGGGTGCGAGGGTTGAGACCAGAAGAGCCTCATCCTGACCCGCTGAAGAGAGGCCTGGGCCCCTCTTCCAAAACATGGGGAAAGGTAGGAAACAGGCCAATGTTGATCATGGAGGTGCCCGAGACGGGCAGTGCTGGCTGGGGGTAAGGACTCTCTGAAGTCCAAACGCTTCTCCTGAAGAGAAAGCATATGGCTTCTGGGTCTGTTTCCCCTCTGACAGCGCTGTGTGTGTTCATGTGTTGAAAATAATGAGGCTGGATATTGAAACAAGACTTGTCAGAGGAAACCAGGGCCAAGAACCTATCTTTTTTCTATGAGGATAGACTGAGGGAGTTGGGGCTGTTCAGTCTGGAGAAGAGGAGGCTCCCAGGTGACCTTGTTGTGGCCTCCAGTATCTGAGAGGGGGCTACAAACAGGCTGGGGAGGGACTATTTAGGATGTCAGGTAGTGACAGGACTAGGGGGAATGGAGCAAAGCTGGAGATGGGTAGATTTAGACTGGATGTGAGGAGGAAGTTCTTCACCGTGAGAGTGGTGAGAGCCTGGAATGGGTTGCCCATGGAGGTGGTTGGGGCCCCATCCCTGGAGGTGTTTAAGACCGGGCTGGATGGTGCTCTGGCCAGCCTGATCTAGGTGGGGTGTCCCTGCCCATGGCAGGAGAGTTGCAACTGGATGATCCTGTGGTCCCTTCCAACCCTGACTGACTGTATGACTTGGTCTAGGTGATCCTGTTGTGGCAGGGGGATTGCTCTAGGTGACCCTGCTGTGGCAGGGGGATTGGACTAGATGATCTTTTGGGGTCACTTCCAATCCCTGATGATTCTATGATTCTAGGATTTTTCTTTTTTTGCCTTTGACTGAAGTGCAGGGGGAGGGACAGGGAGGGCTCCAGCCGGAGCAGCCCTGTGGCACAGGGCTGAGGCCTTGCAGACAAGCAGAAGCAAACCAGTGCGGCCTGGGCGTGTGCTCCTGGTGCTGAGCTATTGTATGATAAAGCGGTACCACCTCTTCCTCTGTTTGTGCTTTGGAAGAAAACGGAGTGGCCGTTGCGTGTTCAAAGGGCCCTGGCATCGCCGCCCGTGCTCCTGAGGAACCTGGGAAGGTCTGGCTGGAGGTGGAGAGGAGAGGTGGGCATGGAGCTGCCTGTCAAAACCGAGGTGCTCTGGGGCATGCTCCAAAACAGGGTTATTAATTTTGACAACTCGGTGGTTTCCAAGGACTGAGGACCTTTGTCTAGGACTCGCATACCTCAGCCCCGCTGTAAGTGCCTGGGTCCCGTTTTGGAGCCGGGCCTAATCTGCTAATTCAAATCCAGCCTGCATGCGTCAGAGCTGAAAGCCAATATAGCGCTGGCAGGAAACGGCTTTCCTATCCTGCGAATATTTTCAGGATTTCTTTTTTCTTTTGAGCGAACCTGGGCTTAAAACTTGGGCCAACCGCCAGAATTTCAAAAAATTCTGCAAAATGGAAACCCAAGTTCTGAATCTTTTTCCTCTAACATCAGCTAAAACATTTGATTTCAATATTGACTTCTTCTTTGTGTTTTACTCTTTTATTACCAGTGGTTTAATTTTAAAAACAAAAGTGGAATTTAAAACTGGAGGGAGTTGATTGAACTCTCCCCATCGAAAGTCTTGGGTTTGACGGATTGGCATATTGTGATCTGAAAAGCACTTCATCAGAAACAACCGTAGGCCGATGAGCTACAGCTGTTGGCATCTGATGGCAGCGGTCTGGATTAAATAAATATGTCAGCATAGCAGGTCAGATGAAAAACAAAACAGCTGGCTATCTCAGCAAAGACACCTCCTCCTCCTAGTGCAGGAGGTGCTTTTTCTTCTTATGAGGCAGAGCTTCTTATCTCTTGGTTGAGGAACGTGTGCTACAGCTTGTATTATCGATGCGTGAGCCGTGGTGATGCCGTAATCGGCGTACGAGCCGTGTTTGCGTCCGGGCCCTTGCTCTGCTGTGGAAGGTTCGAGCAATAGATCGACACAGTTCTATTTTTAACAGTTTGCACTATGGCTGGGCCTTCTCCCACTGTACATAATTCAGAACTTTAAGTTTACGTTTTGTGCCGCCTTTTATGTTGCCCTCCATGCCTGGCGCTCGTTCTTCCCTCCTTGGTTCTGATCCAAAGACCACTGGAATCAACCAAAGTCATTCCATCAACTTCAGTGGGCTTTGGAGCAAATCCCTCGCACGCTAAGCAACCTCAAGCTCATCTTTCAAAGACTTCCTGCAAAATACACTTCTTTCACAAGGCTTTTAAGCACGGCTGATCCCCCTAACGTTTGTACTGCTTTGCGATGGACTTTCGGCCAGTGAACTCTGGATGGGTCAATTAGAAGATAAACAGGGCTCGCTGATCAGGTTAGCTCGGCGGCGGTTCTTCCATTAGAGCACACAAGCAAGAAAATACTTTGCTTGTCAGTACTGAGGAAGAGTTTAAAGGAGTGTAAACGTGTGATAACTACCACTTAGAAACAGGTCTTCTGTCATAACTCTTTCACTGCCTAGCACATCCTCAGAGTGGTTTGTAGAATCTTTCCACATCGTTATGGGAGAGGTGTGGAAATGTAATGGGTGTGTGATGGCTCGCTTCAGTGCCTTCCTGGCTTCCATGGCCAGTAATGAGACATACTTTGCAATTTAAAAGGCCTTGTGAGCAGAGAAAGCCCCTGAGGTGTTGGATCCATATTCCTTCAGGTGTTAGCTTTCCTTGGAGAACAGTGATTGTGGTTGGCTGGCCATACAGCAACTCTTCCCTCTCCTTGTGTGGCACTGTTGATGCAGTTCTCCATAAAGAAATGGAATTGTCTTTTGAAAATGAAAAACTACACTGGGACCTGGGGGGCCTGGTGGAGAGCAGGGTGACCATGAGCCAGCACTGTGCCCTTGTGGCCAAGAAGGCCAAAGGCATCCTGGAGTGGCTCAGAACAGCAGTGTTTAGCAGATTGAGAGAAGTTTTCTTCCCCCTCTACTCTGTCCTGGTGAGACTGCATCTAGAATATTGTGTTCAGTCCAGGGCCCCTCCGTTCAAGAAGGACACAGAACTGCTGGAGAGAGTCCAGTGCAGAGCCACAAAGATGATGAAGGGAGTGGAATGATGAGGAAAGGCTGAGGGAGCTGGATCTCTTTAGCTTGGAGAAGAGGAGACTGAGGTGTGACCTCATTCATGTCTATAAATATGTGAAGGGTGGGTTTCAGGAGGATGGAGCCAGGCTCTTCTCAGTGTTATCTAATGGTAGGACAAGGGGCAATGGGTTTAAGCTGGAACATAGGAGGTTCCACATCAATATCAGAAGGACCTTCTTTAAGGTGATAGATAGAGTGATAGAACTTTGGAACAGGCTGCTATGGGGGGTTGTGGAGTCTCCTTCTCTAGAGACATTTAAAACCTGCCTGGATGTGTTCCTGTATGACTTGGTCTAGGTGATCCTGTTGTGGCAGGGGGATTGGACTAGATGATCTTTCGAGGTCCCTTCCAATCTCTAACGTTCTGTGATTCTGTGATCTCAGAGGATAACATCGTCTGTTAAGGTGCAAAAGATCTTTGTTGTCCCTGAGTTCCTACCATCTGCAAGTCAAACCAGTGAACATTTCAAGAGCAGAAAACACAACTGAAAAAGTCCCTGTTCAGACTTGCCTCTCCTCCCCATCTTAATCTGCTTCCAGATCAAGGCTGCTGTATCCTGGCTACAGCTTGTTCCTCTGCAGTGGGGTTTTGTGCCACACAGAGAAGCTGTGCACCTGGGGAGCGGTGACTCCCATCTAGTTGTCACTGCAGGTTTCCAAACCAAAAAACAACCAACAGAACAAGACCCTCAGCCGATCTAAGAGCAGTGAAGACAACTTCACTTTTAAAGCCATATGTCAAACAGCTGATTTCAGAAGAAAAATTTACCAAGCATGAAGGTGGAGGAACTCAGGGTAGTTGTTTTGTTGGGGTTTTTGTGTGTGTTTTATCTTCCTTTCATCTGGCTAGGATTAAGTATTTTGTTTTTCCCTTCTCCATGCTTCAGCATGCCACCTTGGGACTGTATGACTTCATACGCAGATGAACAAAAATAGGGGGGGAAAAAAGAGTTCCCAGTGCTCAAGTGGAAGCTGAGCTGGGTTGAGGTAGGAACTGCTGAGGGCTGGAGCAGAGATGTGAGGAGCACAGCACTGACTCCTAGGCAAGAGGGAAAAGTCAGCAGCTTTCCTTGCTTGTTGGGGTGGATGTAAAAGTTTGGGTCATTCCAGAGGGGCAAGGCTGAATTTTGAGAAGACCTAAGGAACAGGGAAGGGAAATTTCACTAGCTGATTCAGGGTTGGCTTATTACAAATTCATAGGAATTAGGGCTAGAAAAGAAAACATGTTGTATTAAGTCATCTTATCCGGCCCCTGCGACCAACCGGTGTGCACTTCCTCCCATGAGCTTTCCAGGCAGGGTTAACCTTTAGAGAATAGTGAATGATCACTGCTGAAGCACAAGATGAAATTGGCTTCTGAATTTCTTGCCCACCCCTCCCCAAAGAAAGGCATATTTTCCTCTTTCTGATCCACATCTCCTCTGCCCTGTTCTGCCTGCTGAGAGCTCCTAGACAGATACCTTCCAACTCCAAAACCAGGTCAAGAAAGGCCAGTATCAGGAAAGACAAAGATTTAGGAGGAGACTTCAAAGACGGATGGTCAGAGAGGCTCTTAATCCCTTAGAAGAGAGGTTCCTTTCTCTTCCTGCTTTAAAGAAACCTCTTTCCTGCCCCCCTACCTGCCTTTGCAAATGTTTAGTGAAGATGCTGATTTACTAGTTGTTATCTAACTTGGAGCTGTCGGTTTCCTGAGGACAAAGGCCCAGTGCACAATATGACAACAAGGTCTTACATTTAACTGCAAAGTCCCTCGACACTGCAGCGTTCCAGCACAGCAGGCTGGAAAATGTGTTGCAGTTCCATATAAATTGAAGGGAGGGGGGAGAGGTTAAAAAAAAAAACAGAAAAAGGAGAACCATAATGAATTAAATATGGAAATGAATAATACACTCAAGTACAATCTCCTCTGTGTCATCTTGGTATTCAATTCCATTTATTTCCCCTTGTCCCTGCATGATCAACTTGCAGAGTTGCACAGATTTATGTGTAGTGAATGTGGAACTGTTTTGTTTAGATTACCCCAAAAAAAGCTGGAGGCTCAGCCATGGAAGAAGAGAATAGGAATGGCTTGGGAGGCTTGAGAAGCGGCCTGAGAACAGAGGAAAGCATGTAAACCAGGCATTTGTTTCTGGGATAATTCTGCGGACGTACCAACTGCCACTGCAATTAATGCCTTTAGGTTTTGCCAGACCATTGGTTCAAACAAAGGAGAAATCCCATCCGTCAGAGCTGCTTCTTCAGGCAGGCAGACATTTTATTTGAGTGTTTACGAGGATATCTAGGATCACAAACTAAATTTGACATCCCAGGAGGGGTGTTTTTCGGGAGACTGTGAAGTTCCTGTGGCACAGAAGACTCTAAGCCTGGAGTCGCGGAGCTGTCCGCCCTCACCCCACCGCGAAGGACTTGCCCTACTTTGATGCAGAGATGTGCAGCTTGGAGTTTGGTTGCTTTGGTTTCTTTCCTTTTCCTAATATCTCATCATTTCCAACACAGTCTTATTTTTCCTTGATCGCCAGCTAAGAGCAGACTGTGCTGAGCCTCTGCATTTCTCTCCTTGGGTATAGTTATATTTCAAAATTACTTGCAGAAACTGCTACGAGATGAATGTTTTATGAAGTGTATTGATCCGAGAGGAGGTTACCTCGAGCCAGTTGCAGCTGCTCTGCAATAACTGTCCATGCTTATGCTCTTTCACCTGAGTGCTCCCTTATAAACATACACATCAGTGCTAAAACATCCATTTGCAGCTGACAGAGTCCAAATAGTTCAGGATTTCATTACAATATCTCTAACAGCAAAATGCCCACATGGTGAGGAAATCACACCGTGCTTCGCTGTTGCACTTGTCTGATGTCAGCCTCAGTTCCCTCTCTTTTCATTTCACGCCAAAAGACTTGAAAGGTCTGTAAGGTATCTTTCCACCCCAAAGTGCCTACATGTAAAAATGTCAGGTAGTGTTTTGACATCACTTTGATTAAAAGCTTATACTCGCCACATTGCAAGGCTTGTTTTCTCTTGCAAGTTATTTTTTATGGCTTTAACTCTAAGACATCCATATTCTTCCTCAGTTGGGGATGCCAAGACTGAAGGTACCATTCTTCTAATTATTTGAAGAGTGGCTAGACCAAGGACAAAACCACTTCCCTGTTTCTACTCGATAATACCCCTTTTTAAAATACCTGAGTCACAGGATCACAGGATGTTAGGGCTTGGAACGGACCCACGAGATCATCGAGTCCAAGCCCCCAGTATTGGATTAGTCATCCAACACTGCTCTGAGATGTCTCAGTGGGGTGGTCAATTTTGTTTATTTTTATCTACAGTTTTACAAGACAGAGGTTTTCATTCTGAATGTCAGGCATTGGCTTCAGCCCTTCAGACTTCATCCTACTTCCCCTGGAGGTGACATCTTTTTTTCATTGACTGTAAGAACCCTAGGCCAGCTATGATCTTAGTTGAGAGCTCTGTATTGGGGTGAAGGGGTAGGTGGGACTGAATTTCAGCCTTTATTGTAAGGTGTGATATATATGACTTCCCTCTAGTAAAATGTGTTTACTGAATTGTGATCACTTCAGGAGTCACTCCAGCCTGTCCTCTTCCTTCTCTACTATCTCAGTAATTTATAAACTCTCTGTGCGTTCCGCTGTCACAGATTTTGTATTGTCTAGATTATTGCTGAAAATGCTAAGCTTTATCAGACTGACAACCTGTTTTCTAAAGCACCCTGCTAATAATGCTCCCATTGGTGCCTCCCCACTAATAACTATGTGTTGAAAGTTGTCATCGAAACACATGGCAGTACGTCTAATACATGCCTTGCTATTTGCATACGCTGCAGAGTGTTTGTTTCTTAACTAAGATCTCAGGAGATATCCCTTAAAGAAAAACAAATAGGCTCTGCTAGTGCCATTGCTTTTATCCAGATAGACCTTTTGTCCAAGAAAGGTGGCAGTCTGTCCTTCAGCGCAGTAGAGCAATGTCACATTTCTGTAGGTTGGTTTCTAAGAGACACTGAATTTACTGGCGACTGAGGTTTAGCAAAAGTCCCATCTAGGTCTCATTTGAGCACCTCTAGAGCTCAAATTTGCTGCCTTTTTTCCCATCAGGAGATGTTGGCATTCATGTTCTGTTGTTGCTGGCCAATATCTCCATAGTTGTCCATATCTTGCATTTCGAAGAATGTGATCGCTTCTTTGAGGGAGGATCAGATTTCCCTGAAATCCAAGATTTCCCTGAAATCCAAGATTTCCCTGAAATCCAAGATTTCCCTGAAATCCAAGACTGTTCCTCTGTCAAGGTCTTAAAAGTTCCAGTCCACTCTTTGGATCTTTGTGTGATCTGCCATGTTCCCCAAATCTGAGGGACTGCTTATTGCAGACACTCCGTTGAGGATGACTTAGCAGCGGACAACCTGGGAGGAGAGTCTAATCAGTGCTGGATGTATTGTACCTTCTCTGAGGCTGTTCCTGCTCTCCAAAGTGAGGCACAGGCAATAAGGAGTTATCCGTTGTCATGCTTTTCATATGTTGGTGCTTTTGGAACCCATCTTCTAAGGGTTTGCCAACCTCGCTCTGTCATGTTTAGTATCTCTCGATAGGGACATTGGAGCGGGGACCTGTGATTTCTCTTTTTGCACCTTTTTTTTCCTGCTCATCGTAATTTAAAGGCCCACAAAGTCACAGACTTCTTCTAGTACTGAATACATAACAAACAATGCTCATCCTTTTCACTCCAAAACTCAGTCTGCAGATTCTTCAGAGAGAGAATAATGTCAGTCCAATCTCAAAAGTGCACATCATCACCAGATGGAAATCAATGCATGGCATCGCTGTAAGAGTCCACATGGTAGCACTTGTCAGTAATTCTCTTCCAGCCTGTCAACGCAGTACTCCATCACGCAAACAGGAGGAGCATGTTGTGGGTTTGTATATTTGAACCTCTCTGGGGACACCACTAATATAAAAAGCATTGCCACCAGAGGCTTCTTCTGCTCTCAACGAAAGGAAATACATTTTCCCTCCGTCTCTGAGCCTGTGGAGGGCTGTGCTCTGCCTTTGTGGATAGCATCGCCACAAGAGCTGGTGGCAGTTGTGGCAGCGCAGACGTCTACTCCTTGAGGGCTGACCTAGGACCAGCCTCAGGTTTCACATTGGCTGCTTCTACACTTTAATATCAAGTCTGCAAATGTCATCACTAAAGCAACGGGTTGACGTTGCCCATGCGTAGGACCTCCAGGCCTTGCGTGTAGCTCCTGTGCTTGACCAGTTGGAGGGCAACTAATGTGTTATGGCCCATTCGGTCACAGCAAGGGCACAAGTGCTTAGCCAGGCCTGGGCACACAACAACGAGGAGGGGTCCCTGTGACACTAAATGGCCTGCACGTCGTTAGTCAGCCATCTTTCTTCATCTCCAGTGGGAGCTCTCCACAAGGTGGCAATGTAATACCACACATACCACCATTTCCTCTGGCAGATGACCTCTGGTTGACGTTTCCCTCATCCCAAGAGTGGTGTCCTTGTTTACATGCACCCATATCAGGCCAGGATGCAAGACCAGCTTAGATTGAGGAGGCTCCAGGTGGTCTGCCTGATGGTTCTCTCCCAGGTTTGTGGAGACAGAGATATATATATATGGCTTTGTCATCGCTTGGCCGTGGGGAAAGACGAACCATGCGTACAGAGTCACCAGACCTGGAGAAGGATGGCGATGCCCTCTGGGGAAAATGGCAGACTTGTAAGGCAGCCACATCGCATGTCTTTGCAATGCTAAATTGTGCTTTATTGAGAAAATAATCCTACTGCAGTATGTAGGATCTCTGTGAAGCACAAGACCACCATGATATCAATAAGCAAGCCAAAACATGTCTGTTCTAGCTCATACCTGTTTCCCATTAATTTAAAAGCAGCCAGGAAGGATGTCAGCTGAAAATGGGATGTGATCGTCAATAGGTTGCTCATATCTGTTTAAATCTAGCAGCAATAACAGAAGTACAAATGATAGAGACATAACACGAGCTTCCTTCTACACCACAGGCCAGGATTTTGTGAATTATCCCCAGATTTCAGTACCTCCCCTCCGGCTTCTGTTCTGTCTCTTACAATAAAGATTTGCTTGCCAACTTCTTTGAAGAGGGAAAGCGAGCCAAGCCAGTCCTGGAAGGGGCTGAGCTGTGTTTGTTGTGCTATGTTTTGGGAAGCCCTCTTTTGATATGTGTCAATGTACTTTGTCCCACTTAAGTCTCTTTATCCTTGTGGGGAGGTCTTTGCCCTTTAGTTGATTCCTTGAGGAACCCTCCCAGAAAATCTAGGGCAGCTCAGGGTGGAAGTGGGAAGGATGCTTTAGCAGCTCCTCACCCATTCCGATAAGAGACTCTGCCTAAAGCTGAAGTGTTCTGGTGTCGCCATGAAGTTGTGTTGTCTTCTGAAGCACCAGGTATTGGTCATGGCTGGAAAGAGACAAGCAGATTAATGGTTTCAATGAACTGATCGGGTATGGCAGGCTCTAAGCTCTTTGAAGCCTACAAGGGCATTTCCATTTCCAAACCACAAATTATTTCCAGAAACTGGGAAACAAGAGGAGGGAAACGAGAGGAAGGAAAGCTTGCACATGGCAAGCTCAACAGAGAAGCAAAATCCTTTGCAATGAAGTCATTGGACAGAAAGTAAACTGCCCACAAGCCCTTTTACCAGAAGAGTTTGGATCAAGAGTCCAGTTAATAGGAGAATTGTACGTAACACGTAGTATATGAACTGGTAGGGCAATAAAGAGGTATTGTCCGCCAGCTGGTCTCAGAGCTTCCACTGAACCCTCTGGTGCATGAGTCAGTCACAGAGAAGATCAGTATATGTGGTCCCTGTTCCAGAGCTGCAGGAAAGGTGGAACTTTTCACAGAAAATAGTTAAAGCTTTGCTTTATCAGGCTTGCTAAACTTTGCTTAACTTGTGCAATGACTCCTGGCTCCTCCATACGGCCTTCACCTTTGAGTACTATTGATTAACTAATACCTAGTTTGCCATATGAGCTGAGTTCCTCTTACACCTTTCTCCTCTGTGTTGGTTATTTTAACCCTTCGACTGAGAACTTTCTCGGCTGGTGGCAGGTACCTCTTCTGAAAAGCTTTATGCTGAGGAAGCAAGAGAGAATGACTGAAGACCCTGGGAGGGAAAGCCAAGCTCTTTTAAACTGTGAAGGCTCCGAATACTTTGTGTTGCAGTAGTACGGAGTAGGCATAGTCCAGCTGGGGGGGCAGTGGGGCTGCTGCACAAGGCACAGGACCAGCACACAAGGAGAGGGCTGCTCCTGCCCTAAAGTACTTGCAGCCTGAATAGAAAAACACAAAGAATGGGAGGAAAACTGGAGGCACAAAGAAAAGAGATGACTTGGCCAAGATTGAGCAGTAAATCAGTGGCAAAACTTCGAAGAGTTCCCTTGAGTCCTAATCTGGTGACCTTTCTAGTGGGGCAGGCTGCCTCTGGCTTTTCACTGAAGTGTGCAAAGCACTGGCTTTTGATTTGCAAACAGATTAGAGCATACAGCGTCTTATGCCAAAAACTTAAGCACAAAGTTAACATTGCCTAATGGTGTCTCTTATTGTTCCAGAACACATAAAGGATTAATCCTCAGCAGGACATGGAAAATTAATGCAAATTTAAACTTCTGAAAAGTAGAAAATATAAAGGTTTGTGCTACGCTGTCAAAATAGCTGTAACTCTGCCCTCTTCCAGAACTGCTGCTCTATATGCTCGTGTAGAGTGAACCTCAGCAAAATCAAGAGACAAGGCACATGAAAACATCCAGGACAGACTAATATTGTCTTTGAGCAGATCCCATCAAGAGAGAGGGAACAGGCAGCAGTGTGTTCTCTTAAGTTTCTTCATACTCCTTCCTATTAAGTTCATAGAGTTTCAAGCCAGCAAGGCATTGGTGGACTGTCTGACCATATCTGTACTAACTTTCAGACTTCTTTTACTTCATCTGTATTGAGCCAAATGTGCTGGGGTTGTCCACAGCATCTTCAACAAAGGAACAAGTTCAGGTCTGGAGTGCCTTAGCTTCAGACAGAGAAACTACTACCTGGTTGCTTTCAGAGGGGGTCTTGGCTCCTGTCCTCTCCTGCACAGTCACCACGAAGTTGCCTTGCTGACCTTGGCACACTCAGCAGAGCCTTTTGGGATGCTGAGGGTGCTGGTTTAGGAGTAGTCTATATAAAACCAGAAAGTGATGCTTGCTTTTGCTTTTATCTATAGCTGAGATTGCTCTAATACCTGGGTGAACTGAATCTAGCACCCCTATTCCTTTTTGGGGAAAATGATCTAGCAGGGATTCAGGCTGGTCACAGTTTCACTCTTCAGGCCACATGATTCCTGTTTATCTATCAGCAAGGTGTTTACAGGTCACCCGCCCCCACCCAAGAGCAAATCAATACATTTAATCAGTCCTGGTGCTTTCCCACACTCAGAAAGAGCTAGCAGGGGTCTGTAGACCCAGCAGCACCTGCAGAGGTGTTCTCAGTAGGTGGCTGCAGGGGATCAGGCATCTGACAGGGCGCTTGTGGTCAGTGCTGCCATCGTAGTGGGGAGGGACTGTCAGACTCCCAGATCTCTGAATCCCAGTGTGTGCCTCAGCTTCTCGCTTGGCATCAGGGCTCCCTCTGCCTCTCTTACTGAGCTTGTGAGCAATTTGGGCAGGATCTGGCTCTGGCACCTAATGCATTATGTCCTGTTCCTTGGATTTATTGAGTCAGGGCTGGGAGGATGCAGAATCCTCTCTTCCCACCTGCAGTCCACCAAACTCTTGTTACCCGCTAGGCAATGAGCTGGGCAGGGAGAGCTCACACTTTTGTGTTATCACTTGTGATACTACAGCTGGCTGAAGTGGTTGTGGTGGGGTGTTATTAGGTGTTTTTTCCTCTTACTTGCTCAGGTGCTTTGAGGAACTTCCTAAATTCACCCAGTGGGCAACACTGAGTTGACTCACTCCTCCAGAAGAGTGTCAACCCCAGACTAATAACTACTTGAGTGAAAACATGACTGGATGCCAAAAGTCTTGTGTCCTTTTCTTGGAAGGGATCACAGACTCAGTCTGGTTGGAAAAGACCCCTAGGATCATAAATTCCAACCATCTACCCTATCTTACAGGTTCACCCCTAAACCAGATCCCTCAACACCTCATCCAAACAATCTTTAAATACCTCCAGGGATGGCAACTCAACCACCTCCCTGGGAAGCCCATTCCAGTGCCTGACCACCCTTTCCGTGAAAAACTTTTTCATAATATCAAGTCTAAACCTCCCCTGTTGTAACTTGAACCCATTCCCTCTTGTTCTGTCACTAATTGCTTGTGAGGAGATCAGCACCAGCCTCTCCACAACGTCCTTTCAGGTAGCTGTAGAAAGTGATGTCTCGTCTCAGCCTCCTCTTCCTCAAACTAAAGAGCCCCAGCTCTCTCAGTCTGTCCTCATAAGATTTGTTTTCCAGACCCTTTACCACCTCAGCTGCCTCCCTCTGCACCTGCTCCAACACCTCCACAATCTCTCTTGTGTTGACGTCCCCAAAACTGGACACAAGACTCAAGATGTGGCCTCACCAGTGCTGAATACAGAGGGATGATAACCTCCCTGTTTCTCCTGGCCACACTATTTCTAATACAAACCAGGATGCCATTTGCCTTCTTGACCACCTGGGCACACTGCTGGCTCATATTCTTCTTCCTGTCAATTAGAACCCCCAGGTCCCTCTCTGCCAGATGACTCTCCAGCCACACCTCCCCAAGCCATTAACATTGGCCCACTGGTCCCATCTATCCCAGTCTCTCTGAACAGCCTCCCTACCCTCTGGCAGATGAACACTCCCACCTAACTAGGTGTCATCTGCAAACTTACTAGTGATACGCTCTGTGTCCTTGTCGAGATCATCAATAAAGATGATGAGCAGAGATGGTCCCAACACCAAGCCCTGAGGCACAGCACTTGTGACAGGCCACCAGTTGGATTTAACTCCATTAACCACCACTCTTTGGGCCCAGCTGTTCAACCAGTGTTTTATCCAGCAGACTGTGTTCTTGTCCAAGCCATGAGCAGCCAGTTTATCG
Organism: Rhinopomastus cyanomelas; assembly: GCA_013400115.1. NCBI lineage: Eukaryota > Metazoa > Chordata > Aves > Bucerotiformes > Rhinopomastidae > Rhinopomastus > Rhinopomastus cyanomelas. Next base: position 45,282 of record VXBP01005300.1, on the reverse strand, counting down.
AGGAGAAATGGGACAATGTACAGTGGATGGAAATCAAGAGTCATTGTCTTTGCAATGCTTCTGTCTCACCAAGACTAAAACCCAGATGCCAAAGGGAAAGCAACTGAAAGGGGACACCCGTGCAGCCAACCCATCCAGAGCTGTCCCGGCTGGTCCTCATCCCTCCAACCCATGGTGATGCAACACCTCTATCTTGTGGCGGAGCTGGAGGACAGGCTAAGTGAAATTTCTTGCGCTGTGGTTAGCTGGAGCCAGGCTCCAAGTCATTTATGTTTTCTTCAGTCACTGGGCACATCTCCCTGGGTGACTTCTGTTGGTTTAGGGTTTTTTTAAGGATTGGAGGAGGTTCCCTCATGTGCCCTGATGTCTCTTATGGACATAGACAGCGTTTATGCTTCATCTCTGTCATGCTGTTTCCTAGAAGCTGAATATCTGTTCATGCCTTGTTCCTTACATTCTTACCTACCTACCCTCTACCCTGGCTACTGTTAGCCCCAAGATACTGCACTGCTTGGATGCTTGGTCTTATGTAATGTGGCATTTGTGTTCTTATGAGGTTTGGGAGCTTTCCTGGTTCTCATTGTGGCCTCCACTGAGCAGGCAGCGTGCAAAATGACCCTGATGACTTTGGTGGTTTTGCCAAATGTCTCTTCAACACTTTGTCTTCCATCCAGTCCTGCCTCGATGGGGTTGGCAGAGCTCTCTAGTGGCCACCCAAAAGGTCTTTACTAGGTATCTGCTGGGAATTCGTCACCAGGTTACTAGTCCCCCTGGTGTAAATGAGCCATGCAAGTGAAGCATGTGAGACCCTGAAATCCCAATTATTTTTAGTGGCCAAAGGAGCTGCTACAATCACAGAACCTGATCCTCCATGTAAAATGGGCCTCAGAATTTCTTCCCCACAAGTGTTGCTTTAATCCCAGCTACTTTTGTTAGCAGTTGAGAAGGCGTTGGATAACTCCTCAGTGATGGCCAGGAGGTAGGTAGAGGTCTCTGGCAGAGGAGAGGAGGAGAGGCATGCAGTGGAACTGAGGTGGTACAGCAATGGCCTTTTGACAGGAATGTGGTTTCCAGAATGTCTCCCTCTATTTCTGGCAGAAGATGTCAGAGCCAGCGAATCCTGGAAGCCCTCAAGTATGAGTGTGGATATGTTCTGTCTCCATTTGCCAGCTCTGCTGAAGGAGAAATGACTGCCACACCACTGTCCCATCCCTCAGCAGCTATTTGGCAACCTCCCCTTACATCAACACTGCGGCTGGCTCGTGTGCTATCTGCCGACCATTTTCTTTTCCTCAACCCTCGTGCCCCAAACGGATCGATTTTTAGAATTTACGAAGTGTCAGAAGTCCCGCAGAGGGCTGAACGTGGATGAAAAAACTCTGGAAAGCTGGTAGAAATTGCTAGAAAGCAGCATTATTTATCCACGGGAAAAGCACACCATGGCCGGTGTCAGGGCAAGTGCCACTCTCCTGGCTCCCCCAGGCTCTTCAGAGCCCCTACTGAATTTGATGCTTGCTCAAGGTCAACTGGCCACTTTTGGCTCCTGGCTCTGTGCCACGTCCCCTTGCCAATGGGCACCTTCTGCAGCAGGACCTGCCAGCTCCAGGAAAGAAGCTTCCTTGCTGGCACAAGGATTTTTCTCAGGTTCAGTTCAGACCTTCTGTTTTTAGCCCATCAACACTCTTGGATCAACCAGTTCTTTGGGGTAATCAGCACCTCCAGATCCAACACACTTGAGGGACTGGGCAAAGCCATGAACTGGGTGCATCTCTCACCTTGAGAACGGTTACAAAAACACGCCGTTGTTGCTAGAGCTGCTTGGAAAGTGTATTTTACATGGGGTTTTTTTCTACCACAAAAGGCAAATATATTCAAACTGAAATTGTTTGTGGGACATGGGATGGTTTTAGCAGACTTTCCAGTTTATGAAAATGTTGGAAGCCATCTAAAGATGTTTTAGTTTTTAAAAGTAAAAATTATTAGAGGTTTGAGGGTTTAATTTCTTTATTTTGGGGGGCTGTTTATTGAAATAACATTTCAGTTTTAATTTCACTTAATTTTTACTGGAGAAAAGAGTAAATGAGGGGGGGAAAGTTCCAAGTCAAATATTTTTAAATTGGTTTTATCTGCACCAATTTCTGTTTTGCCTTTGACTTGTTTTTGGTGGTTTTGCTTGGTGTTCTATGAATACTTTCAAGATTTCCTTCTAGGCTTTTTTTCTCATGTGGAGGGGAACATCAGCTGAAATTTCACAAACTGTTATGAGAAAGGGAAAGTCTTCCCTGCCAAGCTCTAGCTACGCCTTAGAGCACTGGCTGTCAAAAGCTGTGATCTGATTCACCAAGGGAGGGTTTTCTTACGTTGTCACACCCTGTGGAGCCTCTGAGGAGTGAGTAACAGGGAGCTATTCCTGATGCCTTCCACCTGCGCGAGCTCTTGAGCGTCTCTAAAATAGTCTCTCGTATTTTGGAGAGGGAGACGTGCTAAGGAGCTCAGAGTCATTTGTAAACAGAATTCTGTGAGATGGGAGTCGGTGAATAAGAATAATGACACGTTTTGGACTGGGGAATAGCAAGTGAGGGATGACTCTCTGTGAGGGTCCGCGTGAGCAATTGCCTGCAACTGACAGCAGATGCACAGGGGAGCTTTGAAACGGAGGGCGAGGGAGTCTCCAGTGGAGACTTCAGCCTCCACAGGTTTACAGGGACTTAGTGAGCCAGGAGCTTCACTCTTTTGTTTAGAGCCATGGCTAGGAAATCTCAGAAAGCAGTGTGAGTAGAGATAAAAGTCTAACGATGGTGACTGTTTTGAAGTCAAGTGAAACTGAGGCTGGGGCTATTGGGAAAGATCCTGTGGCACCTTGCTAGAGCATCTCTCTTTCACTGAACCAGTTTGCCATCTAGACCAAGCACCCCAGCCCTGTGATTTTAACTTTAGACTGAAAAGTGGGGGATTTTAACTAAACGTTCCCCCTTTCTTCCACTGAAGTTTTTATTTAAAAAAGCAAAACCTCAAACTGCAGATGTAAATCATTGATTCCACCCCACTTCTAGCTTTATCTCTAGCATCTCTCTGGCAGAGTAGGTAATTGGAGAGATGATACGCAGTGGCTTTGTCCCTGAAGAACATCTTCCGCTCTTTCTTCTCCCGCACATAAATCTCTCTCGCGTACCTTTTACATTGTGGTAAGACTAGTGACCAGCCCGTGCTCAGCACAGGAGCTGGGGAGGATGTAGGTACAGACAGTTCCCAAATGACCCCAGAGGAGTCTAAAATTTGTGTTGTTAACAACCCTAATCTACATGGCAGTGGTCCAGGGTCCTGTAATTAGATGTGAATATTACCGTTGGCTTTGGAACGCTGTAGAAATTAGAAATTGCAGTCTGATGGGGAATGAGAGGATCCTTTTATTGGACCAGGGAAGAGCAGATTGGTGGTGGGCTTGTTTCATGGTTTTGTATTACAGGCAGTTTGCCCACTTGAGAGGAAGCTATTTATTGATCTCTGACTGCAAGGGTTAGTAAATCTCTGTTGAGACTCGTTCAGACTCTAGCCGGGTCAATATGAGGCAGACGATAACTGCTGCTTAACCAGAGGTGCTGTGGGAACCAGCTGGAGAAAGCTGCCTGGGTCTGCTCTGCAGTAGGGACTGGGGAGGTGCAGACCCTTGACCTTCCCTCAAGCCTCTGGTGTTTGAGTAGTTTGGATTGAATGCATGTGGAGCCCTTCATTTTATTAAACCAACTTGTGGCCAACAGTGCTTTTTCCCAGCCCTTCACATCTCCCACTACCCGTCCGTGACACCTTCGGTGGGGGAAGCGTCTCCCTGGCAAACAGGCTGGTTTCATTACCCCGTCTCCTCCCCTCGCCTCCTGAAGGACGTCTTCATTAGGAGCCTCCTTGTGTGGAAATCAGCTTATGCTCCACACAATGTGCAAAAGCCCCCTGGAAGGATTTTACGAGAGGTCACACGCTCAAGCCTGCCTGTCACCGGCCACCCGGGGGTGGTCACCCCACCCTCTCTCTTGCCTCCCCGGGACTTGCCCTTTGATTCCTCACCCTGAGCGGCAAATGCCTCCGCTTCAATAGACGTAATTTTCAATTGTCTCCATGCGCCTTGGAAGTCTCTCTATCACACCCTGAACAAATATGCCGGCTTTTGGGGTTGGTTTTTTTCTCCTTTTTATTTGTTCTTCTGAACTCGCTGTTGAATAATCAGCTCTTTCCCCACTGCCATGTTTCTGCTCTAATCAAGGACAGATTCTTGTGAAAAGAGATTGGTCTTTCCACCCCCCCATATGGGTCTGTGTGTGTTGGGGGTTTTTTTAAATTGTTTCCTAGAACTGGTAGATTGGGTTGGCCCTCGGGTCCCTCCTGACGCAGGGGGGTTAAAGGGAGAGCTGAGGATTCTGTTTGCTCTCAACTTTAACCATTTAATCTTTTGGAAAGAAAACCCTTTGCCCTGCTTCCCATCCTCCAGTGAGTCACTCTAGGTGTGTGTGCTGTAGGAAGATCCACTGAAACCTTATCAGCAGCTCTGGGCTCAGGTGATGCCTCCTACCAACCATGTCTTGAAGCCCTGAACTGTGGGTTGACCCAAAAAATGCTAGATGCATCCTGTTTGGGTGCTGAGTGCCCTTGGCTTTCACTAGCAATCCTGAGACTCGAGGCAGGGCCCCTTTTCCAGGGTTGTGTGCACTGGGGACATCCTTGAGGGAATGCTTCTCTGGTTCCCTGACCACATTCTGCATGCAGGAAGGTCCTGTTCCCAACTCCCCACGAGGTTCTGGGTGCCTGGCAGCAGGACAGTAGGGCCAGACGTGGCCTTGCATCTAGAAGAAGGTGAACTTCTGCAAAACCTGAGGAGGGCACTAGAGAAGTGCAGAACTGTCAAGGTGGGGGCTCTGCCAGGCAGTGCATGTGGCTGCCATCTACAGAACCCCCAGCTCCTAGTGCTGAGCTCTTCCTCGATGGGTGAAGTGAAAAGAGAGGGGGGAAAAAGGTTCTCAGATGCTTTTTTGTGTGTTGTGGAGTAGCTGAGCTCTTATCAACACTTTCCTCGCTGTCCAGGCGGTGATTCCTGAGCCTTCACGTGTGTGTACGGGGTGTGCGTGTGTAAAAATATATGGCTGTATAATTAGAACCAGCCAAGAATATTTGGCTGAAATGGTGCCGGACAGGGGGAACAACCCAGGGGTGTCCAAATGTACTGATTCATTGGAGCCAGAACTCTTCATGGGAAGTGTCAGGTTTGATGAATTTCCCTTCTTCTTTTTTCCTTCTTTAAAAAAAAGAAAGAGGAAAGAAAAGGTTCTGACATGTTTTAAACATTCCAATGCAATGTTTTTAAACCATCACCTCCCAGCTTCTTTTTTTTTTTAATCTTGCAGAGGATTTGGGGATCATTCTGAATCGGGTAGAACAGGGATTTGATGAGTGGCCAACGTCTTGAACGCCAGCTAAACAACATCAGTCATTTCTCCCTCTTCCTTTTTCCTCAGTAAAATCTTTCTGATAAAACTGGTTGAAGCCAAAATGTTCCATAGGGATGTATCAGCTTTAGACAAACAGTAGATTTGATGAGATGAAGCTGTAGACATCTCTAATTAAAATGTTTCCATCTCATAGAATCAAAGAATCACAGAATCATAGAATCATTAGGGATTGGAAAGGACCTTGAAAGATCATCCAGTCCAATCCCCCTGCCACAGCAGGATCACCTACAGCAAGTCATAAAGGAACATATCCAAGTGGGTTTTAAACGTCTCCAGGGAAGGAGACTCCACAACCTCCCTGGGCAGCCTGTTCCAGTGCTCCATCATCCTCACTGTGAAGAAGTTCCTTCTGATACTTATATGGAACCTCCTCGGTTCCAGCTTACACCCGTTGCCCCCCGTCCTATCACTACATGACATAGAGAAGAACCTGGCGCCATCCTCCTGACACCTTCCCATATTTATAGACATTAATGAGGTCACCCCTCAGTCTCTCCTCCAAGCTCAAGAGACCCAGCTCCCTCAGCCTCTCCTCATAAGGGAGGTGCTCGACTTCCTTCATCTAATCCACCCCAGGATGCTGTTGGCCCTTTGCCACATACTTTAATGACTCTTCCCATCCCCAAGATGTGTGTGCCTACCATGCCACTTCAGAGCAACTCTTTGGTTGATCCGTTTAACTGAGCTGGTGTTTTCTTAGTCTTCCCATCTCCCTGTATCTTTCCATCATTTCAGAGGCGCTCTCGCCTTTCGTAGTGCTGCAAAACCTCAGCCTGGCCACGGGAACAGGAGGCTTGTGGGGGTGGCTGGAGTGGTGAAGTTAGAAACGTGTCTAGGTTTTGGGGAACCTGTGCAGTTCAGAGAGGCTTTGTGGGATCAGGACCCACCTGCCTGGTGCATCTAAGCCATTAATGAGGACCACATCTGTCACAGGGATCAGCACAAGAGCCACATGACCACCACATTTGCCCAAACTGTTCATGCTTGTCTAGGTAGAAAGCCCTTGCACTGGAGCTTGTATCCTCAGAGGTTTCTCTTGACTGAGGAATCAAATGCATAAATACCTTTGAGGATCACAGCATCAGTCACTACACCTACAGCCAGCTTTAAATCCCCTCTGGAGAACTTGAAAATGCTTCTTTGTAAGCTTTTAGAGCTGGACGCCAACCCTGCTTTGTCCTGTAAGTCACACAGGAGATGAATAGTCTCCTTTTCCATCAAGGTCCTGAATCAAGCAGAACTCTAGCTTTGACACAGCCTGCATGTGTACTATTGTTCTGTTCTCTCACCAGGTAATCGTGCCTCCATACACACCCCAAAACACCATCAGTCCTCAACCTACCAAACAAAACAAACCCAAACCTTTTCTACTCTTAATTCTCCAGCTTCTCCAGCTCCTTGCCATGGTTTTCTTCCTGCTGCCCATGCACATGCAGGGCCTATCTCTTCTTATGGATGTTTTCTTGTGAATATTTTTTGGCTGCAGCCCACCCATGACACATCCAAAAGATGCTTGATTGCCCAGTCTCTCCAAATCAACAGGAAAATTGATTGCTTGCTGCTGTCTTGTTTTCTTCTCCAGAGATCTGCTTGGACTCCTTTCTGCATCAAGCCAGTGCTCAGACTGCCTGCTCCTGAGGTGAAGGTTTCCCCACACTGATGTTTAGGTTCCAGGGAGCCCTGGGGAGCAGAGGGCTGTCAAAGCCTCATGACAGGGCTGCACTTGACTGTCCTGGAGCTCTCACACAAGAGCTGTGGCAAAGCTGGCCATGCCATGGGATGTGCATGGAACCACACTGAGGCGATGCTTGGTCTCCAGAGCAGGAGAGCAACCCCTGAGGCAGCTAAGGCAGCAGCTCCTGGCTGCTCATGCCCTGCACAGTCCTAACACTGCTGCTTCTCATTTATTCACCTGCCTTTTTTTCCTCTCTTCTCCCCCCTCCACATCTCACAGACAGATTTCCCTCAGACAGGACCTCCCCACCGCTGTTTCTGTGTGTGGTGTTTTCTCTGCTGAGCTCTAGGCACAGCGTAGGGGTGGGCTGGGGGCTGAGTTTGCCCGAAGGGCATTGCTTTGTACCTACCAGATGTGCTGAATTTCTCACTCTGGCTCCCTCTGAGTAGCCCCCTGCTTCCTCTTGACCTTGCTGTAATTTAGATTCTCTGTCTTTTGCCAGTTCCTGCAGCTGATTTATTCTCCTGATGTTTAATGTTGGGTTTGCCTCTTTGGAGGAAGGTTATAGCCACCTTGGAAATATTTGCAGAGCAGAATGTCTCTCTTTTTATTTTATTATTATTATTATTTTTTTCTTGCTCCTTGAGAGCAAACTAGTGTTATGGTATGTGGCTAGCCTGCAGTTCCCCACTGGTCGGGTCTCTGTGCGAGAATTTGTGTTCTGTCATTAAGCCTTTAGAGATCTTGCCAGCCATTGGTTTGGCATCCAGTCCTTCTCAGCAGGACTGGTTGCCTGTATCCTGTCTTTAGCTAATGCTCTGTCAACCACAGGGGGAAACTCAGCCAACAAGATCTCTATCAGCCTTTCAAGGACCAACAGTTCTGCCATGTGGACTGGAGTCCTGTGCTCTGGCCTGATCTATTTATTAAAGGGCTCTGCCAATCACTAGACCTTGTCAAAAATAATGTTCCCCCTTCTCCTCCTCCCTGGAAAATGTTGATGTGAGTGACAAAATGTTTGTTTTCACTGACTTATTCCATGGAAATTTACAGGTTCCATTTGGATCTGTTTCAGATGTTGAAGATGTGTCGCTTTAAGGCTTTTAAGGTTTGCAATAAAAGAGAAATAATTTAACAAATTCAGGAACAAAGCACTGATGGCTCTGAATACACGGATTTCACTGCAAGCCCAGCTTTCCAACAAGGCTACACTTTGCTTGCAGCCACTAGACACTGAATGGCTTTCCTGTCACCAGGGTGTTCACGTAGAAGATCTACAGGGCTTGCTGGGACATACATTCCCCTCTGCTTTTCTAGACAGTTCCCTCTCTCCCCCTGTTTAGGACACATTGCTGGTTGACTAGGAAAATAGTTTCTTTTGATGGAGCCTTCTGTCTGTGTGAACATCTAGGTGGGCTTCCAGCACTGTTTCAAAAGGAGTGTTCTTCATTTGGAAGACAAGTGGAATTGTGTGGCTTAAATTCTTCTTAGGAAAGTCCTTGGTCTAGTTAGCATTTCCTTCTTCCTGTGTGGACTAGCTGTGGTCATGTAAGTCATAACTGGAATCTTAACCCCTTTATGTTTGAGGAGTGGTGCCTGAATGGAGAGGGGGCCATCCTTATCACTTTGGACCCGAGATGGGGCGGGCACTCACTTCAGCGCTCTTGAGATGTGCAGATGTCTGTGATCTGTGCATCACACTGCACCACTGAGGAGAGCCAAGGGGCCATAAGCCAGATAAAGAGAGCTGAATACAGCAGAAGCAGAGCTTGCTGCCTTATCTTCATATTCCTGCATCCTGTGTCAGTGATTCCAGTCTCCATCCTGTGTCAGTGTCCCTAGGAAGGAGACACAAGAGTTGCTTTTGTTAGTGCCCACCTTGGGGCAGTTGATTCTTTGCTCCAACACCTCTGCTGTTCTGTGCGTGAAGAGCTGGTAGGAGAAATGCAGGAGGACAGAGTTTTCCTTGGAAGAATAGAGTACTCTCAAAATTCCAGATGTTTCAACACAGTTTTAGCAGGAAAAGCACTATTTTTAAATCCTGGTGCTTTTGGTAATATAAAATGTAAATAAGTCTTGACCAGGCTTTAAAAGGAAGATTTAAGAAAACTTGTTCTCCATGGAGAATGTAGTCATTCTAGAACTTGGGTTGTAGAAGAGAAGATACTTTTGGCTGGGATTCTTGAGTGAGACCAAACTCTGGACCCTCATTTCTTTGGTGAAACAAAGCCTTGGCTTACCCAGGAACCTAGGGTCTTGTTGCATAACTGTGTTGTTCAGGCTCAGTGGAAACAGGAACAGTGATGCATAGCTAACGTGACCGACCACGCCACGTGCAGACCAAAGCGAGCGTGGTATTGGTGAGGAAGAGGAATGACCTCAGGGTTGGGGCAGTGGTCTGAGACATGACATCCGGGTTCTCTGTTCCCTGCAAACTGTCCCTTCGACCACAGCCCCATCACCTGAGATCATCCTTGTTAGATATCAGTCCCTCCTGGCTCTTACTGCTTTGGCATTGGCTCTTGACCTGCCATTAGTCCCGATTAAGTGCACTTTGTACGCAGAGCCCCAAACTGATGACGAAGGTAACTTGGTACCAGGTATCAGTTCCTCAACAATAAGGAAATGTGTAAAACTTTTTCCTCTTAGCTCCTACGGCATTATGAAAGCCTTGGGGGAAGCCAGAGGAAATGGAAGTCTGAAGGAAGGTCACCAGTCAAGGAGCTGGTCAGATATAAGACATAATGGACATGGGAGTGAGGAGGAGTAAACCCGGCAAGGGTTAGGTAAGGCCAGTGAATTTTATTTTTGAAGCAGCAGAGAAAGAGGGAAGAAGGTAAGGAGAGAACAGCTGTGAGGACATTTTTGTTGCTGACTGGTCCAAAGGAATGTGTATAAACAGCTTTAGATGTATTTTCCTTAGCACGTTAAGCGTATTTATTGCCTGCTCTAATTGGTCCTGCCTTGTGTTAGCCAGGACTAAGAGTTCCCATGGGGGCTTCGCTTCACTGACTCATATGGCCCTGAAGACTGGTGCTCGCAGTGCAGTCTATGTTAATGATTGCCCCTGGGCTGTCCTTTCTCATAGCCTCCTGCCACAGCACCCGGGGCTGTGGAGGATTTGGCCCTGCCTGAGAATCTACTGGCCGGGTGGCTTCATTGCAGGGCCGCGCTGGCACTGATACTGGATCTGGCAGCACAGATGTGAAGGGCAGCATCTGCCTCCCAGGAAGGCTGGTCCATGGGACCAAGGCAGAGGATGCTTGACTTCATTTCCTGAGCTGGCCATAAGCTCCTTCACTCAACCTGGGCAAGTTGCAGGTGAAGGCTTGCATTCTCCTCCTCTGCCTGTTCCCATGCGGGCACCACCAGGTAAAGATGTTCTTGCACATGCAAACAGCGCTGCGTGCACACACACACACACACACACACAGACACACGTGTGTGTTTGTTCCCAGTGTAACCTGGACAGCCACCTTTTCTGAAGAGTTCTGTGGAAACAGGCAGCAAAACAAGGAGAGGGAAAAAAAAGCATAAACCAGTTTCTCGTTGCAAAATGTCATTTTGATGGAACTGACATTTTTGGCAAAGCCAGTATAAATTTCAGTGTTTGTTTTGTTTGTTTTTTAGAAAAACAAACACAGAAAATGTCCAAATATGTAATATTGACATTTTCCAAACCAAATGTTTTGCTACTCCATCCTAATACAGCTCTTCAAAATTGAATTCACTTCTTCTTAAAGATGCTACAAGCGGACTAAAGGTTTAGGTTCTTCTAGAGTACTTGGGCTTTCCACACGTTTTCTCTCTCAAGACTTGATCCCATCTATCAAAGAGAAAAGCAGATGCTGTCTTTTGGGAAATGCGTGCTTCATCCCACAGGCTAAGCCAGTTAGTTGTGAAAATGTTTCCGAAGAGCCGTGCTCGCGGTTGGGTGATCTTTCAGGCTGCTGGCATCCTGCTGCCGGCTGAGCCATGCCGATGCCTGCAAAGCGCATCCTTGGCAGGGTGCCAGAGCCACTGGCTTCTCTGCACCGGGAGGCAGAGGCCGGTTCCCCGCAGAGGTAGGCTGCAACCCAGGTTATCACCTCATTTCCGAAAGCAAGATAAAGCGAAAATTTAATTAAGCTGCTGGACTTCCAAGAATCGCTCTCTGTGCAAGCTTGAGGGCCAGAAATGTTGAAAGAAGGGATTTGGGAGGTTTGCTGGATGCAGAGTGGTATCAGAGCGTGGCGTTAGGGAATGCTGCTGCATTACTTATGGCCAAACCACAGGGCCAGCAGAAGGTGTTGATAGGAAGCACTGGAGAGCCTCTGACTGTTTTTAAGTTCCTGTGTAAATAACAAGTGTTGATTATGACTGCAGTTTCCCTCCATCCATTGCATTTCTTTACATATACAGGGAGAACCCAGAGCGAGTGGAAAAACTGAGCATCAGGTTTGCATTTGGTGACCTAGGTTCTAAGGTGGGCTTGGCACCTCCAGCAAGGCTTGGTTCATAGGAGTGTTGAGCCTGTGGTTTCCCTTCTCTTTCACTGCCACCTTTCCTTCAAAGCTCTCTTTTTGTTGATGAGTCTCACAAGCCCCAGATACCTCTTGGGACCTGGTGTCAGAGCCTCCCCACATGCCCAGGAGGTGACGCAAGTCACACCCATCACTCGATGTTGCAATAGGGTAATGAGGAAATTTGCACAGGACCACTGAAGGGAATCAGTGGCAAAGGAGCGACAAAAAAGTGAGGGAATGGATTGCTTCCAACAGGAAGGTTGACCTTTATGAGATGCGATGAGTAGATCTGCAGGAAGATTCAGTGTCACTCATGATGCCTGTGCTGACCCTCCAGGAGTTTTCCAGGAGCTGTTTCATTTTGTGTAGAAGTTTTGAGCCCCGAGGACCCCTCAGGGCAGCTGCTCATGGTCCCTGATAAGTCAGATTTTAAGGCTGGATGATGTGGCTATGAATAAGCTTTTTTACTTCTTTTTTCTTGAGCCATACTCCACGGTGCTTTTCTTTTTTTTTCACTTTGCCACCCATCTCCTCACATCTCTCTCCCTGACTCCTCCCGTGGCCGCCCAGCAGCCCCAACCCCACCCTTTCCCTGGGTGTCCCAGTTAGGAAGCAAAGAGGTAACTACGTGCCAGCCAGTACCTTCTTATCTAGTCACAGTATGTTCCCCAAAGGGAATTTTTGGCCTTGGATTGTGTGTGTGTGTTTTTATATGCTTTATTTTTATCACTGAAAGGATAGACAGTACATGATGTCTTCAGTCCAGGAGGTTACACATTAGATAAGAGACAGGCAGATATACTACAACTGCTCCAGCCCATGGAGCTGTGTTCCTGAGATAGCTCTGGGAATGTAACAGGTAAACGGCTTCCAACCCCCCACGTTCAGGCAGTGGATTTTGTGTCAACAAATCCAGATCCAAGCAGAGATTTCGATGTTGATGTTCCCACAGCCAGTGAATAAAGTCCACAGTGCTCCTTCCATCTCTGTCATGCTTCTCATGAACCCCAGCCTCCCACCTACCCCATTCCTCCCACTCCCCATTCAGCTTCATCCTCACCACTCTGTCCATCTCGGATACGGACACGTGGTGCAGTTCAGTGACTGGGCTCCTCTATGGATCCATTCAAAAGGGAATGGTGGGGGATGTTAGAAGTCAAGGTGTCGACAACATCCCAGTAGCAAACATTAACCAAAGTTGGGAAAGGAAACTTAAAAAATGATGTTGTGGTATTAGCAGCTAAGATCAGAGATGGTTTGACTGTGCCTCCTACTTGCACCTTTCTGGAACTATCTGGGCTAGTCACACTGATTTATACAGTGAGCTACAGCACGGCACCATCCCTTTTCTTTCTGTCGCTGCTGAGCCAAAGCTGTGGCGGGGGCTGATTCACCATCATCTCCACCTCTTGCAAAGCTCGGGGGCAGCCTTCCACCAAACCATCTCTAGTGGGGCAAGGGAGGTGTTGCAGAGCCTTTGAGTCATCCCACAAATTCGTGCCCTCCCTCACCTCCCTTTGTCTTCACGTTGTGAAGATTAACAGCGTGTTGCAGCATCACCGTGCTGGGATGGGGATGGTTTTGCTGGGTTTATTTTCTCAGGAGAAGCAGATAAAGGTGGCACCAGCTACTACCCAACACCAAAGCTCAACTAGTACATTTATTATTGTTTTAAACCTGACAGACGTGACAGGGGCTGTTTTGGGTTTTGATCCAAAGCTCAGCAAAGCCCATGACCCCTGTATCAGCCTGACAATGAGCAATTGGGGCCGTGCTGCCCCTGCATCCATCACATGCAGTGATTAAGTGGCTTGACTGGCATGGCAGAGATAAAAGTCACTGTAACTAAACCTTGTCACAAGATCGATGTCTCCCAGTTAGAAAATGCTGTCTTAAGTCAGGCTGTAGTTTCTGGGTGGTTCTGTGACGGTCCCACCCCAGTGCCTGCATCCCTTACAAATCCTACCCACACTCTAGCGACTATGGCCTTGCGGCTTACCTGTGAGATACGAGTGACCCATCATTTCATAGTGGGGGAAAAGACCTACAAGGGTTTATCAGCAAAGTCTGGCCACTCATTTTGCTGCCTAGATTTCAATTTCAGTTAGCTTTTCTTTTTGTAGCTTTTTAGGTCTCTTCAGCACAGCTTTGGCCAGCCCTGCATCCGGTCTTAAAGGCTGACAACCTCTACACATCCAGTCGCTCTGGTCTTGCACTTGGCAACTTAAAATGAGAGATAAGCAACACACATCTCAATTCTTTAATTCCCTAAACTGTGAGGGATTGAGCATCTCAAGCCTGAGCATCTTACAGTGGGTTTGGGAGCATTTTTTTCTGCCTGCCACTGCCTTGCTTTTTGTTTTTCAGGTCTCCCAGTGGCTCTGTATGGCAAGGAGCAGGGCTGGGATCTGCTTCTTCAAGGGCACCCAGTGTGGATGGGTCCTTGCTCTGCCATTCAAACTACAGCTAGTGGCTCTTCTCGGTGGGAAGTGCCCATGCCAGTAGTAACCAACCCCAGCTGTGCAGTAGCACAGTGGCATCAACAGCAGGATGGCATCAGCTGTAGCTCTGGTGCAGAGCTGTTTTGAAACAGGTAGTCTCTGCAATGAGGGTTCCCTCTGGGCTTTTGTAACCCCATAATCGCAGGGCAGGCTGGGTGTGTTCTTGGGCAAGGGGGCTGCGACCTGGTGGGTGCTCCCCAGCTTGGGTGTCAGGGAGCTAAGTTTGGTCAGAGATTTTAATTTCTTTTCATCTTCTTTTTAGTTTTTGGGACTGAGCAAGGTGCCCAAACACACACACAGGAGTTAGAAGTCTGGTGGGTCAAGACAGGTGTGTCATCACGAGGACTGCACACATGAGAGTGGGAGGGGAGGGAAGACAAGCAGTGGGCTCTCTTCTATTACTGCCTGATACTTGTGGTGATCATCACATGCCTGTCCCTGGTTATCTTCAGTGATGTCCATGGTAGCTAGGGCTGAGCCACAACACCCTCCTTTAAGCCAGACTTCCTCTATCCATTCCAGTATGCACCTTGAGTACTGGGTCCAGTTTTGGGCACCTCAGTACACGAGAGACATTGAGGTTCTGGAGCCAGTGCAGAGGAGGGCAACAAAGGTGGTGAAGGGCCTGGAGAATAAATCTTGTGAGGAGAGATTGAGACAGTTGGGGCTGATTAGCGTGAAGAAGAGGAGGCTGAGAGGAGACATCATTGCTTTCTACAACTATCTGAAAGGACATTGTAGAGATGCTGGTGCTGGTCTCTTCTCACAGGTAATTAGCAATAGAACCAGAGGGGAGGGCTTCAAGCTTCAACAGGGGAGGGTTAACCTGGACATCAGGAAGAAATTCTTCATGGAGAGAGTGGTCAGGCACTGGAGTGGGCTGTCCAGGGTGGTGGTTGAGTCATCAACCCTGGATGAGTTTAAAAGTTGCTTAAATTAGTGTTGGGGAATCTGGTTTAGGGGTGAACTTGTAGAGTAGGGTTGATGGTTGGACTTGATGATCCCTGGGGTCTTTTCCAACCTCCATGATTCTGTGATTTGACTGCATCCCCACTGTGTAAATCCATTTGCAGGGATGGGAGGCAGCCCAAGGAGCAGCACCGCAGTGCAACACACCCCTGCATGCTCCCAAGCTAAGGAGATGTCGTTACCCCTCCCAGCATCTGTGCAGTACAGAAACGGCACCAGAGACCTCCGTGGGGGTGGGATGAAGAGCCAGCCTGCTCACCAGCTTGTCCCTGTGCACCCCAGGACTGAATGCAAACACACAAGCAAAAAGCCAACAGCTGATGAAGAATTTGCAGACAGATCTGAAGACTTTTGGCAACTCTAATGGAAAAAAAAGGTTAGTGATGGCAATATTGCTCCTAATTTGCCTCGGTGACTTCTTCAGCAGGACAGGCAATGCTGTCATGTAATGGGTGGTATTCCTTGTGCTCTGTCCCGTGTCCTTGTTTTAACCATCTTCCACCTCTTATCCCAGTCACTCAATTAATTGCTGCCTCATTCACCCACATGTTTAAATGACAAGAATATAGATCAGCTGGACCTTGAAAATCAAGGCTTCTGTTTTTACCGTATTTCCACTCGCTGATATTTGTTGATATTTGCTGGAAGTGGATCCTTTCAAAGAGGGTCTCATCTCAACATGGTCCAAATGGACCTCTACCCACCGGCTTGTCTGTCTGGGCTCTGGGCTCAGAGCGGAGTTTTCACTGTCAGTGGCATACAAAATATTACATTTCGGTGTGCCAAGGAAAAAAGCTTTAAAACCACTCCCTGAGAAGTCCCCTGAACATTCTTAAAATAGATTTCCCCATCCTTTAGGGTCGCATGCAGAACCCTGGCTGATGAGGTCTGGGAATCTGCTGTTAATTTGCTCATTAAGAGGTGTTTTTACAGTGGCTTTCAGCACTTCCATGTTCTTTCTGAAACTCTCCCTGAATTTCCAACAGCAAACTTCACGAGCAGGGAGTCATCAACTGGCAGGTCCCATCGATCCTCTAAACTTGATTCTAAATCTAGTCCCTTTCTCTCTATGTGGTGCTGAGGCAAAAATCAAACGTGTGCCCTACACCGAATAGATCTCACTAAGCTTCCACCTGTTTATCTCAGGAGCTCATCCCACTGCCTCTGCCAGCTTGCGCGTGCCCTGGCCGTGATGCACATGGGGCAGAACGTGGCTGGGGGTGCAGTGGGGAGCCCTGGGGATGCTGCAGCAGGAAACGCAGAAACACAACACGTCCACGTAGGGTAACTGAGGCAGACAGAACAGGAATGTGATTAAATTGCCCCTGTGGGACCTGGCTGGGATGCCGGGGCGTGCTGAGCTCATTGTCCCGTCAGAGAGAGGAAGCGGACGTAGCGGGTTTCGCAGTTTGTGTTTTGTTTTGTCAGACAGGACCAAACAGCAGTGGCAAACACTGTGGTTTGCGGGAAGAGGTATTTCGACACTTTCCTCAGCTCCTTTTCCACGGCCCAAGTGCAGCTAGCAGAAGGAGATTGAGCAAGTGGAAGTCTCTCTGGTGCAGGAGATGGAACCAGCTGTGGAGGTTTGCCAGGAAGCTGGCAGATGCTGGAGGGGCAGATCCTGCTCATCCCAAAGCATCAGCCACAGCCTTGCCACATGCACATGGAGCCACATCTAAAAGAGCCGGCACATGCCTTTGGGTTCGCCTGTGCTTCTCCTTCTGCAGCACAAAACCTGTCTGGGCCCCAGTTCCTCCACAGGGGTCATGAGTAAGTCACAGGAATCACGATGAGGTGCAGCGGTCGGCTTGTCTGCAGCTGGTCTAAGCCACTTGTACCCGGGCGAGTAAGCTGAAGCAAACCTTCGCAAGCCAGCTCAGTGTGCAAGCTACCAGGCCCTTGCTTGATCTCATTCTTCAGTGTGGTCAGGACATTTTCTTGAAAACATTTTCAGTGTTCCACCTTGAAAGTGCCATTTGCTCCAAAACAAAACTATCTGCAGGGAAAAAAGTAGAGTTTTGATATCAAAGATCACAAATAGTCTCTTGGTGGTTCCCACTCTGGGGAATCGCACGATAAAAATACCTTAGGTTCAGTAGTGGTGTTAGTACAGGGAACGTGGAGTAAAAACATTGTGAAAGGTCAACACTGAAATCATGAGTTGTTTCTGATGTTCTGGACGTTTTCACAGGACTGGGAAACAGAGTTTCCCACTTAGTCTATTGATTATTCACCAAGCATCAAGGCTCTTTGTCCTCATGCTGTGCTTCCTAGCTATCCATGGACACAGTGGACCAGAGCTTTAGTGCTCCTCATACCAGTTTCCAGCTACTGACCAAAACAGGGCCTGGATTCATGAGCCACTTGGGAAATGTTGGATTTTACATGTGGTGTGAGATTGTCTCCAGGCTGGTAAGTCTTTGCAGTTGTATTTTGAGGTGGGATGGGTAGGGAATAGCTTGAGACTCTTCTATGCTTCAGTAAATGCTGTGAGTGCCCCTTCCTTAGGTTT
Source organism: Rhinopomastus cyanomelas (assembly GCA_013400115.1). Lineage (NCBI taxonomy): Eukaryota > Metazoa > Chordata > Aves > Bucerotiformes > Rhinopomastidae > Rhinopomastus > Rhinopomastus cyanomelas. The sequence continues at coordinate 27,625 of VXBP01005300.1, read as the reverse complement.
TTCTGGGGTCTAAAGTGCCTCATGTGAGGTCCTGAGAAAGTAAGACCACTGGTCCATCACTCCTCTAGTTTCTGACCCCGGTTTGGCTTTAATCCCTTAAAAAAGCACAGCTCCCCATGTTCCATCACTGCAGGAGGACATGACTGTGTCCAGCAGCAATGACAAGCGTGGGGACACATCTGTGGCTCATGCAAAAATCTGGGAACAAAGCTTTTCAAAGCCTTGGAGAGCAATTCTCATGGCAGCTGGTTGTAGTCAGTATGCGAAGCATCCCTTGGACAGACAGATCAAAATCCATAAAGAGGGCCTTGGCAAAACTGCTTTATAAAGTGCCCAGATAAATGTCCTTGGGGTGACTCCTGCCTTTTCTTGCACAGGTTGTGCACTGTTTAGAGGTTAAACCAAGGCAGGTCTTCTCCTCCTTTCTGGCAACGCTGCGAGTCTCCCACAGTATGTGAGCAAAAAGTGAGGTTGCTTCCAGTCTTCTGTGCAAGTCAGAAGCCAGGATGATTAATTTAGAGTTTCCAGGCTACATGGACTGTGTCAGAGCCATAAACTCTGCTGGAATTTCTGAAACAGTTGATTATGGGTTTCATAGAATCATTAGAGATTAGAGACCTTGAAAGATCATCCAGTCCAATCCCCCTGCCACAGCAGGATCACCTAGACCAAGTCGCACAGGAACACATCCAGGTGGATTTTAAATATCTCCAGAGAAGGTTCACGTTTGAGAAGAGGTTTCAGGTGGCTCTTGGTGCGTCCATATTCCTGTGCTTGCCCTTCTTTTTAAGCTGTTGCCTACCAAAAACATGCTGAGGTCAGGAATCAGCTGGTGGCTATGCTGGTGGGAGAAGCAAAAACTGGCCTGCAGTTCCCTCTTTTAGCTTTGCACGAGCTTGGGAGTGCTGACTTTGGGGAAAACTTGTTTTTGTCAGTGTTCAAATCTGCTTGCACGTTACTCAAGAGGCAGCAGACCCGAACTGGTTAACATTGCTTCTCTAACTACGAATTTTGACCTATCCCCAAAGTGCTAAGTTCTAATGCCAACCCCAGAAGAGCTGCCCCACCTCCCCCCACAGTTTTTTACAGGCGTTAGGAAGTGGCATGTTCTCTCTTCTTTTTTTTTACAGATCAGTAATCTGATGATCTGTCTGCTCTTGTTTGTTATGAAGCAACTATCAACTCAGACACAACAGAAATGCATCAGAGCAGCTTTCTTATTTTTCTTTGACTAACAGGTGAGGATCCTAAGCAGATGGCTCAAAAGCAAACCTAGGTTTTCATGCCAGCAAGCCTAACTCTGTGGATTCTGGGATGTTTCTGAACAGGTTTCTCTGAGAAATGAGTCCAGGGATGGTTTTGCAGTGAGCAGCTTTGCTGGCTGTCCTCCCTCTCATGTGGCCATGGCCAGGCAGCCGAAGGGTTAGCCATCCTTGAGCTGTGAGTACCCTAGGGGATCCCTTTATCCAGGAGGAGCAGATCCAGTGGGAGGAGAGGCTGCAGTGTGCCTTTGCTCCCAGTAGCCCTTAGCTGAGTTCAGCTGTGACAGCTGGATGTCCATCACAGCAGCCCTGAAATGTCTCTTGCTGATGGCAGCTGAAGCTGCTGTTGCTTTGCCCAAGCAAGTCAGGTTGCCCTAAGGCACACTGTTCTCTGAGGCACTGATGAGAGGAGAGCCAAGGTGGCTCCAAGCTGTGCAGCCCTTCAGCAGAGAGCCAGCATTTACATACCCAGTCACAGCCATGCTGTGGCACATGGTGGCCAAGAAAACCTTCAAGAACTGTTGGCTAGAAACACACCCATGGGAAAGATGACTCTGCTCTGGTTCATTAACTCCTGAAAAGACTTTAGCCAGAGCCAGCTTGCCAAATCCCTCCCAAAACTCAATGACACAGAGACAAGAAGTGGGCTAGTTAGGTATAACCGGAGCACTTAGCTTCCTCCCTAACCATTGTCCCCCTTCATTAATGGTTAAACTCAGTCATCGCTTGCTGTTTCTGACCAACTCAAACTCCTTCAAGTGGGAGGGAGAGTGAAGAATGGAGAGAAAACACCAACGAAGTTCTGCCTGTGTTCCTCACGACACTCATCCAAACAGCACCTCAGGTTACCTGTAAGTGGTGTTTTCTTTCTTGTTAAGGAATATTTAGCTGAATTCAGAAATGGATGAATGAGCAGGCCTATAGCCTTGTCTTGAAATGGGTGACCGTGTGTTTGCACATAGCTCACGTCCTCTGTGGCATCCTTGTCTCACATCCACAGTAGCACAGAGCCCCAGTCTTCTGCTTGTTTGTCTCCATGATCTTCCCAGGACTTCTTAAAAAATGAGGCCTGACAGCCTTACCAAATCTCACAGAACATTAGGGATGAGAAGGGACCTCGAAAGATCATCCAGTCCAATCCCCCTCCCACAGCAGGATCACCCAGACCATGTTGCACAGGAGCATAGCCAGGCGGATTTTAAACATCCCCAGAGAAGGAGACTTCACAACCTCCCTGGACAGCCTCCACCACCCCCACTGTGAAGAAGTTCCTTCTCATATTTGTGTGGAACCTCCTACGTTCCAGCTTACACCCATTGCCCCTCGTCCTATCACTAGATGATATAGAAAAGCCTGGCTCCATCTTCCTGACATTCACCTTTCACATATTTATAAACATTAATGAGGTCAGCCCTCAGTCTCCTCTTCTCCAAGCTAAAGAGACCCAGCTCCCTCAGCCTTTCCTCACAAGGGAGGTGTTCCTCTTCCTTCATCATCCTCGTTGCTCTGTGCTGAACTCCCTCCAGCAGCTCCATTCTGGGCTCCTTCTTGAACTGAGGGGCCCAGAACTGGACACAATACTCCAGGTCTGGTCTCACCAGGGCAGAGTAGAGGGGGAGAAGAACCTCTCTCGATCTGCTAAGCATCCCCCTTCTGGTCCACCCCAGGATGCTGTTGGCCCTCTTGGCCACAGGGGCACATTGCTGGTTCATGGCCATCCTGTTGTCCGCCAGGACTCCCAGGTCCCTTTCTCCTACATTGCTCTCCAACAGGTCTGTCCCCAACCTATACAGGTACCTGGAGTTGTTCTTGCCCAGATACAAGACTCTACACTTACCCTTGTTATAGTTAAATTAAATTTCTCCCTGCCCAGCTCTCCAGACTGTCCAGGTGTTGCCGAACGGCAGCACAGTCTGACGGGGTGTTGGCTACACTTCCTAGCCTTGTGTCATCTGCAAACTTGCTGACAATATTCATCCAGGCACAGAGAGTGGAGCTGAGGATCCTTTGGCCTGTCAGGTTGGCCGTCATGAAGAATTTCTAGTGCACCTCAAATCTCATGGAAGCCCTTTGGCTTTGGGCACTTGACCTTTCTCTTGCACAGGGGAAGAATGAATGTCCCAGCCTCATGCCCTCATGGGGCTGTGTGCCCCTTGAGCGCCCATGCATGGCGCGGGGGGCTTTGCCTGGTCATGGGGCTGCAAGCAGGTAACTCATAGCCCTGCTCAGCCACTGATGTCTCAACCTTTTACTGAACCGCAACTTCTGGAAGTGACAGATTTGCAAAACCACATATTTTTGGTGTCACAGTCAGCTGTTTAGTGAAGATTAAGCTCAGTCCACTTCCGTGCTGTCCCTCTTGCCCAATGGCCATGATGTCATGTTTGAACCGGGTATACGTGAACTTCCTCTGGTATATGACAACCTCTACCCAGCCTCCTCCTGAGACTTGAACCACACCACACTTGGCCCTTCTGTCAAGCCTGAAAAGTATAGTCAACCCTTTTTTCAACTTACATATTCATCTACCCCTTTGGGATTTGAATGGAGGTAAAGGCGTGGAAACACCCTGAGGAATGCAGTCTCACAGTCATTACTGACCCCGCTGAAACAAGACTTTCTGATCCTGGTTACCTCTTACCATTTCAAGGACAAAAGAACATCTAGTCAAGGCTCAAGTGGTCATCCATAACCTGTGAGCAACAGCCACACCATCTCCACCACGCTCTGAAACTGGATAGAGATGGCCTGATGTTTGATTGTATTCACATAAGATGCCTCATTGGCTTCTTCCCTCCAGAGGGAACTCATGGTGAAGCATAGCTGGTTCCTTTCTTCATCTCAACTCACTGCTTTTTCTTCACTCCCTCTCCCTGCAGCTTCCCAGCCTCAGTGCCAGCTGCAGCAGGAAAGCATCTCATCTCCAAGCCATGCTGGCTTAGAGGCTGGAGCCCAGCACTATTCTTCCAGCAGATTCTATCCAACCTTGAACCAGACCATCCAGATCTGCAGACCGGTGACCGGAGGCAGTGGTCTTCCTTGCCTTTGATACCTCTGTCCAGAGAGTGGGTGAGTTTAGCTAGTAAATAATTTCCCTAAGGTTACTAACGTGAAGAAAAAAGACCCAGCAAATCAAAATATAACTAGTGCCCAGTTGTCTCTTTATCTGGCTGAGCTTCATTTGCACAGAATGAAGAACTTCATGGTGCCAGGAGGAATAGGATAGAAGTTCTTTGTCTCATAAATTATTTTGGCCCAATCTTTCCCAGGGAGATGGGACATGAGAGCAGGAGCTGGCAGCATGGGTTCTGCTCCCAGCTTTGGCACTGACCTGCTGTGTGACCTTGGACAACTCACTTCACCTCCCCTGAGCTTCTGTTTCCCCTCCTCGCCTTTGTCTGCCTTGTTTATTTGGACTGTCAACTCCCAGAGAAAGGAATTCAGCCTCCCTGATTGCTTGCAGCGTGCAGAGCATGACGGGAGCCCGATCGGACTTGCTCCTGGGAGGTACTACAGTAAAAAACTCATAACGATGGCTGAAAACTAGCATTTGCTAAACAATTGTATGGGAGGCTTTAATTATTGAGTGGCACACACGAGTTACCGGGACATCTCCGGCACTTCAGAGTGCTTGTCCAGGGGCAACAGCAAACGACTTTTTCTCCTGTTCTAGAGCTACACCGACGGCTGCATCTACCGGCCCTATGAATTTTGACATCGTCTTCTCTCTGCCCCAGCTGTGCGGTGGGAGGACTGGGAAGCATCTGCCGGAAAAAGGGAGAGTTTGTCGGAGGTAATGAAGAAGGCTCCTCTTGGAGTCCTCCCCCTCATGAACATCTGGACAGATAACAGCTCTTCTGGAAAAGATTGAAAGAGCCAGGAAGGCCTCTCGGAAAAGGGCAGGGAAACACTCCGCCTTGGAGCTGGTCAGTGCCAAGGGCAGAAAGGCTGAGAGAGGCTGCAGGTCAGGGATGGAACAGATGAAACCAAGGCCACCGAGAGCCTGAGGGGTAGATCGTCTTTGGGTGAAGCTGTGAGAGCCTCGATCCCAGAATATACCTCTTCTAGGTAAGTGCTGAAGCCTTGAAATCCATTTAACCTTATAAAGGGGATCAAGAGGTGCAAGAAAATGTCTGCAATTACATTCACAGCTCTGCAAGAGACTCCACGCTCACCCGCTGGCCTCTCCTCTGTTCAGCAAGCCAGCTGCACCACTGCTTTCTCTCAGCCCTCTTCTTCGCGCTGCATGGCACACAGACAGCACCCAAGGACACCCCTTCAGGTACTGGAAGCTGGTCCAAGCCAGGTTCCCTTGGAGCCTTATTTTCTCCAGGCTGAGCCTCACTTGACCTGCTGGTGACACTTCTTTTGATCCATCCGAGGATACAGCTGGCCTTCTGGGCTGCACTTGCACAGTGTTGGCTCATGCTGAGCTTCTTGTGTACCAGCACCTCCCAGTCCTTTTCCTCAGGACTGTTCTTCGTCCATGCACCACCCAGCATGTATTTGTGCTTGTCCAACCAGAGGCCAGTGCAGGATTGCTCCCTCCAGTGTTGTTCTCCAGTGTTTTGCCCACTTAAGGCTGCCTCAGCAAAGGTCCTATCCCTTCCAGCTGCTGCAGGAGCATCCCTGTGGTGTGAGTCCTTCCCACCTGTTTGCTCACAAGGGCTGCTTCTCTCTCCAAATGCACCAGGTGCCACGAAGCAGGAAGGTTTATGTGAGAGAACAGACTCCATCTGTCCTTAGTTCCCTACTCCCCACAGCAGCAGGAGCTTCGGAAACTCACGAAAGGGGTGAGCACAGGCAGAAGAGCGATGCTCAGGGGCAGGGTGAGTGTGAGCGAGGACCCTGCTGTGCGTTGCCATCAGCGATGTTTACAGATCTGGGCTTTCCTACTGGACCCACTTTGGGGCACCCTCTGAGGCCATCACCTCTCGATGCAGGCGAAGGGCAGTGGCTGCATATTTAGAAGAAATGTAGCAGAAGAAGAGAGAAAGAATCTGTTTTTACAGAGCTCACAGGTTGCTGTTCAGCTACGCTGTTCCATGGCAGTGGCTGCGGCTCGGAGACCACTGCAGCTTGCAGTTGCCAGGGTCTGAAGGGCGAAATTCCTGTGTCTAAGTCTCCAAATTCCTCAAGTAAGTCCCTCCAATTTTTATGTTTTCATAAAGCCATGGCCTGCTGCCGGGTGACCTGGAAGAGGCATCGCAGTGCTTTGTCAGCACACTCGCCTCACTGCAGAAGCTAAGGACCAAATTGTCTTATTAATCATTTAAAAAGTGGGGAGGGGAGAAAAAAAGAAAAAGGCACGGTTCTGGCTAATTGTAGGGGGGGAAATGAGGTCAGAGTTCAGTTTTCTCCCCGCTGCTGCTTCACAGTTCACTGGCTGACGAGGAAAGCAAGATAACAAGAGACTGGAGATAGTTCAGGGAACAACCTCCCTCTCCCAAGGAGAAGTGGAGGAGTTCAGGTTTCTGACATGGATGGAGAGGCGGCTGCGCTGGCTGCTGAGCTGCAGGACTTGGCTGAGGGGATGCCATGATGTTCTCCAGGAGGGAGCAGAGGATTTTGGCCCTGGTGCATGCGGAGCAGGGAAGGAACTGTCTTGTTTTCTTGCCATCCCATAAACATACCAACATCAGTGCTGCTCACAGGGGTGTCTGAGCCGGGAGGGACTGGGAGCCTGCTGCCACCAGTAGCTGTGCAGGAATTCAAGCGGATGCATTCGATTCAATCTCAGCCTCAAGGTTTATCCACTCCGGTTTTGGGTTTCTTCTTCTCTTTAACATCTTTGCTAACATATAGACTGGAGGGGAGAGCAGTGTCCTGGTGCTCCTTCCCACTCGAACCAGGGGTGATGAGACGGCTAAGTCTGCCAAACCACCCTGCCCTCCCTCTGTCCCCTACGGTCACTCCTGCTATGAGTGGTGACTGCTGGAGTAACCGAGACCTCCTCAGGAGCGTGAGATCCAGAATCATTCATTTTATGGGGCCCTCCTGCAAGAGCAAGGGATTTGTTACCCTGGGTCCTGCTGGGGAAGCGCTCCCTTAGCCAGAATGTGAAACACAATACAGCACGGGCTCGACATTCAAGCTGGGTTATTTGAGGCGAGTTCGTTACAGAGGCCCTATGCGGGCTGGTCCCAGCGGTAATTACCCGGGCTCCTCGCACCATTCTGGCCAGTTAAATGCTAGCTCTAGCCTGAAATCACAGAGCTGCTGAGCAAAGCCAACGCACTGCGGCTGGCTTTAGCAGAGGAGGAGGAAGAGGGTCAGGAGGAGGAATTGCAACCAGGACGTGGTTGTTTAGTGAAGGTCTCTGAGCTGCAGGACATGCACCAGGATGGGAGGTTTGCTGCTGCAAGCATGACAAGAGGACTGTGCCAGCTGATTTGGGATCTCCTGCAGTGGCACTCGCAGCAGTTCCAAAGTTAGTGCTCGTGTTAAGTTTCTGCTACAGAAAGCAAGGTGATGGCTGAAAGTCCTACAACAACTCAACACCTCCTTTAGCAATACAGGGTGCGCCGAAGTCACCAAGGTTCCATTAATAAGCAGGAAAATTTCAGGAGGGTGTAAGCAAATAGTGCCAGCAAAATGTCACAGGAATAATGTCAAGATGGCTACAGGCAAATGGACCTGTTTGAGGCTGGATTCAGACAGGCCATTCGTGATTGTTTACGGATGTCCTCACCACACAGAAAACTTGTGGCCACAAGCCGGTGCTGGTTTTGAAGGTAACACCACTATGATTTCAGTCCAGAAGAGGGGAACCCAACACTCACGTCAGTTGTCTCCAGTGTAGGGTCTGCACAAGTCAGCTGGGCATCCAAACTCCAGTGGCCTAGTCAACACAGAGAAGTTGGCAGAGCATTTCATGTAATCCTAAAGTGGACACCTACACCTACAACTTCATGGAGTGTAACTGTGTCCAAGAGGCTGTGGCTATGTCATCACCTCTGCTGGATTTGACTGATACAACAATGATGTCTCGCGTAGGACTCTGTTTGGAAACCATCTCCTCAGGTATAGTCTCTTGGACAATGAAGAAAGGCCTCACCCTTGGGTCATGGAGGGTCTCTAGGTGGCATCTGAATTTTTTTGAGGTGTTTTCAGTACCCTGTTTGAAAATAAGGATGCCCATATTGGATGGCAAACACTGCTGCTCAGAACAGGAGCCTTTTGTAGACCATGTTTCATCACAAGGGTACAGAGATATTTAGGCAGACACACTCATAGCCTACAGAGCTAAAACACTGCTTCCAACAATACGAGGAGCTGAGCTGTCCCTCCTGAACTCAATCCCTGATGAGTTGTACACCAGTATTGTCCCAAAGGAAAGCTCTGATGAGGATGAGAATGGAAGGTCTCCCATCACTTCTGCAAAACCTTGACTTTCCAAGCGCGTAGCTCCGCATTCCTGCAGCTTTGCTCTTCGCTTTAGCCTCAGTCAGATACCCAATAGGGGAAGGGAGAGTGGTCAAAGTGTAGACTGAGACGTTTGCTGAGAATATTTGGTGCGGAGCTCTGTCTGAGCTGAGATCAAGGCAGTACGGGTGCGAAGTGCAAGGATTACAGCCTCCTTGTTCCTGCTCCGGATGTCAGCAGTTATTCAAGAGCCTGTGCAACAAAGGTCAGGCCAGGCTACCACGATAGCCAGCTCATCTCTAGTCACACTAGTCATGGAGGTCTGGCCTAAGGAGAGCTGTCTTGGAGGTGTTGCCTAAAGACAGGATCAAAACCAGAGTCCTGAAAGTCTTTTCTTTTCCTTGATCAAGCATGTGCAGAGCAGACCGAGGTCACAGAGGGAGTGTGAGGTAAGAAAGCTCTTGTTAAAGCCCTGCGAGGGCTTAGCCTGTCTGCTGAAGGCCACACAAGTCCCCTCCAGCATCGCCGGTGATGCGGCAGCACCGGGGCTGAGCAGGCAGAAGGCAGGTGGGCCATTTCAGCCAGACACCCAGGCAAATGCAAACACCTCCCAGCACAGCTGGTTCCACAGTGCTCTGAAGCACACGTTTGCTTCAGAGCTACTCTGCAATGGTGAGACACACAAGAAGGAGCAAGGGCTGAGCAGACCCTCGAGACTGTCTGCCCTTGCCATTGCTTCCCAGACCTGTTTTCCTCTGGTGCAGGATAAGTCCAAATTACGTTTGCTGTGGGGGTAACACCATGGCACCTGCAAGAACTCCTTTTCTTTGTCTGGGACATCAGTGAGGACCCTTCTGCATTCAGGCATGAAGGAAGAGAAGGAAAACAGTCTTGTTTTCAAGAAGACAGGGTCTTTCCTTCCATTGCTCAACTGCCCATTTGCACAAAGCTTTCTGGCCCCATAGTAGCCTGTTTCCCTGGAGAGTATCATGGACATGGGGAGGGAGGCAGTGTTGGAAGGTAGCCTGAGGATAACAGGCGTTATAAAGAGGAATTTTTTTCCCTGCTGTTTTTGTTTGTTTTACCACAGAGGCTCAGAGGAGCTGGCCAAGAGCCTCACACAGCAGGTGCTGCCTGGGAATGCAAGGGGAGCAAAATTCCTACTAAATGGAAGCATTATTTGACACCACCGCCTTTCGCAATTTTTTCTTTTGTTTCAGACAAACTCCAAGGCCTCCTGGGCTTTGCGGTCAAAGCTGAGTTGGACTCTTCTGCAGGGAAGGAAAGGGAAGTAGTAAGGGTGTCCCCAAACATGCCAAAGACTTGGGTGACAGAGACCGAGCCTTCTGGAAACAATACTGCTGGTTTCCCACAGAAGTAATGAGAGGGCCAAGGAAAAAAGAAAAATCCCCTTTGGCTCCCTCACAGCAGTTTTATATCTCTGTTGGGTTTTTTTGTAGTGAAGAAGAGGTTGAGCTGCACACCCACACCAAAATGCTTTCGCTGTTTGGAGCCCTCCGAGCTCAGATCCAGGCGAGCGGGTTGCAGGTCTGCCCAGCTTGGCTGTTTCCTGCGGCTGTTGCAAGACTGGAAGAGAGCGTGAGGGTGAGCATGGCTAATTGTAAGCGGGGTAAGTCCTTCCCTTAGCAGAGCCTTCCCTTGTGGCTCAGTCCTTCAGCTCCTCACCTGTGAAACTGGCGGGAGCCACGTGGGGATGGGACATTAGCAGCACGGGATGTGCAGCTTGTCTCATAAATGAGGGATCAGTAGAAATATCGGGAAAGAAGGAAGTCAGAATTTTCCAGAAATGACAGACTTGGCCACAGAAGTCACATCTCTGTTTATTTATTTATTCATTTTGAGAGCAGCCAGGCTGCCTCGATCCAAACGCTCACCTCCTAGCAGCGGAGAGGTGATCTTAGGCAGCAACTTTCCCATAGCCTTGCATGTGGAATGCCCTCAGGTCATGGCATGAGCCTGGCGACAGCTTTTTTCCAGAAGCCTACAAACACAGAGTGTTCAGGTGCATCTATCTCATGATCATCTTCCAGTAAAGGGGCATCTTCTCACTTCTTCCATGCCTCGCGTGCTAAGGTCACGCTTGCTGGTGGAGCCCCAGGGTGCTCCTCCAAGGTCAGTGTTATTAATATTAATGACTTTCATCCCCTTCCACACTCTGTGGTCCCTGGGAGGTGAGCGGTCCTCCAGCCTGCATGCTTTTACGCAGTGCTGGGGGAGACACGGTCACATTCCTTAGCTCTAAGTCCTTACAATCACGCACCAGCTTTCCAAAACAAGTTCAGAGCGTGTCTTCCAGCTAGACTGATGACGTGACTCTTCAGGCCCAGAGGTAAAAGCCAAAGTCTCAGCAACACAGCGGCTAGGTGGTACCCGCATTCCTGCCGCTAACGTCACCAGCATTTCTGCCTGCCAGAGTGCATCTGCTGCATTCCTAACCCAAACAGCAGCCTTTTGCCTTGAATTTAATGCACTGCAAAAGGTGGATAAATCCCTGAGAGACAAGTGTCTGATTCTTCCCAACTCTTCCACTGCTATTTAATAAGTACACTAAAAATAATGAAAACCAATGACATTTGGATGAGCAGAGAGAGTCAAAGAGTTCAGAAAAGGAGATTGAAATGAGCTCCCTTCAGAAGGTGAAGCATTAAATTTTCTGCCCACTCATAACGAAGAAGGAAGGATAATACTGAACGAAACTCAGAAGCCTCTGGTGTAAATTGGCAAAGGGTACAAAGTACATCCTCGACAAATAATCAGAAGGACAGAGTGCGGCGGTGATCGAGCCCTTCAGGGTCAGATCCCAGGGAGTGGTACAGCCAGTGAAACACAGAAAGGATGCAGAAGAAGGTAGCACAGCTAATTCCAGAGCTGGCAAAGTTGCCTTGTTGGCGTGTGACACAGATCTGTCTCCGTGTCCGTGTCAAAAGGCGATGGGGTAAAGCAACAACGTGCAACGCGTTGTGCGGGGAGACGGGTGAGGTGTTGAGAAGCCCTTTGGCACAGAGGGTCACAAACATCACGTTGGCTTTTGCATTTGCAGGTTCAAGTTCCATTGACTTTTCTTGATGAAAGTGTTTTGAAAAAAAAATTAAGTATCCCAAGTGAATTTCCTCTGTCTCTTTGAAAACAAATAACAAGGCAAGCAACAGCACAAAAACGTTTCTAATAGCCAGAATGGCAGTAAAATTGGCTCAGAAGTGCTTCTGATACATCAGCCTTCTGTCCAGATGTCAGGCTAAAACGCCTCAGTCCTGAAGCCTGCAGAGCACGTCTGTGCCAGGCAATGCTGCTCAGTTAAAAGCAGAGAAAGGTGCAAAACCAGCAGCTAGATGTGAGGACAAACAAAATCGGATTAGAAACAGGGCACATTTCTCGATCAATGTGGACTTCCACATCAAGCAAGCTGGTGAGTCTCCAGCTTCTGATGTGTTTATATTCCCGTATCTTGGTACGTCTGGAGCTGGATGTTTTTCTGGAAGATACAGCAAAGCTACTAAGCTCAGTCCTGGGCTAATTGGCTGCAACTGAATGGCTTTGAAATATAGGAAGTCATACCAGATGTTCTCATGGTTCCTTCTGGCCTTAAACCCTGTGAATCTATGAATGAGTTTCTGAATCTGTGAAATCCCAAGTCCTAAGAACACAAACATATGAGTGGAGTTATATTTCTGGCCTCCAGATCAGAAGGAAGATGTTGAATGTGCATTGTTGCGATAAATCAAAGAAGCAGCTAAATAAATCGGAGCTGTAATAAAAGTCGACGGCGGATCTTTGTGCAGCAGTTGGTCATATGTCATGTGAGGACGAGGGCTGGAGAAGCGATTTCTCAACATCTGAAATGACTGCTTTTGGGAGCAGCCCCTTCCAAGCTCCGTGGTGGAGAGCCTCCTCTGGACTTGGTCTTCAGTGCCACACAGGAGCTTGTTTGACAAGTGGCAATCAGCGAGGCATTGAACGCTGTTCACCACAGTGTAATTGAGATGGGCATCCCTGCCATGAAAACCAGCAGCGAGACATTTGAGGCGAGAGAAAGAGGTTTTGTTTTGTTGGACTTCCTTCTGGGGGAGCTTGTCAAAACTGAGGAAATTGAAATCCATAGTCAGCAAGAAAGCTACTCAGCCATGGTTTGAGCACGGTCATGCCAAGCGAGTACCCACCCACTCCCCTCCTCAGAAAAAGGAAGAAGAGCAGTAACAACAATAAACCCCAGAAGAATTATGATACTTTTGTGTTGTTTAATGGCACTTCCAAGTAATTTGCTTTTGGAGGAAGTCCTCTGTATGCTCCAGAACCAGATTCAGGCGACATGAGTTTGACTCTCACCACTGAAGTGACTTCTCGCCAGCATGCGAGTACCTCAGTTTTCTGTCCTCATCATGTCTCTGGTTGGGGAAGGCATTGGAACAGGCAGGAGCTGCCTGGAACCCAATGTGCCTCAGCTGCACAATGTGGGCTGGTTCCACGCTCAGCCACTGAGATGCAAACCAATCCCTTCTCCATGTATGAGGGTGCTGGAGCCTTGCACAACGGGGATCTTTAGACGGCTGCTTTACAGCAAACTTTGTTCGAAAGAAGCGGTCGGGGAAGGAAGCGCGCGTGCTTCCAAAATCCTCCAGCCAAGCCCCCCTGTTATATAACACTGAGCTACATGTGTCGTGCAAAGTCCTGCGTGTCGTTCGCAGAGGGCCCGTTGATGTGCTAACGTCACCACCAATGTCACGCAACGCTGGGCGAAGCAGTGAGCGTGGCAATGTCACCAGGCAGTACATAATGCCAATGACAGTGGAACTAATGCAGGAGCGATTATCCTTGCATTATTCAACACTTCCAATTGCTCTCTGATTTAAGTGGCTATATGATGTAATAATATATAAATACTGTAATGAAGGGTTTATTTATAGCCATCCTCAGTGTTAGCAGCCAAAGTATTAATGCATTTTTCCCACGCTATGTTCATTGACCGCAGCAGAGCAACCCATTTTCAAGGGACTGTGTCAAAAGAGTGTTCAAGCCGTTCCTCTGGTGCAGGAGCAGGTGAGTGGCTAATGTAACAGGCAAAGTAACCAGCTTTAAGTATAAAACAGATATAAATTCAAGAAACACATCAACAAATGTGAAAAAAGAAGCAAAAAAGTGAAGGTGAAGAAGGAACGTGCCTCAAATGGGTTACAGCATCTCCGCAGCTGGCAACTGCTTCCCATCCTGGAGACAAACCGGTTCCCCAGAGCAGCAAGAGCCTGCACCCAGCTGAGTGGTCGTTGAGTGAGGAGTGGTCAGACCTTGGGACTGTGTCAAAGGTAGGAACGAAAGCATCTTCAGGTCTCCAAAGTCTGGAGTGATGCCGGTCGCACTTCCAGAGTTACTCTCAGATTCTAACAGGCTTTGCCCTAAATGAGCTGTTGCTTCTGCGCAATCCTCCACAATCCTTCAGCTTTCCAAACCACCCTGGAGCCACCAGCAGCTTCCAGTTGTTTCTTCCTCCTTCCTGAGGATGGAGTAGAGAGGAGAAATGGCAGGTTTGGAATGGTGGAAGATGCAAGGTTTCAGAAGGACTACGTGGCATTTGCGAAGACACCACAGCGCTCCCGTTCCTACGCTCCATCTGCAGATAGAGTTCCCTTTCACACTGAACACAGCAAAAACAGGAAAAAGCAGAACGAAAAATACTCCTTTTTCCCTTGTGGGGGAAAAGTGTGATTTCATCCTTGTGAAGTGTTGGTTTCCTGGGGTGCGTGGGAGAAGCCACAGTTACCTGGAGGGACAAAACGGTGGAAATTTGGCTTCTGACTTTCTGGTCCTCATTCCTCCTGTGCTGCACCAGGTTCTGCTCCACCCCTCAGCAGCATCTCCCTGCAACTTTCTGCTGGCCCAGAGTGGGCTGCTTTGCAGAAATACACCTGATACCTGCATTTCCCCTGTTTGGGAATGAACTTTCACCACCTTGTACTCCATGAACACCTGTGGCTCCTCATTCTTTGGAGGGTCTATCACGTCTTTAATAGCCCTTTGCATGGTGAAGCCATAGCAGAAACTGCAGGGCGAATGTCAAAACATCCCCACCCAGTCCAGGACATTCCCATTCATCTTTCTTACAATTTGCCATTCTGAGAGCACGAAGATCGTGTGCATCCACGTGGGCTTTTGGTGCGAAGCAGAGCAAGAAATGGGGCATCAGCTTTTCAAGCAAGAGTGACAGCAGGAGGGGATGTACCTTCCTCCACAGCATCGGCACGCTGCCGGCAAGAGCAAGGAGCTGCCTGTTTTCCTGTTTCACAACAAACAGAGCCACACTGTAAACAGCGTTCCTCACACGGGGAGTTCCACTTAGAGCTGAGTGAACACTGGAAAAACACTGTTTACAAGTCCTCCCTCAAATAAAAACCGTGAGTGTATTTTGGCACCGACAGCAATCCTCCTGGTGATCGCTTCTGGCGAGTGGTGGGGCAGGTACAGCACCACTTGCTGAAACGTCCGGGGGACGGGCGGCAGATACTTGTGTCACGGCGACAGATGCTTGTGCAAATCCGTGCTTGTGTGGGGCCACGCAACCAGGGGTTTGCATAACTGGTTTTGAAAGCTGCTTGTGGGTTTGGAACTCCTCGAATCAAAGTGCAGAAGCTCTGCCACGTGACGGAGGTAAACAGGGACACGCGCGTAAACTCGCAGAAATGAAAAGGGAAAAGAAAGACGGGGCAAATAACAAATAGTTGAACTGCAGTCAGGCTGCATAGTTTACAAGCAACCCGAAGGCTGGGCAGTGGCCAGAGAAGCCGCTCACGTAACAGCGGCGTGTTGAGCACATCTGTAGGGTTCCTGTGGCATTTGCAAACAAACAGCCGGCAGCGCTCGCTCAGAGAAATCCGTGTGAGTGAAGCTCGGCGAGCGCGTAAATGTCTTGCTGGAACAGGGCCAGGAGACTGGACTACAGTCGGGCGTTTAGTTGAGTTTGACCAGTAGTCATCCAGCTCTCTTTCCTCTGGGACTGAGGGTGGATTGATTGGTACTGGAAGGCCTGAGGATGAGGACTGCAGGGAAAGGAGGAGCAGTGGTTAAACTGCCAGACATGGGCTCAGAAAAGAACAGGGACCCGGGGCAGGTGTCACCTCAAAGCCCAACGTCTTCAGATGCAGTCGGAGACTTAACCGTATGCTGGCCCTAGCCGACGTGCCCGCATGTGAAAGCAATTGGGATGGCTGGAAGGGCTCAGGGTCTGTTTTGTTTGCCTTGTTCATTTCCTACAAATGCAATTACCAAGGGATAAATTAAATTAGGTTGTAACGTTATTTTGAACATCTTTTCTGGTTTGCTTCACTTCATATTTTCTGAGAGGCCAGTGTTTACAGTGAAAAGTACAACTTGGCAGAAGTACAATCAGGAGCGAGCGACACGTACCACAAACAAAACCATTAAGGCCATTTAGAAACTTTTTGCAAGAGACAATCGAGTGTTGTGGGACTAATTTCCCACTTGGTCATCATGATCTTATGTCAACATTAACACCGTTTACTTCAGCTGAGCCCTGCAGGCACGCCGCCTGATGGGCTGGAAAACTGGCCGGGGTTAGGACTGTGTTTACCGTGTTATTTAAAAGACAAGTGAATCCCAGGAGCGCGTAAGTACCCTGAAAGCAGCCTTCTTCCCACTGAAATGAAAGGCAGAACATCTGTGCACTGGGAGAGGCTGGGATCAGGTGGGACACCTGCCCGTGGGAAGGCTTGGCCTGCGGCGAGGAATGTTTTTGGGGCATAGTTCAGGGCAGGATGGATGCTCTGCAGGATGGAGGGACGGCTAAAGGGCAAGGTGTGTCTTCTTCCCTACTCACATCCTGCTACCCCAGTCACCAGTACCTCATTTCTCATCACATCATGTTTCTCCTTTTCCAGAACAATATTTACATTTTCCTTGGCAGCCTAAGGACTATTTTAAAAGCTCCTGAAACCAACCAGTATAACTTTAAGTACATTAAATATCTTATTTATTTTGTTTATGTGTCTCTCAACCCATAGACAAGGGTAGAGAGATACATAAATAAAATAACAAAAAAGTCAGGAAGTGCTTTTTGCCTGTTTGACTGATGTTTTGCTGTTGGTTCCTTTCATTTTTAGTGCTTTTAGAGGAGCAGTTATGCTAGACGTGTGTTGGGTTGGCCGCCACGACGAGTAGTTTGGAAGAGGAAAAGGTCTGTGAGTATTGCAGGGTAATTACTAACAGTTAGTCCCAGAACCAGAAGAAATTAAAAAAAAAAAGGAAAAGAAAGCAAAGAAAAGGAGAGAACAGCTTTCGCCTGGTCCTGATTTCCTTTTTGGTTACAGGGGCCATTGTTTGTTTTAATGGCAGGAAAAGGGAGCTGTCATAAGACATTTGCATAGTGCAGCTAGGGTCACAAATCAGAGGGAACGTGCGGGTCGTGTAGCAGCCGGCCCACGGCCATCGGCGTGCGACTGCGAGAGCAAGACCGTTTTCTGGGATGCGGGGAAAAGCTGACAGCTCTTCCGCATGCCGCGGAGGGCTCAGGCAGGTTTGGGAGAGACAAGCCCCCCGGCTTGCGGTGGGCTCTGCGGGGCTCTCGCGAAGGCGTTGCTGTTCGTTTCCTTTCCTCGCCGCGCGCTTGAGATGCGCTCTTGGAGCGCGTAGCTGGTGGGTCTGTTTGCACAGGCTGCGCTGCTGGTGAGTTAGACCAGGGGTTGTGCTCATTTGGGACAAGAGAAGGAATCCTGGCCATCAGAAATGTTTACTATATCAGGAAATGAATTCACTACTTGAGGGTTCCAGTGGATATAAAACAAAAATTAAAACAAGAGCCGCGTGTAAACCCACTTTGTGTTGTCTCCTCCATAAACAGCCCCGTACGTGACGGAGCTCAGAGCGGGTGAGAGAGGTGCTTTTATTGGGGCATGTGGAGGGGAGTTAATTGCTGCCGTGTTTTGATTTTTTTTGCACATGTTGGTGAGTTTGAAGTGAAATCTGGTCCTTCTTTCCTTCCTCCTGTTCCAGGGAGAGCTGAGCCTTTGCTGAGAAATAACACTAGGCAAAATGACTTCAAGCTGTCACCATTACACAACCTAAACTTTATTTCTTCATTAATGCATTACAGAGCGAGAAAACAATGAGAGCATTCCTCTGGAATGTGTGTTTACTGAGCACAAAATGATATGTTTACTGAAATAGCAGTTGCTGCCGGGTTACCCAGTGGGAGAGAGCTTTCTCTTTCCACACCGGTCCGTGGTCCCAGTGCTGCTTCGCTCCTCAGCCTTCAGCGCCGGAGATTTCCCCCGCTGGTCCCCATGCAAGAAGAAGTCAGGACGGTCCCACAGGAAGGAGGAGTTGCGGTGCCAAGTGAAGGCTCGCCGTCACATCTCCAGCAGCACCTCTCTGCTGGATCTGACAAGCCTGGAGGAAAAGAGGGAGACTTCGAGGACTCCCTTCTCAAAAAAAACATGCAACAGAGAAGGATGGGGATAAACTCAGGATTTGGGGTCCGGCTGCAGCTCCTCTCTTGGGGAGGGAGTGGGAGAAATGCTTGGGGTTGAGGACAGGAGCCAATGGCACATGGGCAAAGGAGTCATCCCTGAAGAGCAGGTAAAGGTGGTGGCTGGGACTGGCAGAGCAGCTTCTGGGTACAGCAGTGCTGGGGGAATGCGCTGCAGGAGAAAGAGTGTTCAGTCAGGTGATGTCCTTCACTATCACAGTGATAAAACTGTCTCTCCCTCCTGGCGGCTGGCACATTGCAAATGCCCCAACAAACCAGCCAGAGGAGGGAAGAAGGGTCATGGACAGACAAAGGAAAATAAAGCCAGTGATGGAGATTGCTCCATTATCCCCAGAGCCAAAGCAAGCCCTGTGTGTGTCACTAGGTGTGCACGCACACAGGGGCACACACCCCCTCTTACACACCCAGTCCCACAAATTAAAAGGTGCTTGTGTGTTTCTTTCTCCTTATTCCACCAAGATTCAGGCAGCAAAGGCAGGAACGAAGGAGCTTTTTCTCAACACAACTGCTAAGGAGCCATCGTGTTGGCTGCAGCGCTGCTGGTGTGGCTATGGCTCTCCAGTGGTTCATAACCAGCCTGATCAGAACAGGCTTCATCGGTGCCCAGCCAGTGGCAAAACAACTGCAGTGTTTTCCCTTAGTTCCCTTCTCCTTTAAAGAGAAATGCACACGCACGGGGTGGGGGGAACCAAAAGCTTGCTAACCTGGTACAGCATATTACACTAATTAAGGGATGCTGTTACTCATGCATCATTCACGACCCTGCCAAAACTGGGAACAAACAGTCCCTACAATCTGGATAGGACTGTCTGAGCTGAACTTTGCGGAGTTTTCTGATCTGAAAAAGCTCAAATGGGAAACATTCTTCCCCATGGCTAACCTCCCTGTGGTTGGCAGTGTACTGGGCAGTCCTCCCACCCCAGTCTGCTTCTCTGCCACCACAGTTTTGACAATCTTGTTCAGTTGGTGACCACAGTGGTGGCAAAAGGTCACACAGCTTCACATGCCATCATCTTTCTACTGGGTTACAGTAAGAACATTGAGGCTCCACACAGGGTTAGTGTCTGCTGTGGTGCGAAACCTGGAAGAGGTGGCACTTGAGCAGGACCTCTGCCCTGGAGAGAAAAGCATCTCCTTGCTAAGATGCCCTTCATCCTGGCTCTGTGATGCTGCAGACCATGACACCACAGGCACACAGGGGCATTGCTGCTGGGAAAGTCAGAGGCACTGTCTTCCCAAACCCTTCTTGCTGAGGTATGGACGAGGGCTGAGAGGTCTTCTAGGTGTCTGTAGCCGTGCCCAAGAGGGGGCCAGGGAACTGTGCTACTTGTGTATGTGCCTTGTCTGCATCTCAGCAGCGCGCTGAGGAGGATTGACAGGAGCTGCAGAAAAGCAGAGTAAAATTTTCCAAAATACCTAAGTGATGTTGAAGTCTCCCATCCTATTTTTAAAATGTGACTGAAGTACAGAGGGCCCAGAGCCTTAAAGGTTCCTCTGCTGATACCTTCTGTAGAGCTGGACACCTAAAAGAGCTGAGAACCTCCATCTCACTGCCTCTTGACCCATCTTCCAGTTGTCCTGGGGCCCCCCACCTCTCTTGGACATGCCAGTTCAGCCCCCAATATCCAGCAGTTTTCCTCTTCTGCAAGTCCTACAGGGACCTGCACAGACTGCCATCTGTGTCCCAGCAGAGAGCTCCTTCCTTACCCCAGTCCCACCAGAGCTGCTGCACTCTTGTGTTTCTCTCTCAGCCAAGCTGCTCCTGTTTTTTCTCCCTCTCTTCTTTGCTGGTCCTGAGGCTGCTGGCAGCTACTTTCCAGTCCAGCCAGCTTCTAGCTGGGATATCCCCAACCCTCCCAGCCCCTGAGCACAGGCACATTTCTCTGATCCTTCTCTACATCCTTGTAGCTCCAGGAGGGGTAGAAGGTAACTTCAGTGGTGCCCTTTCTTCGCTGGCCAGTGGACTCCGCAAGCCTGAGCCTGGCTGGCTTGGCCCAAAATACCTCGGGCTGCTTCCACGGCAGTGAAATGTCACCTATTTATTGCTGCTGATTATTGTTAATGACAAAGGCAGGTGGAGGGACAGACAGGAGGAGAACGGCAAGGCTCAGAGAGCGGAGACAAGAGGAAAAAGGTCAAGAAGCAGTTATTTTAGCTGTGGGTTTGTGCAGTTCTGGAAGCCGGGGACTGTTTGCGGTCGGTGTAGTGAGCGCAGGTTTCAGCGGCAGCAGCACACTCTTCCCACTCCGTGTTTCTGCAAAACTTTCTGCCTATTTGTAGCACCTCCTGCTGTACTGCTCACACCAGCCCTTGCTCAGGAGAGATACTGGAGCCATACGTTGGAGCCGTATGTCTCACCAGCACAGCAAGACTCCGGCAGGAGCTAGTGCCAGAGGCAGAAATACTCTCGTGGATGCAGCCAGTAGAATAGGTGGACATTTTCCAGATTTCTTTTTGCAGAAGGAACATTTTTCCCCATGAAAAATGTGGAGGGAATGAAGGGAAGGCTTAATAATGACTTTTACGACTTGTCCGTTCCCATTTCTAATGTCTTCAAATTGTCTTCTCTATCTCACGATGGCCTTGAGGAGCCCCGACTCTCCCGCTGGTGTCAAGGCAGGACTGGTGAGGAAAGACACGTTGTCACTCAGGCTGCAGCGCTGGCAGTGCTCTGATGCAGAGAACCCTACAGATGCCAGGACCAGCTCCTGAAGATCCTGCCGTTGCACAAGAGTCCTCGAGGCCGCTCAGCTGCTGCCCAGAACCAGAAGAAATTACTAGTCTCCCAGGCTCTTGACTAGTCTCCCAGGCAAATCCCCTGTGGACCAGAAAGTGGTGCTGAGCATTTGCTGCTTTGCAATGGTGCTGCGGTGAGTGAGCGTGGAAGGGGAGGACAAGGGTTTGTGCAGCACCAGCGAGACACAGGGTGGAAGCCAGGAGGGAGCTCAGACACTGTGTGGTGCTTGTGCTGAGGTGACCCCCCCCATGCTGCACGAACTCGGGAGTGGGGACCCCCCACCACCCAATACTGCAGTAGGGAGGAGAATCTTCTTAACAGCCAGATGTCAGCCTGTTGCAGCCAGCAGCCCAAGGAGCTGACAGTGATGAAAACACCTACTCCGAGGACAGGTCCAGGAGAAGGACGAGCTTCTGCCTGCCCTCCAAATAGCACCCATGCAGCATGAATTCACATAACTTCTAAATGCCAGGGCAACTGTTCTGCTTCTCTTTGCAAAATGCCCCCAAAGCCATCAGTGATTTGACAGCCTGTGTCTCTGCAGTCACCCGCTGGGTGCTGGGGACCACGCACGTCCTCCCAGCACCACCAGTCACATCCTGATGCCCGCTCCAGGGAGCTGTGGCCGTGGGGAAGCCATGGCTGCTCAGATGAATGCCTTTGATAAATGGCCACCCTCCCACTTCCCTGCTGCACCGACCAGATAGCTGCAAGCCAAGGTCATTACTCAGAGTATCATCAGGTGTGTAGCTGTGTCCTGTGCACTCCAAATTGGCGGGGAGATGACTATTGGAAGGAAGCAGAAGCCAAAAGGGCTGTGGCACCTGGCCAAATCTGCTGTCGATTTTAGAGCTGATTCTGCTGTTCCTCCTGTGGAGCAAAACAACCATATTTTTCATTTTTGCAAAGGACAAAGCTCAACAGGGCTTTTTCCCCCCCTTTTTTTGGTTGCATTCGCTAGGAAATTTATTGAGCGCTGTTACATTATTCTTCTTGCTGTCAGGAAACAGGCTGATCCCCTCCCAAGTAGCAAAGTTTGGCTACTGAGCAGCCAGGCTGCTTGGGGCTTTTTTGGCCACCGGTGAGGCTACTGTCTTAGATGGTGGCCTATGAATGTCCTTCAAATTCTTGGCATTGAAGAGCTCTGCCGGCAGCCTCTGGAAGTTCCCTGTCGACGGGCGGTGAGTGGGTAGCACAGTTCTCTGTCCCAAAGAGAGCAAAACCCCACTGCTCTGCACTCTCTAATGCAGCATCTGGTTTGGTTTATCCTCCGTGTGCTGCATCTCAGCCCGGAAGAGCGGCCCGAAGCCAACTGGGATGTGCGCTGCATGGTCTGGAGCTGCTGGGGAAGGTGCCCGACTCCCCAGCACCCACAACTGATCCCATGAAGAATCATGGAATCATCAAGGTTGGAAAAGATCCTTGAGATCATCAAGTCCAACCATCCACCCTACAACCCCTGTCTGCTAGGCCTGCTGAGAAATGCTGTCCTGTAGGGAAACTTGTAAATCTGAACCTTTCTTCCCAGTTCCTTCAGTGCAAAGTACAGGAGGAGAGAGCCTGCGGTGCGTTTGGGTGATGGGGACGAGCAGCACGGACAGGTCACAAAGAAAGACGGCAGCACAAACAGAGTGGGACCTGTTGTTATGCCCCCTCCTCCCATTATCCACCATGATTGACCCACCCACTTCCACCTGCCCTGATGCTCTTGTTCTTGGCCACCCTCCAGCCATCCCCTGTCTGCGCTGGAGCAGGTCCGTTCAGGAGGAAATTTCAGCAGCCATGGAGAATCCAGAGCAAGAAGCGGTTTCACCGGGTTTGTTCCATTATTCATCGCTCTCCTCCCCGCGGGCCGCCCTGAACAATTTCCTTCCCCTCCCCTCCGCGCACACCCTTCAAGTCGTTTTAGAATACAGCACTGAAAAATACAGTTTGAAAAAAACCAGCCCCGAACCCAAGGCACTGAAAACCTCCAGATCTATTGCTCAGCTCCCTCCTCCCACCACCATTGTCTGAGGATGGCTGGCGCGGGACCAGACTGCTTTCTTATTACCAATCTTAACTACTCCACTGGGCATCGAAAAATAAAGCCCTATAAAAGTCACTAATTAAATAAGTTCTCCCATCTGACCTAACACAACCAACATGGGAGGTTGCATGACTTTTATTATTTTTTTAGATTGGGTTTTTTCTTTTCTGGTTTTTTTTTCCTTTTTCCCTCTGTTTTGTGGAGCCCACTTTTCTGACTGGGAATCGTTGTTTTTCTGGTGAGGGAGAGGGATTTCAAGGTCATGGAATGAATAAATGATGCTAGTGCACGGCCATGGGGAGCAGCGGGAGCGGCGAGTGCACTGCAGCCACCAAGGTGCTCGCTGCCTCCCTGGTCCCCCTGAAGGAGACAGGGCTGGGGTCCCTCCTCACGGTTCACTCAGCCTCCCTGATGTTTTTTACCAGGGCAACTGCTTCTTTATTTTTAATTATCAGTATTATTTTCATCTCTTGTGACACAGGAGCCGGCGACTGTCTTGTCTGCCTGTCCCCCAGCCCGAGGCTCCGCGGGTCTCCCCAGCTCTGGGCTCTGGAGCGGGTTTGCCTGCCCCAAAGCAGGCGAGACAGCAAATTAGCAGCTGGTTTGCCTGTTATTCTTGGGAATTTCAGATGGATTTATGCAGCTAGACTTTTGCTACCCTCGGCCACGTGAGCCCAGAACTGTGCTCCCACCCGCCCTCCGTGCTCCCTGGGCTGAGCTCACAATTGAGATGAGCTGGGTGGTCTCAGCCCACTGCTGCACCAGCACTGGGACCGCACAGGGTCACTGTTCTTTTCCCCTGACTCGCCCATCCTTAGGCTTGGCTCTTGTGAGAGCATCCTGAGGTTTTCTAATAACAGGAAGCAGCACTCTGCCTAACCCGGGGTCCCACCGCGTGTGGGAAGAGGTGTGGCTGCCTCCAGTTTCGAGGAACACCAGTGTCACGAGCAGCCCTGTCTCAGCAGGCTTTCTCCTCAGCAATCTCCTCACCACCTCCAGCAGCAGCGCCTGCTTTCTGCCCTTTTTATCTTCCCACTTCCTACCCAAACAACCCAAGGGGTTGCAACTGGGATGGGTCCCTGCAGAGACAGGCAGCTCAGGGGAGAGTGCTGCGGCTCCGGAAAGCTGGCAGGTGGGATGTTGAGCCCAGAGAAACGTGCATGTGCTGCAGCTGCCCTGTTTTTTGGATTGCCAGAGGTCCTGAAGCTGGTGCTGAAGTGAATGGATGCAGAGGAGGTTGTGCACACACTACCAGAGGATTTCCCCAACTCCCTTTCCCTGTTTTTAACGCAGAACCTCTGGCAGTGAAGGGTCTTGCCCTTTAACAAAGCAACAG
This sequence comes from Rhinopomastus cyanomelas, assembly GCA_013400115.1. Taxonomy (NCBI): domain Eukaryota; kingdom Metazoa; phylum Chordata; class Aves; order Bucerotiformes; family Rhinopomastidae; genus Rhinopomastus; species Rhinopomastus cyanomelas. The sequence goes on along the minus strand of VXBP01005300.1, from coordinate 3,385 downwards.
CCAGCTAGACGTGCTGTCCTGCCGCTCCTCATGCCTGGAGAGCCAGGCAGCGTAGACCCCCGGGGATCCCTCCCGACAGCCCTGATTTAGCTTATTCTAGGCCACGCTGAGAATTATTAGCTGCAGGAGCCAGCCTCTCTCCCCTCCTCGGTGAGACTCATTTTCTTATTTTAGCTTGATGCTTTGCTTTCCCCCACCTCTACTTCTTATTCCATAGCTTCTACGCTATAGCCAGGGTGAAAAAACAGTAGCTGGGAGGGGGCTGTGGCTGTCAGGGAGGGCAGGGATGGGTGCTCAGGGCTGGGAAGGGGTGGCAGGAGCCTTACAAGGGGCATGTGCCCGTTGCTGTTGTGATTGGGGATGGATGTCTAGCAGTAGGTGCAGCTGGGCACCGCAGCAAAGGGTCACTCCTTAACCCATGGAAAGGCTTCACATAATTTTTCTCTGGCCAGTTGCTTCAAAACTTCCAACAAATGCCCTCTGGCCTTTAGCATTATGCAAACATTCTGGAGTACTCGTCTGTCAACGAGGGGCCCATGAAAACGACAAACCCTAAGCGGATGCAGGGGACTGTGCGCAGAACAATTAGATTTGCTTTCCACCAGCTTGTGGCCTGGAAAACACATCTCTGGACTGGACTCACGTTGTGTGACTTGGCTTAAACGAAGGGGCTCTTCGCTGGCTTTCCGAGCACTTTGCGTTGGGCACCGGGACTCCGCACGTTCTGGTTCCACTGACGCCTCAACCACGTTGCGTGACTTTTCTGTGCACCATCTGTGACCTCCACAGGCTCCCTGCCTTGTGGGACTAATGCTGAACACACAGCGGAAAATATCAGAGAGACCTGCAGCTAGAAATGCAGATTAAACAGGTTGCAGACCAAAAACCCAGCTGAGAGAGCCATGAGCAGAGCTGTGATGGACTGAGCTCGTCCCCAGGCTTCATCAGACACCCTGGCCAAGGCATTAGCAGGAACTAATTGGCTTCTTACTCTGCAGCTCAAGGAGAAAACCCTTCAAATGTTCTCATATATTAAAAATGTGAGACACATGCACTGCCACTAATTTATTCATAGAATCATGAATCATTCAGGTTGGAAAAGACCTCAGGGATCATTGAGTCCAACCATCAACCCTACTCTACAAGTTCACCCCTAAACCAGATCCCCCAACACTACATCTAAGCAACTTCTAAACACATCTACAGATGGTGACTCAACCACCACCCTGGGCAGCCCATTCCAGTGCCTGATCACTCTCTCCATGAAGTATTTTTTCCTGATGTCCAATCTAAACCTACCCTGACAGAGCTNCCAGGATGTCATTGGCCTTCTTGGCCACCTGGGCAACCTGCTGCCTCATATTCAGCCGCCTGTCAGTTAGAACCCCCAGGTCCTTTTCTGCCAGACTGCTTTCCAGCCACCCTGCCCCAGCCTGTAGCATTGCAGGGGACTGTTGTGACTGAAATGCAGGACCTGACACTTGGCTTTGTTGACACTTGGCACAGTTATCCTCGTCCCATCGCTGCAGTCTGTCAGGGTCCCTCTGTACAGCCTCACCACCCTCCAGCAGATTGACAGCCTCCCAACTTGGTGTCATCTGCAAACTTACTGAGGGTGCACTCAATCCTCTCATCAAGATCGTTGATAAAGATGTTGATCAGGAGTGGCCCCAGCACTGACACCTGGGGGACACCACTTGTGACTGGCCTCCAAGTGGATTTAGCTCCATTGACCACAACTCTCGGCGCCCGGCCATCCAGCCAGGGTTCCACCCAGCAGAGAACGTGCCTGTCCAGAGGCAGCCAGCTTATTCATGAGGGTGTTGTGAGAGACAGTGTCAAAGGCCTTACTGAAGTCCAGGTAGACCACATCGACCGGCTTTCCCTCATCCGCTAAGCAGGTCACCTTATCACAGAATGAGATCAGGTTTGTCAAGCAAAAAAACTCTGCCTGAGCAAATTTGATTAGGAGCAAGGCCAAGACTTGAGTGCAGAGAGGAAGTGTCCTCCAGCGATAGCAGTGACAGCTGAATATTTAATGTGATGTAGAGTATTACTGCACACCTCAAACGGGGAGATTTGAGGACTTGGCCCTCTCTCTGGAGATGTCCTTTGGACCACTGATGTCTCTGGGTGCCAGCCTACGCTGAGAACATCCTTGGCACCGCCTGTCTTCCTGCAGGCTGCCCGGTGGGGATGACTTTCATCCTTCCATGGGTGAAGCACATCAGTAATTACAGGAAGGAAAGGCAAAGGATGGGTCATGTGGCTTCTCCAGTCAAGAAAGCCCATCTAAGATACTCACTTAGTCTTCAGCGGGTGCTTTCGTTGAGAGGCATCACCCAGCTCCTGCAGCCTCTTGTGTTCTATGGTTACTACAGTTTGAGCTAAGAGTGTTTTAGTGGGGAAGCTGGCACTGCATGGGGTGGTAGGAATTAGTGTATTGCGTGGCAGGAGAGAGCTCAGGGCAGGTAATAAACCCCTGGTTACTGAGCAGTAAAGAGTCAGTGCCGTGAAGCCTTTTCTGCAGGAAAACGACACTGGCCAGTGATGGACGGCCGGGTTGAAGGCAGCAGGGAAATGGAACCTAAATATGTCCTGACTTGGCCTCCAACAACAAACCTCCAGGAACACCTTGGCTTGGTTGGTGCTGAGGGACTTCAAAAGACAGAAGAACTGAGATCTGCCCTACAGAAGACATTGAAATGGATCACAGAGTAATACACTCGTGTTTAAAGATGTTCATGCAGAGAAGAGAGTGTGAGGGGTATTGTCTGGCAGTACCCACACGCAGCTGAAATACATCAGCTCAGCTGCACACGGTTGTCAGAATAAATCTGTAACTGAAGGCTGGGTAAAGAGACTTCATCTTCTTTTGGCTTTGCTTTATTTTCTTGCTTCAATGGAAGGATCCCCGTGTTTCCAGCTTGTGAGGACACAGTCAAGAAGGGAATAACCCATCACACACCTCAATACTTTCCAGATAGAGGAAATCTATTTGAAATGTAAAGGGCATTCGAATATCTAAGATCAAACGCCATGAATTGTGATGATGTGTCAGCCGTGGCGACTGGCAATGCTAATGCTGACTTTTGGGGAGCCGCTCCTCCGCCTGTGCCTCAGTAGCACACGAGATGAGGACAACCTTACAAGCAGTTGCTCCGTTCGTTTTCTGAGTCACACCACAACACAAGGCACAGACAGACCCTTCTAAAATCTTTCCTTGTTTGCACACGAGAGCTTCAGAATTACCCCTGATATTCTCGAGCATCCGCCTCTGAGATGCAGAAATGTTGAAGCAAATCCCTACGTGTTCAGAGCTGCGAGCAGTAGTCTGTGAGCAAAGATGGTATAGAACCATAGAATCGTTAGGGATTGGAAGGGA